>OX421458.1:29218624-29243624 GCA_949126865.1 Montipora capitata | reverse complement strand
AATGCATGGTTACCCCCAATTTTATTTTTGGCTACCAAGAGTACTTACTAAGATCTACTTTCTCCGGATAGTTTTTAACTGCGCAAAAAATATCCCTGTATTAGTAAGCATCACCGATAGGAAACCAGAGTAGCTTGACATGCGCAGAGCGTATGTGCAAAAACAATAGTAGGCACCGTCTTTAACAAGCATTCCTGAATTAAGGTATCAGTATACCCCAAATGACAACCTCGCGTTGTCGCTGCCTCACGGTCACACGTTTCATAAAAACCCCAATAAAGTATATATTTTCTGAGAGCTAAAGAATTGTAGATTCCGATGGTTATTTGATTTAAGGCAAGAAATAAAGACCTTTCGTAAAATAGGATCATTTTCCAAAAGTATGTAGTTAGACTATAGTTTCACAAATTGAGTTCGTTTCCGGTCAGAATTTAACCGGAGAAAGCAAGTGACATCGCTACGTTTTCTTCACAACTTGATCTAAAAGAACCGTGTCGGGGAATTTTGATTAATTGTCTGGTTTGTTTTTTAAGCGATGTTAAATGTGGTTAAATGCTGTGGTTAAATGCAATTTAACCTACTTAACAACCAAGAGATGCTGGCTTTCCTGTGCATCGGGGTCCATGATGGAGCGGTTTGCTTAGCGGTCAGCGGTCTCAGGCATACGTGCACAAGCTCACGTAGGTCACGCGGTCTCAGTGTAGCGGTTATTTGGAACCACGTTGGAAGAGCGTTGTGCGGCCTTTGCTTTTCTTTAAGCGGTTGTTTTTCAGCGGTAGTGCTTTCTTATTTTTCTGCTTCCCTCCCACTACCCCTTCCCCCGTTTTTTTTCTCTTTCCACGGTTATAACAGTGTGACAGGTGCTCGGAAAGCCCTGTGTGTGGGGGGCTCATGGCTGGGTTGCGGGGATTGCAAGCCATGGGAGCATTTTACTGTCTAGGGGCTAGCTGATCACAATGGAGGCCCCTGGAAATCCTGGGCACCCACCTTCCACTCAGCTGGATACAGTTGTTAAACTTTAAGTTTTTTATAAAACACGCATTAGCTTTGCTTAAATGCTCATTACTTTCGAAGGAGGCCAAAAAACAAAAATTTCCCAACACGGTTTTTGTCCACATTAGCGGGCGACATTCTTGCCAAATTTCAGCGAAACAGGATAAAACTCGCCCTGAACGAACTGGAAACGTGCGCCTCATTCGATGACATTTTAGTTTTGAGAAATAAAGCCATTTGTTGACAGCTTCTAATTAGAGATAATTTATTCACAGAATCGTTTTAAATTCCTTTATAACTTTGTCTAGAAAAACCTTTTTTCGCAGAATTTTTTGCGATTAACAGAACTCTATAATTTATACCTGGGGAATATCAAAAACTAAAATTTCGCAAAATTATCAATTTTGAGGTATACTGATACCTTAAAAGGGGCAAGGTTGGTGAGGTGGGACAAAAAGTACATAATCCTTTCCTATTCAACTGAATCGAAGCACTAGCTATTTACAATAAGTTATTGTACCTTAAATGCGTCCTCAAGACGTGGATGACAAATTAATGTATTATTTGCCAAGGCCGTGTTAATGCAAATATAGCAGGGCTTATCAAAGTTGGGCAAAATTAGATGAAAATACCAAAGGACCCTCCATGTTCTTACAGTCAACCTAAAGCTGGATGCATGGTGTAGATAACAAAGTAAAGTGAACCGACCGGGAAGAGGTTGTATGGGATTGAGAATCAACCCCCAGTTTCTTGCTTGACTGGTTGGCTTCTGGATGGCTGAATTCTGTGATGAACTCCACTTTTCCTGGGTCCTCTGGAGACTGAGAGCGGGATGATGAACGTGATGATGACCTGCAGGGGATATAATCTCATTGACATCTCATTATCATCAAGTATTAGCTCTGGGACAGAAAAAAGAAGGGAACAACAGGTCAAAGCTACAGTTAAGTTTTACACGGAGTCAACGGCAACAAGAACGTAATCTCAAAATATACATTTGCGTTATTTTAATCGCTTCGTGACTATTTCAACCTTTTTACTACGACAAGGGTGTGGTAGTTCCTCAAGAATGACACTGGTCGGAACGCCACTTAATTTAGTGGAGCAAATGAAAATTTATCTTCCAGTGATGACGTCCTTAATAAAACTTCAAATTTGGCTATTTCACGTTATTGTTTTGCTGACGACGGCAAAGAAATGGACAAAAGTGAAAAACGAACACGCAGAGCGTGCAAAGCTATTGCTTTTGCCCACTAAAACTGCAAATTTGTGACGTTCTTGTTGTCGTCACATTGTCGTTGCTTAAGCTCCCTAATGTTTAACTACTCACCTTTCGAATAAAAGTCCAGCCCAAATACACAAATTTAATAACTCTAAACCTTGTCTTTCACACCAACAGAGGTTTTGCACGGCAGCCATGTTGCATAGCAGGAGCAATAGATTCATTTTCCTATGGGAACAAATGTTCTTTCTGATGCAAAACATTTTCACTGTTCCTGCCATGCAACATGGCCGCCGTGCAAAACATCTATAACACTGATATTAACTATTATTTACCTTCTGTAGGGTTCATAAGTAGGGCTTGCTTTTCGTGCATAGCTATAAAACACAAGAGGGAAAAGTTACGCCGATACTTCATTTAAAAACGAGATTTAAGTTTCCCTTATATAAACAAGGAAGACTTCACGTGGTAAAAGACAAAAACTAAATGAAGGAAAATGATCTTTCTTGTACTCTCATACTCCCATAATGACACTAAGTTACCAAGGGAGCATACTGACTCGCTCATAATCATGGTACCTTGGAGGTGACTGTTCTGAATCATGTGCTCTCCTCCTCTGCTTTTCACGCAGGGAACGTCTTTCTCGTTTTGCACGACGACCCTAACAAAGACAAAAACAAAAACGACTGAATCTCATTAAGTTCAGTGGTGATTGGTATCAGCAATCACAATGCCCCTTAAATGCAACATGTATTTTCCAGGGAAAAACTGATTAGAGTGTAATGTGAAGTGCTAGGTTTCTACCCCATATAAACCATGTGAGCGTTAGCCCTACCAATGGAAATGAGCTCACACAGGACAGAGAAAAACTCTGACCAGGGTGGTTCATTTCTCACGTTTTCCGTGTTTCCATAGCCTCATCTAAACACAAGGGGGAGTTGGTAGAATTCTCTCAATGCCCCCGAAAAACGGAAAAAAGTCCTCTGTTGCTTTTATAAAATATTCCTCACAGATAATTTGACAAGTGAAGGAAAATGCTGGTTTTTTTACTTCTTGATTGAAACAGATTTTCTTGATGCGCGCTCATATTTCCTACCAGCCAATCAAAACGTGCATCTGACTACATAACCAATCAAAATTCGTGATGTCACAGCCGCATTTCTATACTCTCATCTAAACACAGCTATTGACCAATGAGAGTGCGCGTACTATCCTAATTATTTTATAAAGGCTTTTGGCTATTAGCTGCGGGTGTGCATGTTGAACTTACTGTGACAAGAGATCTCTCCTCCTCTTCTTGCCTAAGTCTTCTATGTTCTTCAAGTTCTTCTTTATCTTCTTTTAGCTTTCTGTATGTCAAGGAAAAGACCAATCTTATTACTCTCTAACTTGACACACCAGTACCCGTAACTGGGTAAAGTCTGCTACGAGCCTAGAAGGACCATCAGGCCAGCACTTATCTCCGGTTTCTGTAGCATCAGAAGCGACAAGGAGTATTTCTACCCCCCCCCCCCCCCCCCACTTCCGGATGGGATGCCAAACCATCGCAGGGTTACCCCCAGCATTAGATTCGCTGGTACCCATTTATACACCTGGGTGGAGAGAGGCACCATGAGAGTAAAGTGTCTTGCCCAATAACACAACACAATGTCCCTGGCCAGGACCCAAACCCGGACCACTCGATCCAGAGTCGAGTGCACTAACCATGAGGCCACTGCGCCTCCCCAGGTAATTAAGTTCAATTCTCTACTTGCACGAATCCCATAATGCACCTCATTTACCCCCCAAAATTTTGCATAGGTATTGCATTGTCATCCCACGAGAAATTGCAAACAATGATTATGCTAAATTTTGGGGCGTAAAAGAGGTGTATTGTGGAATTTGTGCAAGTACAGAATGTTACAAAACAAGATGCCCTGAGACCTACATGTATTTCTAGAAAGACTTCAAACTTCTCTCACCAAAAAGCTATTTATTTTGCAAAACTGATCCACTCATTCCTGAAAGCTCATAGTTAACATGTTTGCAATAGGCTTTTTGTTTTCCAGAAAAAAACTCCTTCTGAGAACACAAATGCTTTTCAGGGAAAAAAGGTAATGCCCCCCTAAGCTTTAAGTACTGCATATGTACTGGTAATTTTCAACAAACCTGCAAAACTGAGCTGACGCCATTCCATAATGCAGCCCTCGAGTATCTAAAGTCTCCCGCTGTTAAAGGATTAAATGTTGATATCAAAATAAATTATTACTGTGCTACCTTTTTCATACATGTAATACAGATCAGAAACTGCAGTTCTTTAGAGAATTTGTGATTGACTTGATGACAAACAACACCAAACAACCAACAATACAGGTAAGGACCCTTACGACCTATAGATACACACCAATCACTGTTTAAAGTCTTCACAGCTAATGACATCTTGGCTGAACTGACAGTCAACCAATAACATCACGACTTCATTAAAGTGCACCTGAACTCAAATATTTTTCTTTCCCAATATAAATCTCCCCAACCAAAGCAAACATGTGCCACAATTGGAATTTCACTTTTTCTGTGCCATGCAAGCCATGCAAACTTAGCAGAACTAGCAGTTATTTGGACACATGAACGTGATGTGAGAGGGAATTGGGTCAATTCTCTATTTTACGTCACAAACTCCTTTGCATTTCCGTTTTCAAATAAATCTAGCATTGCAGAGCAGTTTGTGACGTAAAATCAAGAATAGACCCATGCCTCTCACAGCTCGGTCGTGGGTTCAAATTACTGCTGGTTTTGATAACTATGCGCGTCTTGCCCGGCAGAGAAAAGCAAATTTTTGACGTAAGAATGGTAAAACATGTTTGCTTTTGGCAGGAGATTAAGATTGTGGACAAAAAATATTTCAGTTCAGGTGCTCTTTAACTATCCTGCGAGCAGAGTCTCTTTCGATCTTCTTAGATAAGTCGGGAAGAGGAAAGAAGACTCTGCCAGCCGCCTTGACATTTCGTATTGAGCATGCATTAAAAATTCAAACGTATTCGGGAGTTAGTCATGCGTGACTAGTATAACCACAAAACCACAAAACCAAAACAAACAGTTGGATATTTTCAAACTACTCTGGCAACTGTCACACCACAACTAAGGAATCACTTCCTTGGAAACTCAAGATAGTTCAAGTTTTTAAATTGCCATTTCAATTTTTACTGAAAAAATTAATAGGTTTCTCAATTCTGGCAAACTAGATTCTGTAACCGACATATATAAATACTCATGGAAATACTCATGGGAATTTTGACAGTTAAAAATAGTTACGCTGTTGTAAATTTAAAAGAAATTTTGATGATGCATGGTGATTGATCATGCGCACAAATTAAAATAACAGGTTTGACAAGTCAAAACTGGACTGATTCATCCATTTCTTTGGATGAGTGGCGAATCAGAGAAAGTGGAGGTGGCTGACAGAGTCTTCTTTCCTCTTCCCGACTTATCTAGAAAGATCGAAAGAGACTCTACTCGCAGGGTACTCTTTAACCAAGCACATCAACGACCATTGTGTTTATTCCACTCAGATTGCCGAAATGTCATATGTCACTTAATCATGAAAATTATTAACACATGTAGGCTAACCATTACAGGTGTAACTAATTAAACAAATTCAGAGTTCTAAGCAATAACAAAAGGGAAAAGGTTTTAACCTGATTTGTATCAATTTCATCAACATCCACTGTAACATCTGTAAGTGGAAAATGAAAGAATGTACAGTAACAGCGAGAGCCATCATGAACTCACAAGGTGAAACATGAAGAAAATTCTATGGCAAGCCATGCTGAACTGTTAGGTAAAGACTGCGCCATCAGTCTATAACTTCAGTTTTCAGTATCAAAGATTACTGTATGTTACTCATGACATTTACAAGTCAAGAACATGATGTAATACAACTGCATGAAAATACTAACACCAAATTGAATGCAATGACCAAAGACCTACTAACGTAATTCATAACAAGAATAACATTTCATTTTTTGTTCTTACCAATGTCACTTAGAACACTGTCACTGTCACTGTCACTGTCTTCATCATCTTTGTCTGAATTACCAGTGCTTGCATTTTCATAAGTGAACCCTATCGTTGCTTTTGCTTGACTTCTGAAATGGAATTGACAATATTCTTTGTTCAGGACTTCAAAAGTAATAATTATTGAGTTACCTGTATATCATGTAAGAAGTGAATTTTAGAATAATTATAGTTCTCACAACAGTTAATCTTGACTAGCTCAGGATTCAAGCATTGTGGGGCAAAATAAAAAAAATTGTACATGTACTGTACATTCAGTTGCTTACTTTTCTTTTTCTTTCTTGTCGTCATCTTTTTTCACTCCATACATTTCTTCTATTTCTAGTTGACGAATGTAAGATTCCTCCGTGGCTAATGGGAAAAAGGCTCAATTTTATCTCAGAGACTGAACTACATCCTTTACTATTTAAATATTACTTCAGACAAAACCACTTTTAAGGTTTCCTCCACAGAAAGATCCCAGCTTTAGGCTTTAATTTAAGGACGGTGCCTACTAATTCAAAGGTATTTTTGCCCGGTTTTATGAATATGCGGGAAAAGCAGATCTTAACAAGTGTTACTGAAATCCAAAACAAAAATTGGGGTTAACAATGCATTTTTCAAAAATAATTAACCAATAATATTTGTAATAAGCTTTAAAATAAAAAGCAATGAATAGTGTTCCCATCAAAATTGAAGCTTAGTTATCTCTGAAAAATGCATGGTAACTCCCAATTTTCTTTTTGGATATGAAGAGTACTTGCTAAGTTCTGCTTTCTCCGCATAGTTCTAAACCGCACAAAAATATCTCTACATTAGTAAGCACTACAGATAGGAAATCCGAGTACATTGTATCTGGAGATGCGCAAAATGTATGCGCAATAACAATATAGTAGGCACCATCCTTAAGTGTAGGTTTCAAGTAATCAGTAATCTCCAAAACTGACCTCAAGGGATTAACAGCTTACATATCTCCTGAGCTCAAGGAAAATAAATAAATAATTAACTGACCTCCACTATAGTCTATCATTACCAATGTCCTGTATCTCTCATAATTAAATCTATGTTCGTCAGGATCAGTTTCCATCAATGGGCTGCCCAAAAAAATCATCAGAAGACTTGATTACATTTTTATATTGTAAGGAGAGAAAAAAGTACATTATTTTAGAATAGGTAATCACATAATTTCAAGTGCAATAGACCACTTTTGGTATATTAAAATTTAGCTTGGCAGTGAGGCCTAGAGGACACAAACAAAGGAAACTGAATGAACATGTTTATATTCATTTCTTTTGTTTGTGTCCTCTAAGCCATCACTATCAAGCTGAATTTTAATATATTGAAAGTGGTCTATTTGGAATAAATAAGCAAAAGTAATTTTCTCCAAAGACAAACAAAATTGTACTAGCCCATAGGGCAAGTGCAATTTGTAGAATTTGAAAAATTTTACGAATGCTTATTTGGGGTATTCCGTATTTCACAAGAAAAATCATGTGATTACATACATTTATTAGATGTTTTGGTGTGCAGTGTTGCTGAGTATTGTTACGAGTTGTGCTGTATTTTGACGAGCCTGCTAGGGCGAGTCAAAATACAAATAACGAGTACAAATACTCAGCAATACTATGCACCAAAATATCTCATAAGCTATTCATTCTCCAACCTTATAAACACTAAAATAAAAATAATAATTGCATAATCCAAGCTTGAGAAATGGCAAGGTTGCCACAAAGCCAAGAGCACTTCCCTTCCTCTAATGTTTCCTACCTTTGATTCTCACACTTAGCAAAGCATGTGGGTCAATTTGATCTGATCTGCCCAGACTGCTCTACATCTTTACTTCATTAAACTGGTTATCTTTCCAATCAGTAGACCACTAGTGGTTGGCTATATAATGTATATAAGCTTAAAACTTTATTTATTTATTTATTTATTTATTTATTTATTTCTTATTACAATGGATACTTTACAACTAAAACCAGAACTTACAATACATTTACTTATACATACAATACATAACTTACAGTGCTACAAGAATGCAAAAATCAAGTAAATTATTATTAATTATAGCACCTGATGTACAAGTACCAGTACATATAAAGTGTTGCTCACCCTATAGAGCTTGATGATGGTTGCTGTGGAATTATATCCAAATGAGCCCTAACATCGAACCTAAAATGTAAACAACAAACAAACAAACAACACTTCCAAATCCTGAAGATGACAATGGGGACCATGATGGTGACCATGATTCCTTTCCAGCATCAAATTTAAACTCAATGGACCCACTCAGCATAAGAGTATCAAAAGTTTAATTTGTCCCTTCCTCATCTAGAGCTGTTTTCAAATCTTGTGGTCCATGTATGCATAACTCAAAATTTAATGGGTTTAAAAAGTCAACTTCTGTACAGTGTATTCATACAGTATTGTTATGTTTGCATACGACTGCCATTCCTTGTAAAACCCTGCTGAAGAAAGGCAGTGCCTTTCGAGATATTGGTTTAAAAATATTCCTTTACTGTTCAATCAGCAGTGCACTCTTTGTTTTATTGAAAAAGTACAATGTAAATGTAAGTTCAAGTATTAAAGAGGACATGAAAAAAAACTCCTCAATGTCTCTCTTATCCCAGCTGTATAAATGGGTAACTGTGACAAAATGCTAGAGGTAACTCAGCCTGGATGGACTAGGATTCCATCGTCAATCATGAAGCAACTTTCAGTTGCTTCATACTCCAGAAATTAGGATAACCTCCAACCATGCCTAGCCCTCACTGGCTTGTGCATTACTTTGCTATTTTAAAGGCAATCTTGCTCTTGCAATTTAGTTGATTTAAAAGAATTTTATGTCGAGCATCCCTGCACCTGTTGGGTGATGATGATGATGAAGACAATAATTGACATTGACAAAGGAGATAATATTGAAAAGAAGTCAACAACGACAATAATGATGATAGTTACCAAAATGACAACAGTGATATGAGAATGGGAAAGACAATCATGACTTTGGGCACGATGCCCAATGAGTTTGCCAAGCAGAAAGGTCTCTGATGAGTCCCTTGGTAGGGATGAAACAAGCTTCATAAGACTAACCACGAACAATGTATTTTCACAAGTAACTGTCAACTTTATTAACAATAATAATATTATAATTATGATGATGACGACAAGGAAGATGAGAAAAGTAATGAAGATGACGACAGTAATTATTATATAATTGCTTTCAGGCTACAAAACTTACATGTTGCAAATGATCTCCCTTAGAATGGGTATTGTCTGATAAATAAATAATTGTACAACCTCAAGGAAAACCTTAAACATGAAGCTTGTGTTTACCAACCTGTCAATCATATTATTCGAATCCCCTTGCCACGGCATCCTACAAAATTATTAAAAATTCTGTAGTCAAAGTAACAAAATTGAGTTTTTACTGATAAATAAAATTAAAATTTCAGATTATTTGCCAGTCTACACTGTTATACAGCTGTACACAGTACAATGCAAACTTGCTACTCACATCACAGATTTGCCATCCCCAGCAGCTGCTAATTGTGGGTCAATGTGGATTTTGCATTTCTGTCCATAAACTCTGAGAAATTGAGTTGGGTCTTGTCTCTGAAAAAGAGTTAAAAATGAAGGAGAGACAGAGTCTATATGCTGAAAAAGAAGGATAGCTTTAAAGTTGCAATTTGTAGTTTTAAGAGCGCGGCCACCCATGAATGGAATTCTTTACCAAGAAACATTCATGATACCCCTACCATAAGGAATTTTAAGTCAAAATTATTCAATTATTTTCAAAATCTTGATGTAAATTTGTATGTCTGTGGTGTCCATCAGTCTTAATACCTCGTTTCATGATGTGATCCTGTATATATTTTTGTACATATCTTAACCCATTGACGCCTGGGGGTTCCCCATTGACAAGTAAAATCATCTGGCATTAGACAGAGTAAAATACTAAGACTGGCCGGTTTTAGCCGGTTCAGGCATCAAAGGGATTATTAATGAGGACATATTCAGTGAGTGATTAATATCTAACTACTATTTTTACTGATCACCAGTTTATACCAGCAAATCTTTTGATTTTTCTGATTGGTCTTTTCAGTCTAAATAAAGATATTATTATTATCATTATGACCATCCTCATCATCATTATTATTATTATTATTATTATTATTATTATTATTATTATCATAAATTTAACGGTTTCCCATTCAACAGCTACATGGAAGGTACAGTATAGCAAGTACATTGTTCCAGCTGTTTTATGCAAAAGGCAGTTTTAAAACAACACCTATAACTTAACTCCACACAGAGCGTTACATCCAGCTAATAAGATTGATTACTTTCAGGTAATTACGGTGATTGAAGTAATTTAAGTTATAATTATTATGAGTGCATGCAAATGTACTTTACATGCAAGCAAACTAAGTTCAAAGCTGTGGACAAGGATTTTACGAGTATAAGCTACTCAAACCACCTTGTTAACTTTCTTGTCTCATACTATTATAAATAAACAACACTAAACACAATCAAAAAGCATATCAAACCATTCTTTCGTAGAATGCCCTTCTTCTTTCTGCCCTTTTTCGATAATCCACCATCATTCCACGGAGTTTCTTCTCCTGTCTTCGCGCCTCTTGCCACATTATTGCTTATCGTTGCTGTCCCACAAATTTTCAAAACCGGAAATAAAGTTTATGAAGGATTAATGAGTCTATTCTCATTTTACAGCGTAAAATAAAAGTTTTGTTTTGCCCTGTTTTATCCTGTCTTACGGCAAGTGAAGTTGTGAGTCCACGTTCTTGTTGTGGCCAGAGTAACAGATTTCTCCTAATAGAGGTAGGTACGTGATGTATAGGGACATATATTGTACCGTGTACATTGAACCTTCCGTAAGTACGTTACATACAATATACTATCTGTATTGGTAAAACAATGACCAATGACCTGTGACTGGTGACCTGTGTTTTGTACCTGCCCCCCCCCCCCCCCGTTTATACCTCGTTGACCCTAATCTACAACCTGATTGACCATTATACCGTTTCTTTGACAACAAAATTGCTACGAGGACAACAGCAAAAAAAAGAACTACTTTGTGCCGAAATTTCTATGATATAAACTTGTTCAGAAATCAAAAATCCGACGTCAACAGCACATAGGACCAGCTAAACTCCTCAGTATCTGGCTAAAGATCTTCTTCTCACTACTTTTTCTTCCGGCCGAGCTTTAGTCATTTGATAAGAGCCAGTCTCGTTCTTATCAAGTCTCGAAAAGAATTCTGGGGAATTCCGCCATTCAATGACAAGGGAAGGCTCCGACTCTCATTTCATTGGTTTTCTTTAACTGTCGGGTCACCCAGTCCTAACAGCAAAATACAGCATCGAATGAAATTTTTAGCTTTCAAAGCTTGCTCGAATTGTATCGGTAAGTCCTGGAATTCGTCCGCAGAAAGGCCAGAGAGACAACTTTACTCGTGAACCGCCTTGTTTACAACACAGCACTTTAGGCGTCCCAGTCTGCATGAAACCATCTCTCACCTCTGTCTCGAGACGACCACACACGCACGGTTCTTACATTACGTTTATGCCTGTAGAATCAACTGAAATCTCAATTCCTTGTAAAAAGTTAACCAGCATCTTAATTTTTTTGGTAGGCTAGGTATTGGAGAGCCTCAACATTTACACATGCGCTGACGGAATGTTTGAACACGAGAGAAAATTGCAGTACCTCCAGACGTGGCGCTGGAGCGTCGTACCAAACGAGTCATCCCGGGATTTCGGCCCGTGCGATCGCTTTTGGACGCAGTTGGCCCTTCGCTGCTTTCTGCTACCGACCTTGCCTCCCGGTACGGCATTGAGGGAGGGATATGTCGGCCCCTAAGCCATATGAGACAAATCCCACGCCTACTCACAGCTTCTCAGACCGCCCTTGTCATTACAATTTATCGTAAGATTTCGATGGCTTATATATTGAAGGCAAAAGTCATTTTGCCTCTCATATGGTAAGCACTGGTGTCGCAGATTACAAAATGCACGCACGCGCCCTGCGGAAGGTAACATACATACATGCATTAACTTTATTTCATCACGAATTTCAGAATAACTACAAGAGCCAGTGTCTTCAAGACATTAGATTTACAACTAAAATACATAGAATTTACAGATACATAACTAAATACATAATATTTAAAGATATAATAATTAAAACGAAAGCCGCTGTACAAAATACGGTCATGGATTCTCCAGTATAAAACCAGTAAACTTAGTGGTACGGAGAAAATCAGGTAGCGCCTTCCGCAACTTAGCTGATATGTAAGAAAAAGAACTAAGACCATAACTGGTTGTTTTAGGTTTATTGAGGGACAGAATGTAATTTCCGCGAAGGTAACGCATAAGAAAATTTTGAATGCGCTTATTGTTTAGAGATGTAAAGTTTGACTTAAGTGGTAAGAGAACAGGTAATTTGCAAATAGAAATCTCAATATTCTCTTATTTACATTCTACCGTTTCTTTGACAAGAAAATTGCTACGAGGATAACAGCGAAAAAAAGCACTACTTTGTGGCGAAATTTCTATGACAATTTGCCATTCAATGACAAGGGAAGCCTCCGATTCTCATTTCATTGGTTTTTTATAAGCGTCGGGTCACCCAGTCCTAACAGCAAAATACAGCATCGAATGAAATTTTTAGCTTTCAAAGCTTTCCCAAATTGTATTGGTAGGTCCTGGATTTTGTTCACAGAAAGGTCAGGGCAAAATTTCACTCGTGAACCGCCATGTTTACAACTGAGCAATTTAGGCGCCCAGTCTCCTTGAAACCATCTCTTACCTCTGTCTCGAGAAGACCAGACACGCACAGGTTCTTACATTACGTTTATGCCTGTAGAATCAACTGAAATCTCAATTCCTTGTAAAAAATTAACCAGCATCTTAATTTTTTTGGTAGGCTAGGTATTGGAGAGCCTCAACATTTACACATGCGCTGACGGAATGTTTGAACACGAGAGAAAATTGCAGTACCTCCAGACGTGGCGCTGGAGCGTCGTACCAAACGAGTCATCCCGGGATTTCGGCCCGTGCGATCGCTTTTGGACGCAGTTGGCCCTTCGCTGCTTTCTGCTACCGACCTTGCCTCCCGGTACGGCATTGAGGGAGGGATATGTCGGCCCCTAAGCCATATGAGACAAATCCCACGCCTACTCACAGCTTCTCAGACCGCCCTTGTCATTACAATTTATCGTAAGATTTCGATGGCTTATATATTGAAGGCAAAAGTCATTTTGTCTCTCATATGGTAAGCACTGGTGTCGCAGATTACAAAATGCACGCACGCGCCCTGCGGAAGGTAACATACATACATGCATAAACTTTATTTCATCACGAATTTCAGAATAACTGCAAGAGCCAGTGTCTTCAAGACATTAGATTTACAACTAAAATACATAGAATTTACAGATACATAACTAAATACATAATATTTAAAGATATAATAATTAAAACGAAAAGCCGCTGTACAAAATACGGTCATGGATTCTCCAGTGCAAAACCAGTAAACTTAGTGGTACGGAGAAAATCAGGTAGCGCTTTCCGCAACTTAGCTGATACGTAAGAAAAAGATCTAAGACCATAACTGGTTGTTTTAGGTTTATTTATTGAGGGACAGAATGTAATTTCCGCGAACATAACGCAAAAGAAAATTTTGAATGCGCTTATTGTTTAGAGATGTAGAGTTTGACTTAAGTGGTAAGAGAACAGGTAATTTGCAAATAGAAATCTCAATATTCTCTTATTTACATTCTACCGTTTCTTTGGCAAGAAAATTGCTACGAGGATAACAGCGAAAAAAAGCACTACTTTGTGGCGAAATTTCTATGACAATTTGCCATTCAATGACAAGGAAAGGCTCCGATTCTCATTTCATTGGTTTTTTATAAGTGTCGAGTCACCCAGTCCTAACAGCAAAATACAGCATCGAATGAAGTTTTAAGCTCTCAAAACTTGCCCAAATTGTATCGGTAAGTCCTGGAATTCGTCCGCAGAAAGGCCAGAGAGACACTGACTTCACTCGTGACCCGCCATGTTTACAACACACCACTTTAGGCATCCCAGTCTGCATGAAACCATCTCTCACCTCTATCTCGAGACGACCAGACACGCACGGTTCTTACATTACGTTTATGCCTGTAGAATCAACTGAAATCTCAATTCCATGTAAAAAGTTAACCAGCATCTTAATTTTTTTGGTAGGCTAAGTATCGGAGAGCCTGAACATTTACACATGCGCTGGCGGAATGTTTGAACACGAAAGAAAATTGCAGTACCTCCAGACGTGGCGCTGGAGCGTCGTACCAAACGAGTCATCCCGGGATTTCGGCCCGTGCGATCGCTTTTGGACGCAGTTGGCCCTTCGCTGCTTTCTGCTACCGACCTTGCCTCCCGGTACGGCATTGAGGGAGGGATATGTCGGCCCCTAAGCCATATGAGACAAATCCCACGCCTACTCACAGCTTCTCAGACCGCCCTTGTCATTACAATTTATCGTAAGATTTCGATGGCTTGTATATTGAAGGCAAAAGTCATTTTGTCTCTCATATGGTAAGCACTGGTGTCGCAGATTACAAAATGCACGCACGCGCCCTGCGGAAGGTAACATACATACATGCATAAACTTTATTTCATCACGAATTTCAGAATAACTACAAGAGCCAGTGTCTTCAAGACATTAGATTTACAACTAAAATACATAGAATTTACAGATACATAACTAAATACATAATATTTAAAGATATAATAATTAAAACGAAAAGCCGCTGTACAAAATACGGTCATGGATTCTCTAGTGTAAAACCAGTAAACTTAGTGGTACGGACAAAATCAGGTAGCGCTTTCCCCAAATTAGCTGATACGTAAGAAAAAGAACTAAGACCATAACTGGTTGTTTTAGGTTTATTGAGGGACAGAATGTAATTTCCACGAACATAACGCATAAGAACAATTTCAATGTGCTTATTGTTTAGAGATGTAGAGTTTGACTTAAGTGGTAAGAGAACAGATAATTTGCAAATAGAAATCTCAATATTCTCTTATTTACATTACACCGTTTCTTTGACAAGAAAATTGCTACGAGGATAACAGCGAAAAAAAGCACTACTTTGTGGCGAAATTTCTATGACAATTTGCCATTCAATGTCATGGAAAGGCTCCGATTCTCATTTCATTGGTTTTTTATAAGTGTCGGGGCACCCAGTCATAACAGCAAAATACAGCATCGAATGAAGTTTTTAGCTTTCAAAACTTGCCCAAATTGTATCGGTAAGTCCTGGAATTCCTCCGCAGAAAAGCCAGAGAGACACTGACTTCACTCGTGAACCGCCATGTTTACAACACAGCACTTTAGGCGTCCCAGTCTGCACGCACGGCTCTTACATTACGTTTATGCCTGTAGAATCAACTGAAATCTCAATTCCTTGTAAAAAATTAACCAGCATCTTAATTTTTTTGGTAGGCTAGGTATTGGAGAGCCTCAACATTTACACATGCGCTGACGGAATGTTTGAACACGAGAGAAAATTGCAGTACCTCCAGACGTGGCGCTGGAGCGTCGTACCAAACGAGTCATCCCGGGATTTCGGCCCGTGCGATCGCTTTTGGACGCAGTTGGCCCTTCGCTGCTTTCTGCTACCGACCTTGCCTCCCGGTACGGCATTGAGGGAGGGATATGTCGGCCCCTAAGCCATATGAGACAAATCCCACGCCTACTCACAGCTTCTCAGACCGCCCTTGTCATTACAATTTATCGTAAGATTTCGATGGCTTATATATTGAAGGCAAAAGTCATTTTGTCTCTCATATGGTAAGCACTGGTGTCGCAGATTACAAAATGCACGCACGCGCCCTGCGGAAGGTAACATACATACATGCATAAACTTTATTTCATCACGAATTTCAGAATAACTGCAAGAGCCAGTGTCTTCAAGACATTAGATTTACAACTAAAATACATAGAATTTACAGATACATAACTAAATACATAATATTTAAAGATATAATAATTAAAACGAAAAGCCGCTGTACAAAATACGGTCATGGATTCTCCAGTGCAAAACCAGTAAACTTAGTGGTACGGAGAAAATCAGGTAGCGCTTTCCGCAACTTAGCTGATACGTAAGAAAAAGAACTAAGACCATAACTGGTTGTTTTAGGTTTATTGAGGGACAGAATGTAATTTCCGCGAACATAACGCAAAAGAAAATTTTGAATGCGCTTATTGTTTAGAGATGTAGAGTTTGACTTAAGTGGTAAGAGAACAGGTAATTTGCAAATAGAAATCTCAATATTCTCTTATTTACATTCTACCGTTTCTTTGGCAAGAAAATTGCTACGAGGATAACAGCGAAAAAAAGCACTACTTTGTGGCGAAATTTCTATGACAATTTGCCAGTCAATGACAAGGAAAGGCTCCGATTCTCATTTCATTGGTTTTTTATAAGTGTCGAGTCACCCAGTCCTAACAGCAAAATACAGCATCGAATGAAGTTTTAAGCTCTCAAAACTTGCCCAAATTGTATCGGTAAGTCCTGGAATTCGTCCGCAGAAAGGCCAGAGAGACACTGACTTCACTCGTGACCCGCCATGTTTACAACACACCACTTTAGGCATCCCAGTCTGCATGAAACCATCTCTCACCTCTATCTCGAGACGACCAGACACGCACGGTTCTTACATTACGTTTATGCCTGTAGAATCAACTGAAATCTCAATTCCATGTAAAAAGTTAACCAGCATCTTAATTTTTTTGGTAGGCTAAGTATCGGAGAGCCTGAACATTTACACATGCGCTGGCGGAATGTTTGAACACGAAAGAAAATTGCAGTACCTCCAGACGTGGCGCTGGAGCGTCGTACCAAACGAGTCATCCCGGGATTTCGGCCCGTGCGATCGCTTTTGGACGCAGTTGGCCCTTCGCTGCTTTCTGCTACCGACCTTGCCTCCCGGTACGGCATTGAGGGAGGGATATGTCGGCCCCTAAGCCATATGAGACAAATCCCACGCCTACTCACAGCTTCTCAGACCGCCCTTGTCATTACAATTTATCGTAAGATTTCGATGGCTTGTATATTGAAGGCAAAAGTCATTTTGTCTCTCATATGGTAAGCACTGGTGTCGCAGATTACAAAATGCACGCACGCGCCCTGCGGAAGGTAACATACATACATGCATAAACTTTATTTCATCACGAATTTCAGAATAACTACAAGAGCCAGTGTCTTCAAGACATTAGATTTACAACTAAAATACATAGAATTTACAGATACATAACTAAATACATAATATTTAAAGATATAATAATTAAAACGAAAAGCCGCTGTACAAAATACGGTCATGGATTCTCTAGTGTAAAACCAGTAAACTTAGTGGTACGGACAAAATCAGGTAGCGCTTTCCCCAAATTAGCTGATACGTAAGAAAAAGAACTAAGACCATAACTGGTTGTTTTAGGTTTATTGAGGGACAGAATGTAATTTCCACGAACATAACGCATAAGAACAATTTCAATGTGCTTATTGTTTAGAGATGTAGAGTTTGACTTAAGTGGTAAGAGAACAGATAATTTGCAAATAGAAATCTCAATATTCTCTTATTTACATTACACCGTTTCTTTGACAAGAAAATTGCTACGAGGATAACAGCGAAAAAAAGCACTACTTTGTGGCGAAATTTCTATGACAATTTGCCATTCAATGTCATGGAAAGGCTCCGATTCTCATTTCATTGGTTTTTTATAAGTGTCGGGGCACCCAGTCCTAACAGCAAAATACAGCATCGAATGAAGTTTTTAGCTTTCAAAACTTGCCCAAATTGTATCGGTAAGTCCTGGAATTCCTCCGCAGAAAAGCCAGAGAGACACTGACTTCACTCGTGAACCGCCATGTTTACAACACAGCACTTTAGGCGTCCCAGTCTGCACGCACGGCTCTTACATTACGTTTATGCCTGTAGAATCAACTGAAATCTCAATTCCTTGTAAAAAATTAACCAGCATCTTAATTTTTTTGGTAGGCTAGGTATTGGAGAGCCTCAACATTTACACATGCGCTGACGGAATGTTTGAACACGAGAGAAAATTGCAGTACCTCCAGACGTGGCGCTGGAGCGTCGTACCAAACGAGTCATCCCGGGATTTCGGCCCGTGCGATCGCTTTTGGACGCAGTTGGCCCTTCGCTGCTTTCTGCTACCGACCTTGCCTCCCGGTACGGCATTGAGGGAGGGATATGTCGGCCCCTAAGCCATATGAGACAAATCCCACGCCTACTCACAGCTTCTCAGACCGCCCTTGTCATTACAATTTATCGTAAGATTTCGATGGCTTATATATTGAAGGCAAAAGTCATTTTGTCTCTCATATGGTAAGCACTGGTGTCGCAGATTACAAAATGCACGCACGCGCCCTGCGGAAGGTAACATACATACATGCATAAACTTTATTTCATCACGAATTTCAGAATAACTGCAAGAGCCAGTGTCTTCAAGACATTAGATTTACAACTAAAATACATAGAATTTACAGATACATAACTAAATACATAATATTTAAAGATATAATAATTAAAACGAAAAGCCGCTGTACAAAATACGGTCATGGATTCTCCAGTGCAAAACCAGTAAACTTAGTGGTACGGAGAAAATCAGGTAGCGCTTTCCGCAACTTAGCTGATACGTAAGAAAAAGAACTAAGACCATAACTGGTTGTTTTAGGTTTATTGAGGGACAGAATGTAATTTCCGCGAACATAACGCAAAAGAAAATTTTGAATGCGCTTATTGTTTAGAGATGTAGAGTTTGACTTAAGTGGTAAGAGAACAGGTAATTTGCAAATAGAAATCTCAATATTCTCTTATTTACATTCTACCGTTTCTTTGGCAAGAAAATTGCTACGAGGATAACAGCGAAAAAAAGCACTACTTTGTGGCGAAATTTCTATGACAATTTGCCAGTCAATGACAAGGAAAGGCTCCGATTCTCATTTCATTGGTTTTTTATAAGTGTCGAGTCACCCAGTCCTAACAGCAAAATACAGCATCGAATGAAGTTTTAAGCTCTCAAAACTTGCCCAAATTGTATCGGTAAGTCCTGGAATTCGTCCGCAGAAAGGCCAGAGAGACACTGACTTCACTCGTGACCCGCCATGTTTACAACACACCACTTTAGGCATCCCAGTCTGCATGAAACCATCTCTCACCTCTATCTCGAGACGACCAGACACGCACGGTTCTTACATTACGTTTATGCCTGTAGAATCAACTGAAATCTCAATTCCTTGTAAAAAGTTAACCAGCATCTTAATTTTTTTGGTAGGCTAAGTATCGGAGAGCCTGAACATTTACACATGCGCTGGCGGAATGTTTGAACACGAAAGAAAATTGCAGTACCTCCAGACGTGGCGCTGGAGCGTCGTACCAAACGAGTCATCCCGGGATTTCGGCCCGTGCGATCGCTTTTGGACGCAGTTGGCCCTTCGCTGCTTTCTGCTACCGACCTTGCCTCCCGGTACGGCATTGAGGGAGGGATATGTCGGCCCCTAAGCCATATGAGACAAATCCCACGCCTACTCACAGCTTCTCAGACCGCCCTTGTCATTACAATTTATCGTAAGATTTCGATGGCTTGTATATTGAAGGCAAAAGTCATTTTGTCTCTCATATGGTAAGCACTGGTGTCGCAGATTACAAAATGCACGCACGCGCCCTGCGGAAGGTAACATACATACATGCATAAACTTTATTTCATCACGAATTTCAGAATAACTACAAGAGCCAGTGTCTTCAAGACATTAGATTTACAACTAAAATACATAGAATTTACAGATACATAACTAAATACATAATATTTAAAGATATAATAATTAAAACGAAAAGCCGCTGTACAAAATACGGTCATGGATTCTCTAGTGTAAAACCAGTAAACTTAGTGGTACGGACAAAATCAGGTAGCGCTTTCCCCAAATTAGCTGATACGTAAGAAAAAGAACTAAGACCATAACTGGTTGTTTTAGGTTTATTGAGGGACAGAATGTAATTTCCGCGAACATAACGCATAAGAACAATTTCAATGTGCTTATTGTTTAGAGATGTAGAGTTTGACTTAAGTGGTAAGAGAACAGATAATTTGCAAATAGAAATCTCAATATTCTCTTATTTACATTACACCGTTTCTTTGACAAGAAAATTGCTACGAGGATAACAGCGAAAAAAAGCACTACTTTATGGCGAAATTTCTATGACAATTTGCCATTCAATGTCATGGAAAGGCTCCGATTCTCATTTCATTGGTTTTTTATAAGTGTCGGGGCACCCAGTCCTAACAGCAAAATACAGCATCGAATGAAGTTTTTAGCTTTCAAAACTTGCCCAAATTGTATCGGTAAGTCCTGGAATTCCTCCGCAGAAAAGCCAGAGAGACACTGACTTCACTCGTGAACCGCCATGTTTACAACACAGCACTTTAGGCGTCCCAGTCTGCACGCACGGCTCTTACATTACGTTTATGCCTGTAGAATCAACTGAAATCTCAATTCCTTGTAAAAAGTTAACCAGCATCTTAATTTTTTTGGTAGGCTAGGTATCGGAGAGCCTTACTGAACATTTACACATGCGCTGGCGGAATGTTTGAACACGAAAGAAAATTGCAGTACCTCCAGACGTGGCGCTGGAGCGTCGTACCAAACGAGTCATCCCGGGATTTCGGCCCGTGCGATCGCTTTTGGATGCAGTTGGCCCTTCGCTGCTTTCTGCTACCGACCTTGCCTCCCGGTACGGCATTGAGGGAGGGATATGTCGGCCCCTAAGCCATATGAGACAAATCCCACGCCTACTCACAGCTTCTCAGACCGCCCTTGTCATTACAATTTATCGTAAGATTTCGATGGCTTATATATTGAAGGCAAAAGTCATTTTGTCTCTCATATGGTAAGCACTGGTGTCGCAGATTACAAAATGCACGCACGCGCCCTGCGGAAGGTAACATACATACATGCATAAACTTTATTTCATCACGAATTTCAGAATAACTGCAAGAGCCAGTGTCTTCAAGACATTAGATTTACAACTAAAATACATAGAATTTACAGATACATAACTAAATACATAATATTTAAAGATATAATAATTAAAACGAAAAGCCGCTGTACAAAATACGGTCATGGATTCTCCAGTGCAAAACCAGTAAACTTAGTGGTACGGAGAAAATCAGGTAGCGCTTTCCCCAAATTAGCTGATACGTAAGAAAAAGAACTAAGACCATAACTGGTTGTTTTAGGTTTATTGAGGGACAGAATGTAATTTCCGCGAACATAACGCAAAAGAAAATTTTGAATGCGCTTATTGTTTAGAGATGTAGAGTTTGACTTAAGTGGTAAGAGAACAGGTAATTTGCAAATAGAAATCTCAATATTCTCTTATTTACATTCTACCGTTTCTTTGGCAAGAAAATTGCTACGAGGATAACAGCGAAAAAAAGCACTACTTTGTGGCGAAATTTCTATGACAATTTGCCATTCAATGACAAGGAAAGGCTCCGATTCTCATTTCATTGGTTTTTTATAAGTGTCGAGTCACCCAGTCCTAACAGCAAAATACAGCATCGAATGAAGTTTTAAGCTCTCAAAACTTGCCCAAATTGTATCGGTAAGTCCTGGAATTCGTCCGCAGAAAGGCCAGAGAGACACTGACTTCACTCGTGACCCGCCATGTTTACAACACACCACTTTAGGCATCCCAGTCTGCATGAAACCATCTCTCACCTCTATCTCGAGACGACCAGACACGCACGGTTCTTACATTACGTTTATGCCTGTAGAATCAACTGAAATCTCAATTCCATGTAAAAAGTTAACCAGCATCTTAATTTTTTTGGTAGGCTAAGTATGGGAGAGCCTGAACATTTACACATGCGCTGGCGGAATGTTTGAACACGAAAGAAAATTGCAGTACCTCCAGACGTGGCGCTGGAGCGTCGTACCAAACGAGTCATCCCGGGATTTCGGCCCGTGCGATCGCTTTTGGACGCAGTTGGCCCTTCGCTGCTTTCTGCTACCGACCTTGCCTCCCGGTACGGCATTGAGGGAGGGATATGTCGGCCCCTAAGCCATATGAGACAAATCCCACGCCTACTCACAGCTTCTCAGACCGCCCTTGTCATTACAATTTATCGTAAGATTTCGATGGCTTATATATTGAAGGCAAAAGTCATTTTGTCTCTCATATGGTAAGCACTGGTGTCGCAGATTACAAAATGCACGCACGCGCCCTGCGGAAGGTAACATACATACATGCATAAACTTTATTTCATCACGAATTTCAGAATAACTACAAGAGCCAGTGTCTTCAAGACATTAGATTTACAACTAAAATACATAGAATTTACAGATACATAACTAAATACATAATATTTAAAGATATAATAATTAAAACGAAAAGCCGCTGTACAAAATACGGTCATGGATTCTCTAGTGTAAAACCAGTAAACTTAGTGGTACGGACAAAATCAGGTAGCGCTTTCCCCAAATTAGCTGATACGTAAGAAAAAGAACTAAGACCATAACTGGTTGTTTTAGGTTTATTGAGGGACAGAATGTAATTTCCACGAACATAACGCATAAGAACAATTTCAATGTGCTTATTGTTTAGAGATGTAGAGTTTGACTTAAGTGGTAAGAGAACAGATAATTTGCAAATAGAAATCTCAATATTCTCTTATTTACATTACACCGTTTCTTTGACAAGAAAATTGCTACGAGGATAACAGCGAAAAAAAGCACTACTTTGTGGCGAAATTTCTATGACAATTTGCCATTCAATGTCATGGAAAGGCTCCGATTCTCATTTCATTGGTTTTTTATAAGTGTCGGGGCACCCAGTCCTAACAGCAAAATACAGCATCGAATGAAGTTTTTAGCTTTCAAAACTTGCCCAAATTGTATCGGTAAGTCCTGGAATTCCTCCGCAGAAAAGCCAGAGAGACACTGACTTCACTCGTGAACCGCCATGTTTACAACACAGCACTTTAGGCGTCCCAGTCTGCACGCACGGCTCTTACATTACGTTTATGCCTGTAGAATCAACTGAAATCTCAATTCCTTGTAAAAAGTTAACCAGCATCTTAATTTTTTTGGTAGGCTAGGTATCGGAGAGCCTTACTGAACATTTACACATGCGCTGGCGGAATGTTTGAACACGAAAGAAAATTGCAGTACCTCCAGACGTGGCGCTGGAGCGTCGTACCAAACGAGTCATCCCGGGATTTCGGCCCGTGCGATCGCTTTTGGACGCAGTTGGCCCTTCGCTGCTTTCTGCTACCGACCTTGCCTCCCGGTACGGCATTGAGGGAGGGATATGTCGGCCCCTAAGCCATATGAGACAAATCCCACGCCTACTCACAGCTTCTCAGACCGCCCTTGTCATTACAATTTATCGTAAGATTTCGATGGCTTATATATTGAAGGCAAAAGTCATTTTGTCTCTCATATGGTAAGCACTGGTGTCGCAGATTACAAAATGCACGCACGCGCCCTGCGGAAGGTAACATACATACATGCATAAACTTTATTTCATCACGAATTTCAGAATAACTACAAGAGCCAGTGTCTTCAAGACATTAGATTTACAACTAAAATACATAGAATTTACAGATACATAACTAAATACATAATATTTAAAGATATAATAATTAAAACGAAAAGCCGCTGTACAAAATACGGTCATGGATTCTCTAGTGTAAAACCTGTAAACTTAGTGGTACGGAGAAAATCAGGTAGCGCTTTCCCCAAATTAGCTGATACGTAAGAAAAAGAACTAAGACCATAACTGGTTGTTTTAGGTTTATTGAGGGACAGAATGTAATTTCCGCGAACATAACGGATAAGAAAAATTTGAATGTGCTTATTGTTTAGAGAGTTAGAGTTTGACTTAAGTGGTAAGAGAACAGATAATTTGCAAATAGAAATCTCAATGTTCTCTTATTTACATTACACCGTTTCTTTGACAAGAAAATTGCTACGAGGATAACAGCAAAAAAAAGCACTACTTTGTGGCGAAATTTCTATGACAATTTGCCATTCAATGTCATGGAAAGGCTCCGATTCTCATTTCATTGGTTTTTTATAAGTGTCGGGTCACCCAGTCCTAACAGCAAAATACAGCATCGAATGAAGTTTTAAGCTCTCAAAACTTGCCCAAATACTATCGGTAAGTCCTGGAATTCGTCCGCAGAAAGGCCAGAGAAACAACTTCACTCGTGAACCGCCATGTTTAAAACAGAGCACTTTAGGCGTCCCAGTCTGCATGAAACCATCTCTCACCTCTATCTCGAGACGACCAGACACGCACGGTTCTTACATTACGTTTATGCCTGTAGAATCAACTGAAATCTCAATTCCTTGTAAAAAGTTAACCAGCATCTTAATTTTTTTGGTAGGCTAGGTATCGGAGAGCCTTACTGAACATTTACACATGCGCTGGCGGAAAATGTTTGAACACGAGAGAAAATTGCAGTACCTCCAGACGTGGCGCTGGAGCGTCGTACCAAACGAGTCATCCCGGGATTTCGGCCCGTGCGATCGCTTTTGGACGCAGTTGGCCCTTCACTGCTTTCTGCTACCGACCTTGCCTCCCGGTACGGCATTGAGGGAGGGATATGTCGGCCCCTAAGCCATATGAGACAAATCCCACGCCTACTCACAGCTTCTCAGACCGCCCT
>OX421458.1:29203624-29213624 GCA_949126865.1 Montipora capitata | reverse complement strand
AAAATTGTCGGAGTCGGCTTTATCAAGGGCCAACGAGAAAATGAAGACACAGGGACTGTGTAAAAGGAAATCAAGCTGAACAATCTGGTGGAGTGCATGGAAAAGAATCACTCCTAGGAGTTTTCCTGAAAAGGTAAATGGAAATCAAATTGTAAATACACAAAAATAATTTTTTTGCAAGGATAAGACCTACAAGAACAAACTTATGCAACATATGACATGGTTCACAATGGAAATGAAGAAGGGAAGGGAGGGAGGGGCACCGCTTGATACCCCTGTCCTTACACATACTTTGCCTCACTGTTATTACCTTTTCAGTCATTCACTCATCCTTGATTTCTTCCATAGGATCTTCTTCCTCCTCTTTGGGGAAATGATCTTGATCCGGTTTAGTTGAAGCCTTCAGTATTGTAAAGAACCAAAAACAACAAATCAGCACCCTGCGACCAGAGCCTCTCTGAAACTTACAAGAGGGCGAAAAAGAGAGGATCGGCAAAAATCGTGTCAATTCTTATAAGTCGCCGCAGGCTAAGTTTCTGGACTAGTCACTCCGGTCAAACTGGTTTAGGCAGGGCGCGCATCACATTTTTGACAAGGCGAAGGTCAAAATCGAGCCTTCAGTGCGAAAATCAATATGGCGTCTTGGAGTGTGATCGAGACTTGGCCTGGGTTTGGAATTTGTCTCCAAGCAACGTCTTGCGTTTACTCAATAAAGTCGACTTCACACGATTTCTGCAGAGTCCTTTCTTTATCGTCGAGTTAAGAAAGGCTCTGCTCGCAGGGTGGGGAATCAACAGGGAAACTACAAGATGAAACCCCCCCCCCCCCCAAAAAAAAAAACACGTTTTTTTCTTAATAATACAACAGTGTCACCGCTCACACCGTAGCAATAGTTTCCGAGTGCGGTTTCAACTGTTGAGAAAGAACTAGAGAAAAATTAAGGGGGGTAACAAGGAAAAGAAAATTGTAATAAAAAAATAATTAGCTTTTTTTATCCTCAATGGATCTTGAACAGGAAAACGTTATGCTATACAAGCCCATAGATACTTGCCTGTGGAGTTAGGACTGTATCACCTGCCGCTGTTATGGAGTACTTCAACAAGATTTGCTTGTATTGCTGGAGAAATGCTTCACTGAGTTCCACTCCCTCTGAAACCAGTTGCTCATACACACCCTTAAGACCTTCAGGGTCCTTTCGTGCATCTTAGAGCAGAACAAAACATGCATTATGCTCTCACCGAGAAATAGAGCTGAGCGAACATACATAAATTAAGATGCCTCCAACGCAACACTGTGTCCCTCGGCCTTGCGTGCACAAGGAACTTACGATGTTACGGAAAACTCAACAAACAAAGTTGTGTTGTCCTCATGTCGGACGCAATAAACAAAAAAAACCACCTCAGGTATACTTCGTATTTTTATTTTAAGGTCAATCATCCCCTTGAGGCTCAAATTCCTTTCTTTACGGCTTTAGGAAAAAACAATTGTACCAGAATTGTTTTCATGAGCTTTAAAACAATAATTAAACCATACTAAAGGAAATACACTGTACAGAGCAGGCAAACAAAAATAATTGTAACCGAAAATGAAGATAAGTACAAGGAGTAAAATGCTACAGAACAACAGTGCAGTATAGGGAAGCCTAAACTAGAACAGAATATTTGAACCATTTAAGCTAATCAACCTAATGCCTAAATATATTTCAATTTTTAAAAATAAGATAATCGAAGCTGCATTTTTCACACGAAGAAAGGTCGTTTCCGATGGCAGCAAGGAAAAACAAAAAACGACAACAACAAAGAAGAAATTTTGAAATACAACAAACTTACCATGTGCTCTGAGCAGTGGTACGTATAATGCTGTCGGGTTCATTTGATTTTCCTTGAAGAATTCAATGGCGTTCAATATTGCAGGAACCTATGGTGGTTAAAACAAGCAAAGTGAAGATCCTGTTGGTTTGTTTGGTCCAACTGCAATGATTAAATATTCAGTTTCGGGAATAGACCATATTCGTATTCTCAGTATTGGACTGGAACTAGCTTGCAATGGAGGCTAATGCGGGGGAATATATTAAAAAGTATTTGCATTTGAAAAGATTCCCCCGCATTAGCCTCCATTGCAAGCTAGTTCCAGTCCAATACCGAGAATACGATGGTCCATTGCTTTTCCAGCCCTCTGATTAGTTAACTCAATCACGGTTTTAAGCGCATACACTATATGACCATATATGGAAAATGATTGTTGTATCATTCAAATAAATTCCACTCATTTAAACTGTGAAACATCTCAGGGCCTAAAAAATTTTAAAGCAAGGTTATTCCATTCGCACCTGTTGGATATGAGATTGGTTTTACTTTTTTCCATCTCAAATCCAACGCGCAGTAAAAAAATAATAGTTAAATATAATTTGTGAAATCAATACAGATCGCCCTACCTCTCCTCTTTTTGCTGAGCTTTCAGCTAATCCCACAAATGATTTATTGTCCGTCTGAACTTCGTGTTCCTAAGAGAAATGATATGTAAAAGGCATTTTGTAAATGGACAATGACATCAGAACCAATAACATCAAGTCACCAAAAGATTAGACTGCTAGTAGTCTTTTCTGAGTCAATCGAACCACCCGCTTTAGTCACGAAAGCGTGATCAGTATGTAAATTCTCTTCACAATTTCAATGAAATGTCAGTCAGACAAGTATTGAGAATGAAGATTGTTATCAGTATAAGAGGCGTGATCTTGATATAACACCACATTCCCATGACTACCAAAGAAAGACTTCTATGGTACTAGTTGGGAGAATGAAAGTTTCGATCGTGGTTTTATCAAACGAGTTGATGAAGTAAATAAACTGTCCACCGTAAGAACGATTTGTGAGCTGACGTTTTGAACGTTAGCCGCCTCAAACCACATTGATTATTATGTAAATAGCCCACTTTCGATATATTAAAATTCAGTCCAAAACAAAAGGCATCATCTCGAGGCTCTGGGGAATAAACTCATACAAATCCTTATATTTATTCCCCAGAGCCTCGAGATGATGTCTTTTGTTTAGGACTGAATTTTAATATATCGAAATTGGTCTATTCGCATCTCAATTTTACACTGACGTTTACACAAGTATTGAGAATGAAGATTATTATCGGCTCAAGGTTATGATCCTGATATAACTCCAAATTCTCATGACCAGCCAAGGAAGAAATCTATTGAAGTAGTTAGGAGAAGGAACTTTTAGATCATGGGAGTCAAAGAATTAACATAGCCATTTATCCCCTTAGACTCCTACTTCGAGTTACAGGCATTATAGAGTAATAGTTGTTTGTGAGTCATTAATTTTTGGATTAGTCTTGTTTTTCGACTTCTGTTTCATCTGTTATACTCCAGCTCTGTGCTTCAGGACACGAAGTAAAATATCTGCTTTTCATTATCGACGAAATCAGAATCTGAGTCACTTGCCTACGTGTAGCCGTACCCTCCCCCCGAAAGAAAAACGGGAGAGGGTGTGGCTACACGTAGGTTACTGGGTCACACGAGGTTCTGCCCGGTCACCTCGACTAAATGAGTGCATGCGTTACCTACAATGTGCGTGATACTTTCAAATCAGGAGGGTTGTCTTTACTTCCTGTCCCTTACAAGCTATTAAAAACGCTGTCGGTCAGAGTCAAAAAAAAAAAAACTGAGGAATAAAATTAGTCGAGATGCTCGTTTTTCGGTCTCCCGCTCAACGAACCTCAAAAGAAATAAGGTGCGCCCTTGTGGACACTTACCAATTGGAGTTTCAAAGCAAGATCCTTCTTTCCAGCGTGAAGGCAACAGAACATCAGGCCACGGAGCAATCCCATCAATTTAAATTTATTGGCTGATGCTGTTCGGTTTGTAATGATATCTTCCAGCACTTGAAAATTGAGGACAAAGAAATTTAATCACATTAAATTTCATCTTTCAGTTTGAAGACCGGGCTTTACGAGCGTCTTACAGTACGTTTCAAATTCTCAAAGTTCGCTTCGAACTTGGGAATCTAATTATGTAACTGTTAATCAAATGACAAACTTTGAAACGAACTTGTGAATTTCGCGCCGAACATCGTGGGAATGAGGTACGGCACAGTGTCATTTTGCTATTGCTCTCCTTTGCTGTTTCAAAATGAGTGCCTTCACCGAGCAAGGAAAGCAATTCCAAGTTTTGTTTGACCGAAAAATTATTATTGAAAGCCGGTTAGGATGGAAAGGACCCTTTCAAACAGGACAGGAACTGAGACTTCAAAACAAACCATTGCCAACCTTGTTGATAATTTCATTCGCAGAGGGAATATTGAAGCCAACAAAGGAAGAAACAAAACTCAGTCAGTGTGTACTAACGATGTTAATATTTACAAACTGGTGGAGAATAACGTTTCTTTGCCCGAAAACGTCCCGTTGACGTCATGTGCATCGATAAACCGCAGCTTAACACAGGATCTTGGTTATTAAAATTACTGTTAGACCGCAGGAATCATTGACTCTTGAAAATGAAAATAGACTTATCCAATATTTAGCAGCCTGCGCATGCGCAGCTAGTGGTGAGGACTACTGTGGGACTAACCAACCGATCGAACTTGTTAATCTCAACAAACTTAGGCAGGTTCCCACGAAGTTCGGCGCGAATCAAAATTCCCAAGTTTGCTGCAAAGTTTGCAATTTTATTGACAGTTCCGTCATGAAATTCCCAAGTTCAAAGGAAACTTTGGGAATTCAAAACCAACTTCGCAAACCGCCTCTCTAAAGTTTTGTGAAACGCACGTGCACTCTAAGCCATTTACAAGATCGCTGAGCTTGCTTTGCTAACATAATATGTAATTTCACAATAAACCCAGCACCGTTTTCTCGACCAATTAGAACGAAATCAGATCTAACTGCATGCATGTCGGTCGCATGCACCTTCCCAGATCTTGAGCTTGAGGCTTTTTGAACCATGTGACTGCTTTCATTCGTCCTGATTGGCTCGATAAGTGCCAGGATTTACTACCAATCTGATACTTTACGACTTAAATAAAGAAAATCCGGATACATCAGAAGTTCGTAACCCAAAGTCTCGATCTGCGATGGAATGGGCCCCATCAGTTTACGGTATTGTTTAATTTTAGAACGGCTACCTTTAGATTTCTTTGCCGGAACAAAACGTGGTGGCATCGCGTTCCGGGCACGATTTGGCATTTTCAGTTTAGCACGTGCAATCCCTCGTGCGGCTAGTTGGTTGCGGACCCATTAAAAGAGTTGCGTTCATTGGGCCCAATCTGATTGGCCATTATTTGGCGGGACAGATATTCTAACTTAAGATGACACCATAAACTGATGGACCAAGGACAAATAAAACAGTGATCGACATGAATAATGGACGTCTAAGATAAATACATTGCTGTGGTGCTGTTTGGTGAGTTTGACGGTATAGACCTTATTCCAAAATGGCCGTCATTTAAATATTCTTTTGTTTTTATTCAAATTAGCCCTTGATGCCTCGTTCTTGAGCTGAAAATTCAAAAGAATATTTTGCCTTGAACGAGGCATCAAGGTCTAATTTGAATGAAAACAAAAGAATATCTAAATGGCGGCCATTTTGGAATAAGATGTTTAGTTTAAGACTTTTTCAGATGCACGAAATGATGAAGTAACGTAGAGTGTAGCTACTGACGATAATATTTCTGTACCGGTGTTTGATATTTCGTACAAGAAGATGGAAAGTCCCGAGCCTGTTTAAAAATTCGTAAATTCAGATAGCCAGAAAGTTGTTTTTCTCTGGCGCCGTTGGGAATTAAGCAACCGAGGTAGAACAAGTACCAAAATTATACTACATACATCCCGCAGCAAATAAATGCACAATATATGATTTCAGTAATTCTTACTTACCACTCTCAAATTGTTCTGTCTGCCCTGTTCGAGCCATGGAGTTTAAAAGCAAAAGACAAGTTGAATCTGCTATAAACATTCCCTGTTCTTTCACTTCTTGGTACAATTTTAATGCTTTATCAATGTCGTCCCTGATGTACAAAAGTATGATTAAGAAAGTAATTTTTTCGTCAGTTCAAGTTTCACGGATTTACAAATCGTATACATATCACATCTGTATTTACCCTCGGATTTTAGAGTAGCTTGGTGTAGCTAGTATATCCGAGCATTTTACCCTACCAACCATGATACACCACAGAGAACAGACCACAACACCGGGAACTACGTGCCCTACTCTTTGCGAACACTGTGTGGGTTCTTTTACGCCCCACTGGTTTGTGAACATTCAAGAGTTGTGAGACGGGGCCTACGGTTTATAGTCCTTATCCGAGAAGACTTGAAAGTCTTACCATTTGCGGTTATAATTACAAAGGCAGCAATTTCTCCTCAGTTATTTAAAGACCCTGAGTGTTGGTCCGGCTGGAGTCGAACTCACGACCTCCAGCGTGACAGCCTGGTGCTCAACCAATAGTGCCACCGGTGCGCAGTACAAATGAAAGAGAGATAAATTAAAGCCATTTGCACATATTGCACTTTACAAACAAAATAAATAGATAAACATGGAGCAATTTCGGTGGGTATTCCTGTTGTAGAGGAACTCTGCAGAGGAGCCAGTGTGGCCCAGTGGTTAGGGCGCTTGCCTTGAGATCCGGAGATCCCGGGTTCAAGACCCGCTCTGACCACTCGTTGAATTTGATCCTGGTAGTCCCTGGTTCAACTTCTCAGCTGCACTTGTAAATAGCCAACTGGCTTGCCTCCGGCCAGTTGGGATTCTTAACAGTTGTTGTTGAATGTTCTGTTCTGTCGTGATTGAGATTAATTGTACTCTTTTCATCCAATCAGGATCGATGAATTTTGAGGAGTGTATTACCCCATATAGTACATCTCACACCCATGCAAAGTACGTCGCGCGCAGTTTTCCCCGTTTTCAGAATCCTGAGTTTTTAGAGAAACAAATGCCTTCAAGTTACTAACTTGAGTAAGTGGGTCCTCATAATGTTAGAAAACGTGAACAGATTTGGTTTCACGTCATTCTGCTTCATCTCCTCAAACACTTTCCATTGAGAGTCAAAGTCGCCTGTAAAACAATGACCAAACAAGCAACCCATTAAAGTGCCGATCACCTCAACATACTTTTCCACTTTATTATCCCAAATACCAAATACATCGTATTATTTTTAAAACCTTTTGAATGAAATTTCACTCTCTTATCGGCTTTGGAAGACGGGAAAAGTGGTCATACTTTGATCAATAACCGAGCAACGAAGGGAATGGGTTCGATACCAGGCTGACGTCAAAAAACTGCTTTGCATTGTGAAAGTTCTTTCAAAACAGCGGTGCAAATTAATTTGTGACGTCAACCCGGCATCGAACCCACTCCTCTTCATTGCTCGGTCACTGATCAAAGTATGACTACTTTTCCGATCTTTCAAAGCCAATATAAAGTGAAATTTCAATCAAAAGGATCTAAAAACAACACGATGTACTTGGGATGATTTCGGAGAATAAATTAAGAGGAAATATGATTTGAGATGATAGGTGCTTAAGCCCACGAAGATCAACACAAACACACGAGAAAAACACAGAACAAGGTCTTAAAGTGGTATAGCGGAGCACAACTGTGACCTCTCACGTGAAAACGAGGATAGTTGGTCTTATTAGTAGAAGGACAAAACAATAATTTATTGGCCGCCATTTATGAATACGGTCTATTGGTGTTGTGAGCTGACGTCTCGAGTGTTCGTCAATTCGCTCTGAAATCTGAAGGTTCGTGTTATGTTCATCACTTTTTAAAAGAGCAGTTGAGGCATACCGTGAAATCCATAAACGTGCATGAGATTGTTGTACATGATTGTTGGAATGACCATATCCTTCATCTCCTTCTTAAGCTCTTCGAAAGTTTCCTGTGTCTCTAAACAAGAGAGACAAGAAATTACGAAATCAAATTCAGATAGCCTAGAACGTAGTGGAAGTATACACTCTTACACCAAATAAGCGCTTTTTAATACTGCAGTCCGGGACGAAAAGATATATTTTCCCCTCCCAACACAAGTGTGTTCAAGAAGAGGTCCAAATAAACCAGCCGTCGTTTTTTTAGAGGGGGAGGGGGGGGGGGGGCAAAATTTAATGGGGGACGGCTCCCCAGAGTCTCCCGTAGTTCAGTAGTAGAGAAATTAGAAGGTCATTGGCTCGACCCCTGTCAAAAGCATTCTGCTTTTTTTCCCTGTTATCCTCTTGTTATATTACAAAAATTCATCATTTCAATAAGATTTAAGTTTTTCTTAGATGCGGACAATGACAACACTGGATTTCGTTGAACAATTCATTATTCCTCAAATTAGCCAGAATAAACGAGTCTTTTTTTCCTTTCCAGTTGTTTTCCTGGGGTAAATAGTGAGAAACATTCTACAGTGCTAAATTAGCACGAGGAGATTTAATGTAAAAAAGCTGAGGTTCGGGGATGGTATAATTAACAATTATTCCATGAGCGCGTGTTGGATATGAGATGATAGATAGCCAACTCGGCGCTACGCGCCTCGTTGGCTATAATCATCTCATATCCAACAAGCGCGAGTGGAATAATTGTTTTATTAAAAACGCCCCCAAAATATAGAAAACTAGACTACAATAAAAATAAAAAGGCCCAACAAATCACGCATATGCTTGCCGTGTTTGTAGATCATGGTATAATGGCTCATAACCCATGATGGCTTAGCTAATCAAAACTCTCGAATTGCATTATCCAATGATCCAGCTTTTAATAATAAGTAATATTATCAATGACTGAATGGTGAACTTAAATAGCATTACATTATCTCATGGTGGGCATAAATTATAGCTAGGCTAAATAGAATGTTATCAAATTGGATTGGTTTTACATGTAAATGCGTGTTTACGCCTGATAGACAAACCATAGAGAGAAAACTCCAAAATGCAATTGTACATACACTTTCTAGCCAAGTGGACATGCCTTGACTTAAAAAGAGAAAATGCTCGGACGTCTGCTTTAATTTAGTATGTAATTCAAAGATGTCAAAATACTCATACAAAAAAGGCACAGTAATTCTGCAAGCTCTCCACAAGTTGAACGATTTATTGCAAATTGAATCCCAAAATTCAAAGTCACCAATCCATGATCAAGCAACTTACTTGCTACATCACCACGTTTTGAATACGCTTTCAGAAACTCAAATAATATTTTTTTCTTTGGTTGACCAAGGCCCTGAGCTCTGAGAAAACAAACAGAAACGTGTTATGTGTAGTTTTTGCAAGTCTCAATGGCTGACAAACATTTCTTTGCTCTTCAATACTTAACAAAATGAAATGCACAAGTGCTTGGAAGCTTCCACCATGCAATGGAATTGTTTCTTGGGAAATGAGCCTCTTCTAGAATATTAATTTGTTCAATTTAACAGAACACTATTTACCTCAAGGGCCCGGTTGTTCAAAAGCCGATTAACGCTAATCTCAGATTGAAAATCACCAAGGAGTTTATTTCTCTACTCCCAAATGTTGTTCAACTCTGATATTCGGCAAAACTTTACATTAGAAGAAGTCAACCTTCAACAAGAAAAATAAGCAAAAGAAACTTTCACCAGAAGGGTGAAAACATGAAACAAAAGTTTATACTAATCCTGGATTAAGATAATCGGCTTCGGAACAACAAAGCTCAGGAATTTAAAGACAGGCATTCAGTTTGAGGGAGATACTGAAATATACTTCAGGAAAAGGAAAAGTCCATTTCCGCTCACCGGTGGTTTCCTTTTTGTTTATGATTCCTTTCTTTTTGTAATTTCTGATTCAACTCTCTCCTTACTGATTTTATTATCTCGAACCTTAAAGTGCTGTTACGCTGTACAATTTTTCGTGCAACTTGTCTCGCAATGTCATTGCGAGACAAGTTGCATGAATCATTGCCCAATGTAACATACTTTGCAACGACTAAAAACGTAGCGAGACCAGTCGCACAAACCGTTGCGGAAAGTAGAATTGGGTTCTACTTTCCGCAGCGGTTGCAACAAAT
>OX421458.1:29176124-29198624 GCA_949126865.1 Montipora capitata | reverse complement strand
TTATCCAATCTAAAATGAGTACCCCCCCCCCCCCCCCCTTTTTTCATGATAAGAAAGATTATCCATGTGAGTGTGCCGTGCGAGCAAAATACTTACTTCTTGTAGAAGGAGATTAACAAACTCCACTCTATTCATCACTTGTTGGGCACTACACTTTTCACAGGCTTTATAAATTACCGTAGCTTCACAAACAACAAAAAAATAAGTCAATCAATAAAAATCCAATTAAAATAATAAGACGCTGCCAATTAATAAATAGTAAAAGGAAAAGATAATTAACTTGATAATAGCTGAAAGATTTTGGGTAAACTTCAGAGCATGATTACCAGTAATTCAAAATGTGCCTGCCATAAATAGTCTTTTTTATTATTATGAAGGCAAACTGGTCCGAGATGAAAACAAGAATTCTGATTGACTCTCTGAGCGGTTCAAATTTCGCAATATGGACCACGAAGCAGCGAACATAGGTTGCCAAACTGTTTCCATTTTCTGTTTCCGTTTTCTCACACATGAAAAGAAAAATGCGAGAAACGTTTTTTATTTAGCCATGTCGGAGTTCCAGTACGAATTTTACTTTCCACGGCCTGGTTATTCGAAAGCCGATTAACCTAATCCAGGATTAGTGTAAATTAAGTTTGGTTTCATGTTTTCATCTCTTTGGTGAAACATTCTTTTGCTTATTTTTGTTTTTCAAGATTGACTTCCTCTAATGTAAAGTTTTGCCGAATATCAGCGTTGAACAACATTTGGGAATGGAGAAATAAACTCCTTGGTAAATTTTTAATCTGGGATTAGCGTTAATCGGCTTTTGAGCAACCAGACCCAGAACCGTTAAAAAAGAAGCCGGCGAAGAAGCAAAAGAATCGGAAGAAGATAAACAAAACACTGACAAGTCTGCCGAGTACCGCCAATATAATAAAAACCTTATTGAACTACCTTATTGGGCCCGCACTGAGAAAATGCTGGTCTCGTTTGTTTTTCGCAAGTTTATGGACCAAGCGTGAAATAAACTTGCAAAAAAAGGAACTCAACCAATATTTTTCCAGTACGGAGCGAACTAGGTAGTTCAACAACATCTATGTGAAAGTAAAATCCACGGTCTAAAGGTCTACCTAAAATAAAACTGATAAACAATAGGCTGCAGGCAGCCTTCAATCAGGCCGATATAGTATTCTTTGCTCAGCTACATAATTATGTATATCAAAAGAAGATGGAGGAGAAACTACACTTTGAGCCTTACAATACAATACAATACATGCTTGATTGACCACTCCCCATAGGAGCTTTCAGGGCCAATGAAACACAATCAATGAATAGTACGACAGCTATTAAGAATCTCATCTGGCTGGAGGCAAACTATTATTTTACAAGTGCAGTTAAAAAGAGACTACCAGGATCAAATTCAACGAGTGGTCAAGAGTGGTCAGAACTGGTCTTGAACCCGGGATCCCCGATCTCAAGACAAGCGCCCTAACAACTCGGCTGCACTGCCTTCATACAGGCTTCAGGACAGATTAATCTTTAAAGAAACACCGGATTAAAGTTGGCTTAAGGATGGTGCCTACTAATTCAAAGGTATTTTTGCACGGTTTTATGAATATGCGGGAAAAGCAGATCTCAACAAGTCTTATTAAAATCCAAAAAGAAAATTGGGGGTGACCACGCATTTTTCAAAGATAGTTAATCAACAATGTTAGCAAAAAGCTTTAAAATACAAAGCAATGTATGCCGTTCCTTTCCAAATTAAAGCTTAATTATCTCTGAAAAATGCATGGATACCCCCAATTTTCTTTTTGGATACCAAGAGCATTTGCTAAGTTCTGCTTTCTCTGCATAAATTTAAACCACGCAAAAATATCTCTGCATTAGTATGGAGATGCGCAGAACGTATGCGCAATAACAATAGAAGGCACCGTCCTTAAAGAAAAAAATCACTTGACAGAAAACTTGTCATTAGCTTCAGTAAAGTGTTGTCAACTTACAAAGCCCCTGTGTGCAGTCAAGGCTATCAAGTAACTTGACTATCTGTTAACAGAATGCAATTTTGACATCAATGCAAATTATTACAATGTAAAAACTTAACATGAACAAATGAAAGATTTAATAATACATGTATACACCTTATTGAATTGTTTAACCTAATTTATTATTATAATATGTGCGGATATTTTGCCACTTGCATAAGATTTTTTCCTTCAACTGAAAAAAAAACTCGGCCCATTACTTACAATATAGACCTCAAGCTCCGTTAGTAAACAATAACAATGAATGCCTTTCTTACCTCAAGTCCATTTCTCGGATCAAAATCCCTTCAAGGAGTGAAAACAAAGAAAGCTTAATTACATGTGAAGGCTTTAATTCACACCATCAATAAAGGCTGATTTTAAAAATTAAAATTGGTCAAGCTATAAGACATTACTTCACTTTGAACAATGATCAGTACAGTGTACACGTAATGTCACTAAATTCATGAATTTAACAAACTATTGGATACACCTGTAGTTAGCGGGAGTAGCAGGACCTACTCACTTTTTGGATATATATCCCGCAAAGGCATCAGTAATGGCCAGAGGGTTAATATTTTCTTTTTTTGCATACTCAACTGAAAGGAAAACATAACAAGTAATCGATTGAAAATGCTTATCTATGACAAGCAAAAAATTATTTAATTTCCCATCAATCCAAGACGAAATGGTATGCAAAACCATGTACATTTACATGTAAAATAGCTAGAAAAACTTGTTTGGTAGAGGACCAAGCCATGTATAATACCGAAGGTTGGTGGTTCAGAGCCAAGACAGACTGACACGTGCTGCCTTTGTACATTTGTACTGTCACCTGCAAAATTAATGGTTACCTATGGATTCTACGGCTGGTTTCTGAGATACAGTATACATATATAGAGTAGATGCCATAATCATGAGCCTTATCTCACAGCACTTGAGATAAAACTGATTAAGTGGCATGGTACATGTAACAGATGGATCTTAAATCACAAGCTCTAACATATATGGTACGTTGCATGAAGTTTTCAAATGCAGCATTATAATGTTCAAAACTTTGCATAAGCAATTGAAAAAATCATATGGCAATCAAAGCTCATGACCAAGTTTTACTGTTACATAAATTATACTGTAATAGTACTTTTTTTCCAAGGAGGGTAACATTGTAACCATTTATTATGAGTGTAAAATATGAAGCCCTGTAATTATTGCAAGGGAGAAAAATGAGCTCCTTTAATAACCCATTGACTCCCAGCAGTGACAGACTTGATAGATTTTACTCTGTCTAACGACAAAGCCAGACGATTTTCGTCCTCAGTGTTGGGTGGTTCAGCAATCTGTACATCAACTCAACAACTATGTCCCCTTTAACCTACTGCCTCCTACGAGTGAGACAATAGACTTTACCCTGTCTAATGTGAGATGATTCTACTCATCAATGGGGGTAGTTCCGGAGTGAAGGTAATATCATATTATATCATATCATATCATATCATATCATATATCTTTCATTACCCTTGGATTTTAGAGTAGCTTGGTGTAGCTAATATCTCTGAGCATTTACCCTTCCAACCATGATACACCACAAAAGACAGACCACAACATCGGGAACTACATGCCCTACTCTTTCACTTTGCGACAAGTGTGTGGGTTCTTTTACGTCCCACAGGATTATGAACATTGAAGGGTTGTGAGACGGGGCCTACGGTTTATCATTCTTATCCGAGAAGACTAGAGAGTCTAACCCTTTGCAGATGTAATTACAAAGGCACCACTTTTTCCTCAGTTATTTAAAGACCCTGAGTGTTGGTCCAGCCAGAGTTGATCTCACGACCTCCCGTCTGACAGCCCGGTGCTCAACCAACTGAGCCACCGGTGCGCGTAATGACAAAAGCAGGAAAAGTTAGTCAAGGTATTCACTTGACAGGTTTATACGACATTGGGGAAAAGCCAACCTTTTCTGTTTATTATTAATTTTTAGGGGGAGGGGTTGGGGTTAGGGATCTTTAATTTAATTAAATGGTATTTTAGTATTTCAATTTATAGATAAGAGCAAGTTTCAATCGAGTGTCGTAAAACCAGGAGGACGGAGACAATCTCGGACAGTGAACCAATCAAAACTTGAAGTAGTACTGTTACACGTAGCCGACACAAATAGAGGGAAAATGTGCACGCGCAAGCCACGATTGGATTTGGTTTCACTTCTGATTGGTTGAAAAAGTGGCTAGAGAACTTTGAACCAATCACTGAGTGAAGTAATGCAAAACCAAAGCAATTCACTAATTACTTTCAACACTCAATTGAAAACCACTCTATAAACAAAAATAATGATAATAACTATGATAATGATGATGATAGCACCAAGAACTCCAAACCCTACTCTTTGAAATAACGACTTTGTGAATTCTTTTATGCTGCACAGTGATCTTCAAAAGCAAGGGTTGTGATGTCTGGGATGATGGATCAGAGAGGGTCTAATCGTTTGCATTGTCAAAATTACATTCTATTTTAAGAAATCTGAGTGGTGGTACAGACCGATAATCCAACCACCAAAAATAATTACTGCACAGCAGACTGGCACCTTATCAATGCCCTTGGGATGTACACTACTCGAAACCAATGGCGCTATCAAGCCAACTGGTCAAATTCAACTTCACGAGAAGGGGAACATAACAATATTATATAATTATTTTGAATATACCGCTAAGGTTTTTGGTGTTAGTGAGCACATAAAGCATACTGTAAGTGGAAAATTACAAAAAAAAAACATTACTTGTTGTTTGTAGTTTTTCCAGCTGTCCTGCTGACATGACCAATTGTGCCATTGTTGTCAGCAAGTACTTTGAAATTGGGACATCCTGCAAAAAGAAATTGGATTAAGTTCTCCCTAAACTTAATCTTAAATTGGGTTTCCCTCTTCTCCAGACTAATCAAAGGCACTAGTAAGTATAACTGAGACTAACGAAACAGTATCTAATCAGTTTTATTGTATAATAAATAATAATAAATAATAATAATAATTATTTTTGTCACAAAGAACCTAATTACTGTTTGTGTTGCAAAGGGCTTTGTTTTGTTTTGTTTTATGTTTTTTTTTTTGTATTGTATGGTGTAAATTAATACCCTTTGGTTTGTTAAGTAGGTAGGGATCGTAAGTATCGTAAGTATTGTAAGTATTGTAGGTAGGGATCGTTAGTATTGTACTTATAGTAAGTATTGTTAATAAATAAATTTAAAAAAGAAAAAAGAAAAAAAAAAAATTTTGCCACTAGGTACACGTATTTCAGTGTTGATACTTGCTTTACACTTTGAGGACTATGTCTCTTCAGTCAAGTTTATGATTTTTCATATGTAGAGTTGTCCATAAGTTCTTGTTACAGTGCATGTAGTGTAAAGTGTGGAAAGGCTTTCTTTTCAAGACCCTTACGGCTTTTCAACCCCAAACCTCAGCTATAAAATTTATACTGTGCTACATTAGCAATCAGCTTAGTTGAAAATACTCAATGGTAGAATAAGATGCACCTGCGAAAAATTAATAAAAGCCTCCACGTCATTTGCATCTGGATTCCCATAAGACTTCACTAAGAACCTGAACCTATAACACATAAGGAAAAATGAAACAGACAAAGTTATTACATGTACATGTATAGTATTGCTGATGTGTTAGAAAAAACTGGCATGCAGCAAACTTGCATTGGCAAGTGCTCTCAAGAGAAATCAGAAATTGTTTTGGGAATTATTGAATGTTAAGTTTGTACTAAGATTGTCATCAGATGTTGAATATTTGTCATTTGCGGGCAATGATTTCCTTTCAGACAGCTGAACTTTATCACTATTTAAAGAGCCATACATGTGACCTAAATAGTGCATTTCTGTTGGTGTTCATACTTATGAATTATTACTTATGAATTGCTACTGTAACAGTAACATTACTTAATACACATGAAATTATCAGAAAAAAATAATATACAGTAAGCCCTAAGCAACTTGGGCCTCTTGAGTGCTCAGTGACTTGTAAAGTCTTTTTGAGAGTAGTCTTGTCGAGACTTGTAGAGAGTAACTTGTCTGATGAATACTATTTAATTAATTTAATGGCCTAAGAGTGCATGCAGTTTAAATGGCCATGAGTTGGTAATTGGAAAGACAGGGTCTTTTAAAAAGGACTCAGGTTTTTTTGGAGTCCATCCTATTCATTGTGTGGTTCCAGAAAATATCCATACCCCCACCACGGAAGACTTTTTGATTTGCACCCCCCCTCCCTCCAGGATTTTCCGTTCCAGGGGGGTCTTTGATGACCCCCCTCCCCTCAGGAATTTCCAGAATGTTTTTGCTTATAAAATTAGTTACGTAATTGCGGTAGAATTTTATTTCAACAGTGTAAACATTAAGGTTAACTTTTAGAAAAATATAACGCTTTGTTAAGCTCGTTATCCAGCTAAACTTTTAGCTTGTGCGCTATCAACTTTGCAAAGCTTAAACATTTGGGTTGCACGTCGACTGTTTCACGTTTTCGTGTGAACTTCGATGAGAACATTTCACTCGCTTAAACAACTTCGCAAACCATAGTAAATAAAACAGAAACTTACAAGGTTCCTTTGTCTACACATTTTGTCAGTTTCTTCAGGTTGATTCTTTAATATTTAGGGACCACACATGTTGACGCGGTAGGTTTCGTGAACATCGTCACAAAGGCGATTGTTTTACAAAGAATATTATTGACGCCAAAATAATCCATCATATTTGTAAACTCAGATATGGCGATTTGTGTGCAGTCTTCAAATTTACTGACTCTCCAGCAGTCCTTCTCGCCGGTAAATGACACACAGCCTCACTGTTGCTTGCCTTTGAGCCACGGATGGAATGGAGAGGGCGACTCTTATTGTTTTTGGCGCGATTTACTTCCTCCAATGAGTAGTCAAACTCCTGTTTTAGAATTTCCAGTTTGACATAACGAAATGAACCTCAACAATCGTTTCCCGAGGCGGCAATAAATATTGCGTTTACTCAAAGAAGATAAAACTTGACTCCCGGTTCCTGTCCGTGATCGATCGTATGTTGCTTTCGATGTTTTGTATGTTGTTCGTGACCCTTTGGAAAAGTAGTTTCCCATGAAACCCCCCTACCCCTTGGAAATTACTGCCCTTTAACCCCCCCTCTCCCTCGGAATTTCCAATTGTCTTCCGTGGTGGGGGTATGGATATTTTCTGGAACCACACATTACTGAACAACATAATAATTGATAGTCTGACAAATTATGCATCTCCAATCACAATGCCCATGAAAGCACAGTAAACTTCAGGAAAATAATGAATCTTTCACGTCATACACAGTTCCTGTCATCCCAAATCCATTTCCTCCAATTAAGTTCACAACTTCTTGAGCACCTGCCAAATAAATGAACAAAAATTATTTGGAAGTTAATTGAATTGTGTATTAAGTATTTATTATATAGATACTGATGAAATACCAGGATTTTTCCTTTTACTAAAAAATCATATTCTTTCAGCACTCAAAGATAAAATTTGTATCCCTGCGCGGCCATGTAATATCCTCTATGTACACAAACCATAACATCATTGGAAAGAACTATTCAAAGAACCGAACGTTTTCAACATTACGTCATCATTAGGGTATTACTGTAACAGTACTGTCCCCTAAACCCATATTTTACACCTTTTAGCTAATTCCAGTGGGAAAACTTTTACAACATAGGACTTCATTTGTCTTCAGATGAGCCTAATGATCTGCTTGAACATCTGAACAGTTACCACCCTAACATCGTTTTCTCTGTCAAAGAGAATCCTGACTACTTCCTTGAAACTGCTTTTACTTACGATCATGATAAGTTCAACTGCAAAGTCCACAAAAAACCAGGGAAACTACCAACCCAATGGAAATCTGAAGTTCCCACCTTCACCTTCAGCTTCTTGGTGTTGGAAAGCCGCTGCTTTAGGGTGGGTTGCCAGGGATACCACCCTGCAGTGCTTGGACCACAATAGGTCCCTTCCGCTTTTAAGGCACCAGTTTTCAAGCTCATCAATAACTGACGATGAGATTAACTTTCCTTGCTGCTTAAGTATCATTCACAGGGTTAATGATCTTAACATCCTTCTTTCACAAAAATTAATTGTTAATCTTCAAAGGTAAGGCCTCAGAACCAAACAACCAAAAAGCCCAATGTGTAACAGTACCTTTAGCATCTTGATTATTAGCGTACATGGCAAGGAGGGGGTAAAAGTAGTGCACTCGCACCCTCAACTTCTGAAATCAAAGTACCAAGCTTACATGAATCAAACTATTTAACAACAAAAATGGAAATAAAATTCTATACCACAGTACCAAATTAGTCTTTATAATATGCCTTCAATAAAGCATGTGATGTGATTGGCTAATAAGAAAGGAACACTCTGTGAGACTTGCATGGCAACATTTTTTGACCACTTTTACCACACTTTTTTTTCTTGTTACCTCTTTTTTTCAATTTGTGATAATAATTATTATAATTATAGAAAAATACCCAGGATGTAAAAATCCCTGTTTGTTTCCCTACATTGAACTCAAATAATTGTTTGATGGGCCAGCGAATGATATGGCTAAGAGATTACTTAGTGTAAGCAACCAGGAGATGAATGACGCTTCATGGAGAAAAGCTCTCTTTGACAAGGCTAAAAGCAAACTGGTCTGCATCAACCTTTCAAGTAATGTCAAGTACGTAATGTGGTAGTAATTTTAATGATAATTAATGGTGGCAACAACATGTTTTAAATAAAAGAAATGGTAAGAGTGGTAGTTGGACAGCCACTGAGTACAGCAGAAGCATGTGACCTTAGTTGAAGCGTGTAACTAGCAACTTGTTTCCCTGGAACAAAACTGGGGATTTTAGGACACCAATTTTACGCCCCAATATGGACAAAAATAAGATTGAAGCTGCACACATGGGAAAATGCGTAAGCTACGTCACATCCAAATATTAAAGAGATTTTTAAACTAAAAAAACCCCAGCTCTGAATAAGAGTTAAACGCTTGAAGGTCATGGGTTTCTGGTTACAGATATACTTGAAAGATTTGCTAAGCAATCAAGAAGCTAGAGGCAAATGCCTTAAACTCTTCTTACGTCTCTATATATTCTTTCCTTGGACGTCTTTGCTTACATTGTACTCTTACAAGTTACTCAATAGTTTCCCAAGGCCAACTTAAGCTTACCATTTCTTATTAGTTGTTGAAATTTGACTTCAATTCATAAGAAAAGAGTAACACATACATATACACACAAAGCCCCTAAGCTTTGCATTGCTATTATTTTTATCCTAGTCATTTTAGCTACTGTACTTGCCTTTTGTAGCATTTCTTGTAAAATAGCACTGCTAATTTCTGACAGGTGAAAAATAAAAAAATGCTTGAATTGTGATTTGGTTGTACTCAAGAAATTTGCAAGAAGCCTCAGATTACAGAGTTTGTATCATCACAATTAATTTTGAGATTATACTGTAGTACAAATAATATAACTGTTTAATGTACAACAATGCACACTGTACTTGAAAAGAACAGTGACGCCCTATTCTGAATATGACATCTTTCATATTACTGTAGATAACTGCCAACCCATGTCAGCAATACAACTCTTGACCACGACATACACTGTACAATACTGTTCATGTATAATTACACAGTACATGTACAAAATCCATTTGGCACAAAAATCTCAAACAAGTCTTTGACAATATACTGTAAGAAACAATCCTTAAAACAATTCTCAATCAAGAGCAATAAAGAGAGTAACTTGTATAAAGGTCTTAAGATGGTTTATAAAGTGTAAAAAGGTGAAGGGACCTTTGCTTCATGTTTATACAGGCAGCTTTATAACAAACATGTATGAACAGTACCTGGATTTTTTTTGTCAAATGATATCTCTAAGGCATCTTCATAGACATTTCTAAACAATCCTAATTTCTCCAGCTCACTAATGGTCACAAGAATAGCATCCACTGGCTGGAAAAAAACAAACAGACAGTGTTATTGTGTTAGAACACACACACATTTAACCACCAGCTGGAATGATAAACATGGGTCACTTATAACAAAGCAAGCAAGTCATTATTCAGCATTTTCAATAAAAATTATTGAAAGGCTCTAGTCAATGACTGTGAACAACGCACCTGTCCAGACATGATAACTTGCTTAAGCAGGGCAAACTCTGCTCTCACAGGTGTCCTTTTGTTTGAACTTGTTTCTATCATGTGACCAAGGAAAATAAAAGCACTGTTGATCTCACCACGAGTTGCTACGGCAATCATTAGATCTTTCAAGTCTGTAGTGAAAAGGAGAAGAACAAATAATTAGTGACAAACATAAATGCTCTAGCAGTACCGTAACAGTAGAATAATGATTATTGTTCTGACTTAGAAGTATGTAATTAATGATATTAATTTTGAATTTACCTCCATCAATTAGACTCCTCACAATGGGTGTTTGAAGAAGCTTTGGAAAAGAAAAAAGTACAAGGAAGCTTAAAGTACATTTTTAAGTAAATGTACATTAGAGACTTAATTGCCTGATTTTTATTACATGTAGGTTTTTTACTCTTCAAGATGATGATGTGAGCAGAAAAAAACATTGTGTTAAAACTTGGAGCATTAGGACCAATTAAGAAAGAAGCTTAATTACACACTCCAGACACTGGACTTTCTTTGAAAAATGACACAGGCCTAAAGAAGATGGCCATGCCAGAAAGTGAACACTTGAGAGAGAGGTACTTTGAATCAAAGGAAGCACCAAAGTAATAATGACTTTTTTCATTTGTTAACTTTAAAGCACAGTTAATTTCAGCACTTGAAAGTGTTTTTTGTCACTCTTATGCATGCAACTGTAAAGTACACTTGCCCATATTTTGCAACAGTGTCCTATTATTTTGCTGTCACTGTTAAAACAGCAATTGTGCATAGTCTATTAAGGCCTTTTTCATGTGAATTAGAGAGTAAATCACTTGCTTATGGTCATGACATCAGAGGTTACATGTAAGTTATCCACATTGTAATTTTATACTACACACTGTGTTAAAGGTTGTGTCAAAATCAGTAAAAAGGAATTTGCGGGTCCTTCATTAAATGACTGGCCAGAGGCCACACATACCTCGCTTATTTGAGCATGGTGACCTCGTTTTGAAAGCGAATCAAGCACTGCCAGAAACACCTTTTTGTTTGGGTACACTCGCTTTTCCTGCATCTCACTGAGAGTCTACATAATTATTATAAAGAACAAGAAGGCAGATGAATTTGACAGAGAAAAATGAGATGAAACCTGTTGCAACTCTGTTGTACTGCTGACTGATTTTAAAAATGGGAAACCTGCAGGAAAACGCCTTAGTACAGGTAATAGTGGTGCAAGTACTGTACCGTAAATGTAGCTCACACAATAATACTATTTTTATTTTCCCAACACCTCGAAAAGTGGAGATGACAATATCAACAAAATTAATTTTAGGGGGATTGGCAATACATTTTCAATTTCTACAAAATAATTTTTAAAACTACTGTAACAGTTACAATAACAAGGAAAAATAAATATATACTATGTACACAAAGTAAAAAGGTAATTTTTAAGGGGTACATTGCAATAAAATTATTTCCAACACAGTACTTTCAGACATCAAAATTTTGCAAACCATCTGTAAATTACAAAATATAAAATTTCAGTGCACTGGAATTAAAAAAAAAATAATGAATACAACTAAAACAGGCACATGAATTTCATGGGTTAAGGTCATAATTAAAATTTAATGTTTACCCATTCACTCCCAGGGGTTCCTCATTGACGAGTAAAATCGTCTGGCATTAGACAGAGTAAAATTAATCACCACAAACCTCCATTAAAGACTCCATATTTCCTGCTTCACCATAAATAGACAACAAAGCTGTGTAACTGTCCAACTCAGGTTCAAGGCCATTCTCTCTGAAAAAAAAAATCTTATTGAATGAAATAGTCTTTCACTGAGTAATTATGTCTTTAAAATGTACTCATACCGAGTCTTAAAGTTGCTGTATAATGTATTATTATATGAATCCATATAAAAATTAACCTCTTGTAGTTACATACGTACATATGAGTGTCCCGGAATAGGTGCGAGTACCTTTAGCAGGTGATTTTTGGGTAGAGAAAGACTACAACTGTGACTGATCCAAAGAAAACTTGTTTGGCTTGTGACAGTGCTGTTGAACGCTTTGAAAATATTGTGGAATGCCTGGCTCTCTGGCATGCAAAGTAAACCTTTCTTTCAGTGGGTCGAAAATTATACTTGACTTTCATTTGGTTTCATTACACTGTACTGTTCTCAACCTCCACTGGAGGAAGAGGGCAGATCAGATATATTATACAGAGAATCAAATCAATGAAATGAGATGTATTAATAACTCACATCCAATGGAATTTGTCTTACATTTTAGAAACTTATAAAAAATGGAAATTCTGTATCTCCAACTTCCGTTGTTGATTTTGTTATGCAAATACTCGGCCAATATATTTAACATTTATGATAAAACGTTAACAAATGTAGGATTTAATATAAAGCTTGACCATCCTCTGGAGCCAATTACTTGTAGCATTTAAAAGTCAGTTTAAAAAAATGACCATTTTCTTGAGTAATACAGTATTCGATTTGAGAAGTACTTTAACATACACATGGAGTTTTAGTTTTTTTTTTCATAATTCCTCAGCCCACAGTATTAATTACAGTAGTGATAATTATTTATTTTATTATATTGAAACCACAGTGGTCAAGTGTTTGCTCAAAGGTTGGTTGACTGAATGAGTTCTAGCCATGCTAGTTGTTCGAGGGTGGATAACGCTATCCCACTGGATAAATCACTATCCATTGAATAGTGCAATTGGTTCCGTAATTACTTATCCACTAGATAATGGTTTATTGTGTGGAGAGCACTATCCATTGTTTGAACAACTGGGCCCTGGTGGGTAGTGCTATCCACCTTTTGAACCAACGTGTATTCATTCCTTGGTACATTTCTACATTATTACTAAGTACAAAAGTGTGTTCATTCCTTGGTATGTTAGTACGCTAGTACGTTAGTACGTTAGTACTAAGTACGGAAGTGTATTCATACCTTAGTACGTCAGTACGTTAGTAATAAGTTACCAGAAACCCATAAGGGTTGAAACATGTAACGCGCGTTCACAGCAAACAGTGCAAACTGATTGGTTGAATGTTTCAGTGCTAAGTACCATATTTGGAAACCCCTTGCTCTTGTTGTTCCAAATATGGTACTTAACAAATTGAATATTCAGAAGCTTGTTTCCCAGCAAACAAGGGGCCGTTACACGTTTCAACCCTTATGGGTTTCTGGTTACGGAGTTGTATTCATTACTTGGTACGTTAGTATGTTACTACTAAGTACGGAGGTGTATTCATTCCTTGGTACATTAGTACGTTATTACTAAGTATGGAAGTGTATTCATTCCTTGGTACATTAATACTAAATACCGAAGTGTATTCAGTCCTTGGTACGTTAGTACGTTAGTGCGTTAGTGTATTCATTCCTTGGTACATTAGTATGTTAGTACCAAGTATGGACGTGTATTAATTCCTTGGTACATTAGAACTAAGTACGGAAGTGCATTCGTTCCTTGGTACGTTAGTATGTTAGTAATAAGTTACGGAGGTGTAGTCATTACTTGGTACGTTAGTACGCTACTACTAAGTACGGAGGTGTATTCATTCCTTGGTACGTTAGTACCAAAGACTAAGTACGGAGCTGTATTCATTCCTTGGTACGTTAGTACTACGTACGGAGCTGTATTCATTCCTTGGTACGTTAGTACGTTAGTGCTAAGTACGGAAGTGTATTCACTCCTTGGTAACTTAGTACTAAGTACGGAAGTGTATTCATTCCTTGGTACGTAAGTATGTTAGTACTAAGTACGGAGGTTTATTCATTCCTTGGTACTTAAGTATGTTAGTACTAAGTACGGAGGTGTATTCATTCCTTGGTATGTTAGTACGTTAGTACTAAGTACGGAGGTGTATTCATTCCTTGGTACGTAAGTATGTTAGTACTAAGTACGGAGGTTTATTCATTCCTTGGTACGTTAGAACGTTAGTACTAAGTACGGAAGTGTATTCATTCCTTGGTACGTTAGTATGTTAGTACTAAGTATGGACGTGTATTCATTTCTTGGTAGGTTAGTATGTTAGTACTAAGTATGGACGTGTATTCCTTCCTTAGTACGTTAGTACGTTAGTACTAAGTAAGGACGTGTATTCATTCCATAACACGTTAGTACGTTACTACTAAGTACAGACAGGTCTTCATTCCTTAATAAGTTAGTACGTTACTACTAAGTACAGACAGGTCTTCATTCCTTAATAAGTTAGTACGTTACTACTAAGTACGGAGGTGTATTCATTCCTTGGTACATTAGTACTAAGTACGGACGTGTATTCATTCGTTAATACGTTAGTACGTTAGTACTAAGTACGGAGGTGTATTCATTTCTTGGTATGTTAGTACGTTAGTACATCAGTACTAAGTAAGGTAGTGTATTCATTCCTTGGACGTTAGTACGTTAGTACTAAGTACGGAGGTGTGTTCATTCCTTGGTACGTTAGTACGTTAGTACTAAGTATGGACGTGTATTCATTCCTTAATATACGTTAGTACGTTAGTACTAAGTATGGATTGTATTCATTCCTTGGTACGTTACTATGTCAGTACTAAGTACAGAGGTGTAGGTATGTTGTTTATTTACTTGACTTGGTATGTTGGTACGTTCTGTACGTCACATTGTTCGGCAAACCAGGTTTCAAGAACTCAAGATGTGGACACATCATGTCAAGCACAGTTGTATACAATCAGAAGTCCTTCAGGCGATTGAAACCAATGACAAGGACAAACAAAGGAAGGAACTATAATTACAATTAAAATTCATCAACAGTTTGGAAATGCTACTGCTGACAAACTACAAAAGCTCTTGGTGGATTCAGGGGTGAGAGATTCAGAGCTATCTGAAATGCTGAGGCAAGTGGTTAACAACTGTGAATCCTGTGCATTGTACAAGAAGACACCTCCAAAGCCAGCAGTTGGGCTTCCACTTGCTACAGAACAGCAAAGACATCATTAATGATACATTCCTTACTATCTAAACCAGTGTTCACTGGTTTGAAACTGTTACTGCGAAAGTCATAATAATTAATTTTCACTTACTGTACCTCATGAGATCAAACACACCCAGGGCACTTTCAGGATCACTGGAGAAAAAAAAAGTTAGAGTGTATTACCAAACAGCTGTCTTTTGCAATGCTACCAGTGGTGATTGATCATCTAATACACTGTACAGGTATATCGTGCTTACCCATTAAAACCATAAGCTGTAATAAGGGCTGCAAACACTTGCTCTGTTAGAGGCATCCCCGCTTCTCTTATAAACTCTAGAACTTTACTAGAAAATAGAATGTAATCATTTTTTGCATCAAATAAAAAAACAAATAATACACTCATGATTTGATGCTGCCACAAAGTACTTTCATGCAAAGTGAAGCAAACAGAATATAATTATATTAAATGATAGTAATTTACAAGTATCCGTTTACAGTCATTGTGGTTACATGTATGTTTTTTGAAACTGGTGTGATCCCCTTTTGTTGGTTCTCCTTGAAAATAAAGCATAGAAATTGAAACAATGCACAAAATTAATATTAATGTAATAACTATTATTGGTTAACTAGAGAACAAAAAGGGCCAATGAAGTCCAAGTAATAATTAAATCTGTAACTGTTTACAGTGCTTTGATTAATTAAACAAACAAAGAAAAATAACATACAAAGCCCCTGCAACATCTCCTTTCTGTGCATATCCTTGAATCAGCAACAGCAAAGTGGTCTGAATAAAACAAAACAAAGGGAAATGGAATTAGAATGGATTCTGTTGGATCATTGGTAGCAATATCCTACAATATCCTACATTGCTAGTAACCAAAAATTAATAATCTGCATGAAAAAAAAAAAAAAAGAAATACGTGTAAAATAAATAATTAAATAAATAATATACTTGCACCCTAACAGTACAAAAATAACATTTATTTTAATGGTAATGCATCCTTAATTCTTTCCAGCTTTATTGTATGCTTCCTGTGGATATAACTGAATGAATGGCATTTTGCATAAAAAATAAAAATAAAAAATACAGTCTTGCAGAGTGATGTGTATGATGAAAGTCAAATTCTGCTCCTGTAGCTATTCTCATGGCTGTATTGCCCAATCCTAGAATGACATGGGCGACCACAGAAGCTGCATGGGAAAGAGTTGTTTTAATAACTTGGAGGGCAAACAATTGCTCCAAACACACGAAAGAGTCCTGGTTGGCTGACAGTATCAAAAGGTATCAAAGGTTTGTTAGGTTGACAAAAGAGATGAAGAGAGGGTTTTGCTGCTCACAGCATTTATCCTGTAACTTCTTCAAGGAAATCATATCATGATTTTGTGGACCTCTTTGACCGGAAGCTACACCGGCTCTCTGGTAGAATTCGTCCCCTAGGACTTGAAGCACTAATATTTTTAATTATTAATATTTAATTGCATCTTACATTATCCACTGTAAGTACATGTATCATTTTGTTATCAATAATTTTACCCTTTCACCCTGAAACAGCCAGCATTGATCTAAAACCATAACGAGTCAAATCTATTAGTGTCACTCTGAGACTATAGGAAAAGGGCTTATAGCTGTACCGTTGCTCTACATAAGCAGTAATAAGTTTGACCTCTTTCATAAAATTTGTTCTCTCATTTCCAGAACTCAGTTGACTCAAGTTTGAATACCATACGCGAAGAAATCACACCAACTTTACACCTTCTCTGGTGATACAAAGTTGACCTTAGCCATCCATCAAACCTCATCAATGGTGCAGACATTTAATTATACGTACAATGTAATTAATTAAAGACATATATTGTAAACAAACATGCTTAGTACCCTACCCTATTTGGATCAATACTGTTTTTCTCCATCTTCTCGAGAATGTCTAGTGGATTGAAGTCATGATTGTTTTGGACATACACCGATAAGAGAGCATTGTACAGCATAACATCTGGCTTGACACCTGTGTATAAACTGGATTATAAGAAATGGCAGAAAAAATAACAAGTACGTAAGAGAATCTGAATTTATTTTTGAACATGTTTCACAGTTGAAAAAGGTACAATCATACTATAAGACTTAGTACTGTATTATTTTGTCAGGTACTGTGATTCAAAAAGGCGGACAAAATTGCTTTTAATAGTTCAGCTCTGCCGAATTTAAATGGCAAAGATGGAATGCATTTCTGTAAAAACTCTAAGATTTGTACAATACACATGTACAGCGTACAATGTATACACCACTCTCCTTGACTTGCAACCTTGTGAAAAGAAATCCCAGGAGATACTACACGTAATAACAATAGCCTTGTTTGCTCTGCTCATGAGAGAGCTACATGTACATGTACAGTACAGTATTGTTTATGGCACCAATATGTGGCAGAGATGATGCATTGTAACATGCAACTCAAGGATTTTTTTTACATTTGGATGCAGTACCAATAATATTGGGCTTTGATCTAGAGCAATAATTACCTGTAATAATAGAGAACGCATGTTTTGAGTCAAATGAGTCAATGAGTCAATGAGTCAATGAGTCATAAGTCATGAGTCAATGGACTCACAGTCAATATAGCAATAATTTGTTGATTAAGCCTAAGCCCTCGTTTCAGTGATTATGCCTAAGCACTCTCTGAAATTTTAGCTTTCATTTTATGGTTTAATTAACTGCAATAACTCGTTGACTCATTGAATCATTGACTCATTGACTCATAAATACTTGACACTCGTAATAATAAGATTTTTATTTCTGCAATTTTCTTACATGTACAGTGTAAGTCTGAACAAACAAACCGTCGAGCACCAACCACCAAACTGTAATTTGCCTTTTATCAATCAAACTTTCAGAGGAAAATTGTCCCTGCACTTACCAATCTCCATTAATCGATCCCAAAAATAATGCGCTAACTTTACTCTATCCTCTGGCTTTTCAAACAACAGCTCTGTACCACAATTTCGCATAACCTGATAGGCTTGTAAAGATGTGATTCCACCCTCTGTGAAAAATAGCAGTGTTTAATCTTATTTTACTGTTATATAATAATTCAGAAGACGCATGATTTTTCCATGAGTTTACTGGCATAATAAAACATAGCTGTTTGACCAATCAGAGCACGCGCATTGATTTGGTTATTATATAAATGTAGGTATATATTAAATTTATGTAAATTGGTCTTATATATAAAAAACGATGTTCAAGCTGATTGGATTACTGACCAATTGGACCTCAGAGGGTTTGATCCAGGGAAAAATGACGTCAAAGGCTCACTAGCTTAAAATTTCAGCGTGTGAATGCACCTTATTTACATATGAAAAACGCGAGTTTAAAAGTCTGAAAGCCCAAAACTCCCATGCTGCATATCAATTCTGCGGCATACACATGCCTTGTATTCTTAAACTACAGTATACGTATTGAGCCTTTCACATCATTTTTCCCTGGATCCAGCTCTCCTAAGATCTTAAAGTTAGTAATGTTGTAATATTAAATAGGTAAATTCCAGTTAAAATAAACAGGTGTCTTTTTTAAATCAAGGGTTAAAACTTTGGTCGCTTGGCGTTTAGTTAACACAGTCTTGAAATCCAAAGAAAAATAAGAATTGATTTTTTGGTCACAGGGGCACTTTAAGTTAAGTCAAGATTTTTAAGAGAAAAAATCACTTCTGCACAAAAAGATAAAATCTTATGAGGTATATACTTAACCTACGAACAGTTAGTAAGCTCCAGCTAATGAATAAAGAAAAGATTAATAAAGATCGATACATAACCATCAGGATCCTTTGACTGTGTTATGTAATCAAGTAAAGGGCTTTTCTAGTTCTCACTGAACAGGTGAGATGAATACACGTAATATTATATTATATTATATGGGAAGTTTTTTTTTTCAAGTTTCTTAATTTTCAGAACACGAGGATTGAGACTTGTATTTTTTTTAAAGGTAATACTGCTTGTCAAATGAGCATATGGCTGAATATTGCCTACCTCGTTCAAGAATCTCTTCGAAGGCTCTAATCAAGTGAGATTTCATCACCAGTGTACCCAGCTGTCTGATTTGCCTCTGATATTTTAAGTCTCCTCCTTGAGATGGATTGGCCCGTTTTCCCTGCAAATCTTGATTATCACTTTCTATACTGACACCGGGGGAAGCGACAGGTCTGGCATGTTCTGTCTGATTTTGGAAACGATTGCCTATGTCTTCTTCGCTGGCCGAAGATTCATTTGACAGATATCTTGAACCGGATAGGGATGGCTGACATACTTTCCAGACATGCTCTCTGTAAAAGCTTGGAGATGTTCGTTTATAAATGAAGGGATTTCTTGAATTGTACGATGCCAAAAGCCTACAAGTTCTTGCCGCACAACCCCTCAGAAGGGCAGCCATTTTTTTCCATGTGGGACTTAGTAACCTGGTGTCAGGAAAAACTAAGCAACCGTTCGGATCGGGTCCCAGTGTTTCTCCCAATTCAAGACTGCAAAAGTCCCAGCTCTGGAAAATTTTGGGTGGGGTCGTACCAGTTGTTGAACAACACCATATAGTGTCGAACTGCATATCGTTTTCTGTACCAAATCCATTGTTATCTTTGTTCGTTCTATTGTTCTTTTGCCCAATCCTGAACATCGTTTAATGAGGTACGACTCGACCCAAAATTTTAGAGTACAAACAAAGAGTATTATGGTATTTTTTAATGTGGCCTGTCCCCTATTTTCGCAAATCCCATAAAACAGTTTATTTTGGGGGGTTATTTTTATTCGCTATTTTCACAAATCCGATAATACAGTTCATTTTGGGGGGTTATTTGCATTAAAACAATGGATATCCAGTTCACTGAAGCAAGATACAGTCCCAAGAGTAAATGACTTGTATTGCTTTTAGGCAAACAACCCCCAAAAGTTATTGCATTATGGGGATGGGAAAGTAGCGAATTAAAACAATGGATATCCATTCACCGATATTCACCTCGATATTCACCCCGCCTTCGGCGAATAATTGTTAATGCTCAGCGCTAGTTGGTTGCACTTAAATTAAATGAAAATAAAGTAGGTGATTATTACACAGTAATCACCTAAGCGGTTATACTAAAACTAGTTTACCTAAATGGTAGAAATGCTGCCGAGGGGAAGGGAAATGTTCAATTATGCTTGCCGTAATTTAACGACGGTTCGTGCATGGAATTGAAGGAATGTTTTGATAGGTCTTGAGCAGGGACGGTACAAAACGTGGCCCCCCAAACTGGACCTTCAACTGGACCCCCTTCTGGACCCCTCTCGAGAGAAGAAAGAAAACAATAGATTGTTTTCACAGTGACGTCATCAAATTCTAAAATAACAAAAAGCAAGGTCTCCTGAATTTTTTATCTAAAGGAAGTTGAGGATGACTTGGAAATAAATCTTCTTTCAAGTTTCCAGTTCGGTGACGTTTCGTTTTCAAAATACAGCAATTGTCACCTTGCATGACATCATGATACAAAGCTATTTGGTTGAAAAAAAAAGTCTGTCCCTAGAAGTCTCAGCAGTTTGAGTCTTTCGTGTACATCAGGAGATGTGTTCATACACATGTATTTAATCTCATGAGCGAAAAGTAAGCGCTTTCATCGCAAAATGAACTCCAGATGTTTTCGTTGATTACTGGCCACCATGTTCTTGGACCACATGGCGTCTCCATACAAAACTCTATAAAGATGCATGAAACCCTTCGACAAATAACTGAGAAACGATGTACCGCACAGACCTGAGAATTGCAGGGGTGGTTAAAAGATTTGTTTCCTACAACATTCCAAGTTCTTGGCCCTTTTTCACTGAACGATTTCGAATTTATTCTTTTGTTGTGTGACAGTGAAAGTATCTGCAGTTTTATTAGGATACGAGAGACGAAATGAAAAACTGAGAAGGGTAATCATACTGCGCATCTAAATTCCTCCATTCGCGCATAACCACAATTCCTTGCGCCTTTGACCACAATCCCTTGCGTTTGGAGGAAAAATGTGTTCTCGCGATTACAGAGCTGCCTCGTTCGTTCGCTTCTGGGGCTCACTCACGGCGGGAGCGACAATTATTCCCTTCAGGCTCGGTGGATATCGGTGAACAAAAACCGAGACGAAGTCAAGGTTTTTATTGACCGATAGTCACCTCGCCTTCGCAGAATAATTGTTAATTGTTTTTGTGTAAAGAATCCCCAAAACGTATTGCATTATGGGATGGGGAAATAGTTTATTAGGGAAAGATGATGGAGAATGGGAATAGAAAGGAATTCACTCGTGTGACCAGTGGTTGTTTCTTTTTTAATGGAACAAAATAAAGAGAATAGTATGTAAAGACTAGTTGACTCCGATTGGTTTCATTGCTTTGTGTTCAGAAACAGAGACTTAGAATAAGGCAAGACAAGCAGGCTTTATAAACACTTTTTATTTAACTTATTTTCTACAAATAAAATTCTAGCAATTTAGCAGCAAGTAACGGGCATAATTTAACTTAGATATATTTTACATAAAGCAGGCGCCTACCATCTGAGATGCTTGTAACTGAACGATTGTTAAAGGTTGTTCTTTGTAGACATAAGATTATAACGCGTTAATTACACTTCAGGTGGTGGTTTTCTTAAGCACAGCTGCCCAGTTATGTTTTCCCGTTCCACAAATACTTTGTCTTCGCATTTCTCCTCAGATTTTTTACAAAGTTTTTCCTCTCTTGCTTGTGTCTCGACGTCAATGTTTCCCATATCGTCATTATGTTGTTATTGAAATCTTCCACCATCTCTCTCATTTCAACTAACAACGCCTTTCTTGAATCTGATAAAGGCAATGAACGGGATTAATTGAAACAGCAGACACAAGTCCTGCTTTCTGAGAACTTAGATTTGCAAATGGATAACAACCGCTGCTTTGCGCCCCTTTTTGCCTTGTTTGCCTTGCTATCCTCGCGACATACTGTGCTTGAAAACCGCAGGGACTTTGAGGCAGAAAATTGTCTTTTTTGTATGACTAAGAGCAGCGAAAGTGGCTCTGATGAGGGGAATGGTTTAGAATACTCTCAGGTGGAACTTTCAATGCATTTAAGGAAATATTGAGCGGATATTTTGCAACGGCAATGCAATACAAATACTAACTGTTAACTGCATGCTTACAACTTACCGAGTGGGCATGGATAAGTCAGGGATCGCGCTCTCAAGCGTCGTTTGACTTCATAGATGATACCAACCAACGTGAAAGCTGCCAATACCGTAGTGGTTGTGAGAAAGGTTCTTTGAAATAAAGTGCTCTGACTATCAAAGATACCTGTTGACTTCTCAACTGGGAGTGAGTCGGGGGGCTCCTACAAGATAAAGTTATTTTTACTAAAAACTATTTTAAAAAAATCAACTAT
>OX421458.1:29148624-29171124 GCA_949126865.1 Montipora capitata | reverse complement strand
TAACGCCAAAGTTTAAACAGTCTAAGGAGCTTAAGCAAGGACCACGACGGCGGATACGAGAACGTTATGTTAAAAACATTACTAGCCGTTATTGGGACAATTTTCCCATTGCTCCAACTCGTTCGGCATGGAAAGTGTGTACCAACGTTCCAGGAATATCTTCCTTCACAGAACCTCACATTTGATCATTTCACACGGTTGTCAGGACGACGGAAAAAAAACTGGAAAGAAATGTCTCAAAATGTGAAACGCACGTTCGTGTCTTAAGGCAAAGCCTTTGTTTTGCTAATCAAGGTCGTCTTTTCGTCCTTGCTTAAGTTTTCTCCCTCCGTAAAACGACTCAGTTGGCGGTAGGGTTGATTTTAGATTCGAGTTATCCAAACTGTTTACGTTTTCTTAAAGAGTAAAATTCGAGGAAGTTTAAATCGCATTTTCTGGACGCAAGTGAAGAGAGGTATGGTAACATTTGACGAGGCCTATACGGGCGTGAATCAAATCAGTTCCATTTTTGTGGACATAACGGATATCGGAGCACAATTGCGCCTCCAACAAAGCAAAGCAAAGCAAACTAAAGTAAAGCAAAGTAAAGGCATTTTATTTAACGTCGGGAGTTCCTTCAGTTACGAAACTAGTATCAATGGAAGCCGACGGTGCGCCCTTTACCCCCCCCCCCCCCCCCCCTCCCTCTGTCTGTGCTCCGTTTTACGGATATTTAAAGCTGTAGCTACACGGATCAGAGGAAAGTCGCAAAAGACGCTGAAGTCACTGAGAATCGAACCGGCGACATCTTGCTCCGAAAGCCGCGTACTGACCAACTGAGCAACGCCTGCTCCTTGTCAGCATAGACAAGTTTGGACCAATTTTATTTTGGATACAGACGAATTTGAAAAACAGCTTGCACCTTTACTCTCTAATCAGCAAAGCGTTTTCTTCGGCTAGTATTCACCGATTTCCCCTCTTGTAAAAATACCCAAGTTTTCAAAATCCTATTGTAAAATTTTGATAAATTAATGATTTTACTGATTTAATCTGCAAAAAAAGAAGAAAATTATGCCCATATGGACCAAACGAGTTGCTCACCATCTTGATTTGTGATGATAGTTGTATTAATCGCTGGTCCGTATCCTAGAACATTAAAAGCGCGCACACGCACAGTATACACTGTAAACTTTTGAAGATTGTCAAGGAACACCCAGTTCACGAGCATACGCTCTCTAGTCTCCACCATTGCATTGGGCTTCTTTTCCTGGTACTCAATTTTAAAGCCTCTTATGATACCGTTCTTGAACCTTGGAGGGACTGAACCCCAGTTAAGCAGAACGGTTGTGGAGCTTGGTGACGAATATGTGATGAAGGATGGGGGACGGTCGGGAACTGGAAAGGATTGAAAGTGTTACCGATTAGCTAAGGTATGACCTGCGCTGTTATTCATTCACGAATTAGCTGCATAGGAAGACTGACATAAAGTTCAGGTTTGAACGGGACTAGAAAGCATGACCTAGGAATTTACCAATAGTCCATTTCCGAGTTGCTGCATGCCTCAGTTTCAAAGCGAGTCCTGGTGCACAACCATTCAAATGGAAATGAGTTGCGTATTCTTATGCAAATCAAACTCATTTCCCTTTCAGTAGTTGAGCACCAAGACTCACTTCGAAACCGAGACAAACAGCAACTTGGAAATGGCCCATTGCTACTTCGCACTATATCACGTATTAACATGAGACCTGGTGAGCAGTCTAGTAACTTTTGCGCACATCATACCGCTGACATGCTTCTCCACGTGCAAAAGATGGGTTTGTTCCGAATATTTCTTGCAAAGCAAACTGGGGAAAACTCTCTTACTGGTCTGAAAGATTCATATCCGTCCACCGACCGAAATAAGCTTTACCAGTCTGAGCTGGGCTTGAGTGAACAGCTGAGAGGATTTCGAAAGAGACCGATGTGAACTGGCAGTGCTCTCATGTCAGCTATCATCTCAGAGGAAACCTTGTTTAAAAGGAACAGAAACCAGAAACCAAGTGAGGAAGTGAAAAAACTCACCGTCCTCGAGTGTCTTTACAGATATGGATTGACTCATCTCTCCGTTTTGAGTTGTGAATGCCGTTACCCAGATGAAGTACTCTGTATACTTGTGCAAATTGATCAGAAGGGCGTATGTAACCGACATGTCAACCGTTATGTTTTTTAGCATGCTTGGATGAACTGAGTTTGGCGCTTCTTTATAATACACAGCATAGCCACGAAGAACTCCTCGAATGTTTGGTAAGACAAGTGGATCCCATTTTACGGATATTGAGGTTGAATTCTTGGCATATCCTGTTAGATTGGCTGGGGGTTTGTTTGGAGCTATATATTAAACACAAGAGCAAGGCAATGGTTACACCAACGACACAGACAGAGATATATTAGATGTTGACTCGGGGATGCTTGGAAAAAGCCCGGGTGCTTCTTTGAAGAAGTAGAACCTACCACTTTCCATTAATGGTTCGTATGCTCTACCACTGGACTCGTGGGAGATCAACCTCGTTCCCAGGACCTCTCCCTTGTCTTAGCCCAGAAGTCAAGGAAGAGGTCCTGGGAACGAGGTTGGTGGGAGTTCAAATAACAATGGGCCCTTTGCAGGATAGTGATCACATGGTACAAAAATCGCCATATTGGAACGCAAATTGCCCACTGGAACATATAAAACAAAGAAAATTTAGATTAACTTGCTTTCTTTTAGATGTCCCAGCGCGCAATTTGCGTTACAATATGGCAATTTTTGTATCACGTGATCACTATGTTGCAAAGCGCCCATTGGTGCATTTTTGCTATTGTGACGAAAGAGGTGGTAACTGTTAACCCCGGTAAATAAAATGGAGATGTATTTTTTCGATGATGACTGTAGCGCGAGAGAAGAATAGGGAAAGTAAAAGAGATTCTTCCTGCTCTTTCTGATCCCGTTCTTTTCGTGCTCTTACCTCGATCAAGTGAGCCTACTCATGTCGGAAGTAAGTATATTTTTTTCCGAGTATGCCGTAAGTCATCATCGACAAACACACATTTTTTCAATATTTTTATTGGGGATGTATTTTTTACCCTTGGCGGTTTACAAAATGAACATGTCTTTAGGGTTTATGTTCCTAACAAAACATCGGGCCTCGGTTGTTTAAATGGTGAATAACGCCACGCGTCATAAATCCCTTCAAATTCAAATTAATATCTACTTGACAGGGAATTATCCAATGGATAGTGCTATCCAGCCTCCCAACGCCTGGGGTAGGGTGAACACCCTTTCCAACGCCTGGGGTAGGGTGATCGTATATGGCTTACTTTCTTCTGTTGTATCTACTAGTATTGCGTCGCTCCATTTCCCCACTCCCGCTATGGTGAAAGCAGCCATTTTGATGCTGTAATTGGTCCAGACCTCTAGACCAGTGATCTCAAGAGAGAGTACAGAAGCACTGACAGTGTAGTTGCGAATTTTGTGACCAGAAGAAGCGAGTAAATTCAACTTGTATCCAAGACAAACGCCATTCCTGGTTTCCTTCCACACCGGAAGCCAGTAAGCTTTAATCACTGTTGGTTCAGTTCCGATTGCCCTTATGTTACTTGGTGGATCATCGGGAACTAAAAAAAAATCATGTAAAATAAAGCAGGTTACTTAATACTCAGAAAAAAACTAGAGACACTCAGGAGTCCATAATAGGTGGTTTTCACGTGACGTCATCGCCGCCATGTTGGTCGACGAAAACAAAAGATCTCTCATTAGCTCCTTTTGTTCGTCCACCGGCAATTGTACATTGCAGCATTGTTATCTGTCCCCAGATATTGGTTGCAAACCACCTATATTAGGTCTATGAAACGGCATTCTCACAGATCAAGCTATTTTTAGACGATTTGTGTTGCACGAGTACAGACCATTTGAATAAATGGCAATGTACATCCTAAGCCTCACATTCATGTGAAAAATCCTTTGTCTAGAAACATAAGGGCGAGGCTAAGGATGTACAACGGTACTGTTATTCAAATTTAGGTGTCATATATACAAAGGGTCTATACCAGTGACCATTTTTTATCCCATGGGAAATAATTTGTCATCCAAGATTTGTGATTAGCTGGAAAGGTCTGGTTTCGCGGGAAAATCAATCTAAGAAATTGTTGGTTTTCACTCACGTGATCAACAGCCATGTTTTTCAACGAAAACAAAAGAAAACGTTTGCATAATAATGAGAATTTGGTCGGGGCTCCAAGATGGCGGCCGTTTCTTTGTTTAGGGGCTCCAACATGGCGGCCGTGACGTCATGTGAAAAACGAGAATAACTCGGTCTGTAAAAACGCCGTTCCAAAAATAAAATTAAGTTTTAGGCTCCTAGTCAAGGGCTCCTTCGACACGACCAGACTTCTTCAGGCGATACCTTGAGAATTATAAAAACTTCAGTCGTACAGCACGCCTTGCTTTGGTATTCTTGACTATGCAAGCCCCTGCATGCGCGTGGCTTGAGCAATAACTATTTCGACATTACGATGGCCCACAAGGGTCACAGTCCAGTTTTAATTTAGTTAGTCGTCACCAGTTCTCTCACAGGTCACAGGTTACCGGTCATTGTTTTATCAGTACAGAAAGTATCCTAACCATTCACAAAAGCTAACCTTCTGCCTAAAAGCTTTTGTTTAGGCCTAATTCCTAAGGTTTAGGATACTTTCTGTATTGGTAAAACAATGACCTGTGATCTGTGACCTACGAGAGAACTGGTGACGACTCACAAAATTAAAACTGGACTGTGAATAAAATTAAAACTGGACTATGAAAAATTAAAACTGAACTGTGAAAAATTAAAACTGGACTGTGAATAAAATTAAAGCTGGACTGTGAAAAATTAAAACTGGACTGTGACCCTCTTGGGCCATCATATACAACATGTTAATTGTAGTCAGAGAAATAGCACAATAAAAAAATAAGCCTCAAGAGTGGTTGGGGACTGAAGACTTGTGCACCTTTTAAACGAATGAAAGAATGACTAATCAGGCAAAATTACGATGGACACTTCACAGACGGTGAATACAAAAAAAGTACGATCACTTCTAAAGAAATAATGCCGGTTCCAGTGGATTAGGACCAAACTGATGTGCATTATCTTAAAAGCCTAAGAATCTTACGTTATTCACTACAGTAACACTACTACCGTTCAAAACGCACCGTCTTGGTCAGTATAAACAAACAGAGCATCAGAGTAGTTTCCGAATCCAACAGCGGTTCTTCCGGAGACCTGGATCGAATACAGCTTGTACTTCCCCAACCCGATAGGCAGGGTAACCTTGCAGTGTGAAACAAAATGGCGCTCCATAAAGCAATTAGAAGTTTCGTCAGCTTATACCACCACGTGTTCGCCATTTTGTTCTATAGACCATTTTACAGTTGTAGCTAAGTTACCTGGCCTAAGAATGGAAGTGAGGCTGCCGGTTACCCTGCTTTGAGACAAACCTTTGCGCTTTTCTATTGTCAACGTAGACTAATTAGAATTACAAAACACAATTTACACGAGAAAAGCATTGAGGTCTGTGTCAATACAAGGTCAACGGCAGCCTCGCAGCCATTCATAGGCTAGGTCACTGAGCAAACTGTAAACTGTAAAATGGCAGGCCTATTACGCAATGTGATACAACATTTGCATGATGACGCCATTTGACTGCAAGTCCCAGAATCCTTCAGGTTTTGCTTGCCTCATGCTAATTAGAGCTATTGTTACTTTTACCCCACAGGGAATAAAAAAATTAAATAAGAAAAGAAAGCAAACTGAATTCTGGTAGTTGTAGTCAAATGGCGCTATCGTGAAAGTTGCGCCCTTGAGGTTGTTTGAAGAAATTATAATCCAATTGTAATCAGGGGTTGTAATTACTTATTTCGAATTTAATTCGATTATAATTCGATCAGAATCGAGGACTAATGTGAACACGCCTTTAGTATTTCATACGAAAAGCAGGTGCTACGTAGTAATAATAAAAATAGAACTTTATTTTCACACGATAATGTTTAAAGCTGAATATAGCTTGTGGGGTTGTGCATAAATGAAATCAAATCAAATTAATACAAATCAATATAAATATATTGGCCACTTTACATACCATCTTGAGCAGTGGTGAAGTTTGTTGCCAACGTTGGTACACCATCTTTAATTGTAAAAGCCAATACTAGGACAGTATAGTTCGTATACGCCTCTAGACCTTCCAAATTAAAGGTCATCGCTTCGTCCGCTACACTCCTTTTTCGACGAGATCGTTGAGTTTCATTGACATTAATGACAACGGTTGTCCAGGTGGCGCTTAGAGATTCAGTTTTCTTGTATTTGACTTTGTATCCACGAAGCTTTCCATTGATAAAGAACTGATGCACTGGTGTCCATTCAAGCGTCAGTTCCGAAGAAGTCGAGCGTTGAAAAGTAAAGTTTCTTGGAGGTTGACTTGGAGCTAAGTCGCAAGAAAAAAAATATAAAATACCACTACTAAAGACATTGATAGCTCATGCAAGTGACATGACAATACGGATTTTGAATTATGGGAAGACCGCTTTCGATTAAAATATTTAGATCGAGCCCTTCTTCAAATATTGCACTTTCCAGTTCTGGCTATTTCACCAAGTCACTCTTATAATATGAAGAGACTAAGTAGAAGACATTTACAAACGCGCATTTGGCAAGTTTAAAGCTGCAGAAAAAATGGGGCAATCAGAAAGTTCGGGTGGTTTTCGAAGACAGAGCAATTTTTGCCCAAACGTACCGTCTTCCTGCGTAGTCACGCTGATTGTATCTGTAATTTTTCCCTGCCAGGTGCTTGTAGAACCAAAAACCTGAAATTCATAACTCGTAAACGGTTTCAAGAAACCCAAGTTTACATTTGTCGTGGAAGAATTAAAGGTAAGGTTACGCCGCACTCCTCTTAGAAGATCAACGACTTCCAAGCGATATTCGGCGATTGGTTCCATCAACTCGTTTGTGTCTGGTGGCTTCCAAGACAAACCTACGCTTGATGAACTTGCTGTGATATTGGTGACATTTACAGGGTCCACCAGCAAGACTGAAACGAAGACATGTTTGCGGATATGTATAAGAAATCGAATGTACCCGAGTATGTTTCGTAATTAATAGGCACGGGTGATACTTTCAAAGTTCTCAAAATTGCCGTAGCCGAGTTGCAAGTTGAGAACTTTCACAACATTACGAGTAGCCACAAATCATGAAATGTGCAAGCAAGTTATTATATGCTGATCAAAATGACTCCATTGCTGTGTTTCTATAGCACTTCCGTATTGCACGCTATAACTTGTTTATGCATTCGTCGTTGGCCGTTTTTATACTGGAGACGCATACAGCGAGTTTCAATCGAGTGTCGTAAAACCAAAACCAAAGTAATTACTTTGGCCAAACAAAAAGGACGGAGACAATCCAGTAAACCAATCAAAACTCGAAGTAATTACACCTAGCCGACACAAAGCGCGGGAAAATGTGAACGCGCGAGCCACGATGGGTTTTGGTTTCACTTCTGCTTGGTACCAGAATCCTACAGGTTTTGCTTGTCTCATGCTAATTAGAGTTATTGTTATTTTTACCCCGCTTGGAATACAAATTTTAAATAACAAAAGAAAAACAAACTGAATTCTGGTAGTTGTAGTCAAATAACGCTATCGTGAAAGTTGCTTATTATGTGTCTCTCGTGTTATTCGTCCAGTGTAAAGACGGGACGAGCTACATACGACGCATTATCCGTATGAACGAACTTTGGCAAACATTTGTTGTTTGTCTGGTTATGCGTTACTAGTATAAAGACGGGCACAAGACGTATTATCCGTTTGGATGAATAATGTTCCCTTGTGCGTCGTTCCAGTCGCACAACGAAAGATAGTTCATCTAGACGGATAATGTTTCTCTACTACTAAAACAGCCATTCGCTCATCAGAAAAATGTGGTGAATTCTGTTGAGTATGTACACGATGATTATTGATAGGACTAGTGTAAAAGCACTTATCGCGTTCACACGAGGTGGTATCACAACATATACCGTGTTTATACCGGTCTGTAACATCCTCAAGAGGTGAAGAAAACATGAAGTTTGAAATGCGATGCTCACATATTATGGCAGAATTTAGTTTAAAGTGAATCAACTTTAACACGTATTTTCGCTATTCCGAGCGATGTCAAATTGTCAAATACGAAAAATGGCTCGTGTAGACGACTCGTAACATAAAAGGTGGCAAATATTTGCCTCTCAGTGACCGCCATTTGAGAACGATCAGGCAACCTCACCTTCTTTCTGCTTTATATCTGCTGTCCAAAGGCATTGCCGACCCACTTAACTGCGAATTGTCAAGAATTATTTGTCGTGCTATCTGCGCGATCAAGTGTATTTGCCACATAAAATTGTCACATAAAAACTGCTTGTGTGGGCGGGCGTTTTTTCGCCCTGAAAATATCGTTTTCGAGAACTCCGTTTTTGTTGATCGCCATCTTGGATCGCCAGTCGTGCTTGAATGAATTCGAACAAAACGGAGCAAGCAACTCCTATTATAGCGCGTCTTCATGTTTCAAAGGAAGGAAAGGCAAATCGATTTTCAAGGTTGCTGACAGAATTCATGTTGTCATACGTACCATAATTGCAAGAGTAGAGTTCCAATCTCATGGACGCCCAACTGTGCCAAGCCTTTGGCAAAATGCGAACGTAGCGGGCCTTGATGACTGGAATGAGCACATTTACTGCAATTGTGTTTCTATCCCAGTTACCCTGAAAGTACTGTGGAAAGGCGTGTAGAGATTAAGTCTTGGTAATACTACAAACTCATGCGCAGGGACAAGATGCATACGGGAAGCGATTGTATTATAGAAAGTCTCGAAAGACACATGATACTGACCTTGATAACAGCAGATTGCCTATACTCTTTAAAAAACTGCTGCGAATCACGGCTATAGCTCAAAGAATAATTTGTGACCCAGTAATCCTCATCAAATCGTCCTTGAGTTGCTATCTTTGTGATTGTCACCACCGCCACAAGATCGATTTGAAGCCACGGTTCAATGTCACCCGAAGCTGCACTCCAAGCTCCGCGGTAGTTTAAGCGAGCATTTTTTGCATCATGGAGGTTTGTATGTAGAGGTGTTGGAGGATACGATAACAATGATGACGCTTTAATCTGACTGTTGCTAATACTCCCGTTCTCCATGCCAAGGGCTCGGCAGGCTGCGTTCAAAATAACAAATTATGCCGAAATGAGTGTGATAAAATTATCACAGTTGGATAAGCAACTTAACAGTTTGTTGTTCTGTTATTTATTTGTTTGAGCAGGTTGAGGATTTGGCAACTGTTCAACTGATGTGGACAATACCCACCCACTTATACCTTATACACTCCCAAAGGACAGCCACAACACCTGGGACCCCATCCCCTACTCTTCTCAAATATTGTGTGGGTTTTTGCATGTAACGTCGCAAAGGGAACTTACGAGCATGAAAGATATTTGTGAAACGGGGCCCACGGTTTATAGTCCTTATGTGAGAAGACTGGAAAGTCTAACCATTTGCAGATGAAATTACAAAGGCAGCACTTAACCTCAGACATTTTAAGATCCTGAGTGTTGATCCGGCCAGGGTTTGAACCCGCAACCTCCCGCGTGACAGCCGGATGCTCAACCAAGCAGGCTTGAGCGGGCTTCGACCCTCTAACCCTGCGATTGCGCTCTGCAATCCTCTTAGCTATCGAGCCCGAGCAGGAGGTGCTATCTCCCATAAGAGGTTCCCGGTGGCTCAGTTGGTTGAGCACCGGGCTGCCATGCGGGAGGCCGTGAGTGCGACTCCGGCCGGACCAACACTCAGGGTCTTTAAATAACTGAGGAGAAAGTGCTGCCTTTGAAATTACATCGGCAAATGGTAACACTTTCAAGTCTTCTCGGATAAGGACGATAAGCCGGAGGTCCCGTCTCACAAATAACTTCCATATTCATTAGTTCCCTGTGGGACGTTAACTGAGAACCCACACACTATTCGAGAAGAGTAGGGGGTGAAGTTTCCGGTGTTGTGGCTGTCCTCTGTGTGTATATGGGTGGGTGGGTATAGCAGTACCACATCAGCTGAATAGCTGCCAAAATTTCAACCTGCTCGAACAAAAAATAAATAACAAAAAGTAACAAAATAACAATGAAATGAAATGGCATACATTTGAACTGCGGAATGATATGGACATAACAAAATATGAGCAATCAAATCTTAGATGACAACCAAAGCCAGATGTCTGCCAAATGTTAGCCATGGGCTCTGGGTTCCATTGAGATGAATGAGACAAAAAAAGGAAAACATTTTTTTTTTGTTCCTAAAAGGTTATTAGACAAAAAGAGCGGACAGTCGATTTACGTATTTTATCGGTTGTTTAGGAGTTCTTCTTTGCTTGATGACGTTTTCTTGATTATAGAAGACCTTGGGAAGAGAGAATGTTTTACTTTTTTACAACTTACCACCAATATTAGTTTGAACTGTCATGTATTCACTGACGTTTCCCCTTCCTCTTGATGTATAGCCAGCAATACTTAATTTGTAAACCTTTGCCTTTTCCAGACCTTGGATTACGATGTTAAAACTATTGCTACAGGTATATACATATCCATGTCTGTTTGAGCGACCCTCAATCTTCACGCCGTAAGCCTTGATAACTCCACCTGAATAGTTCTTTGGGACAGCTTTCCATGTCACCGTGACACTGTTGAAATTCGTGCTGTGTGCCAATATTATCGGAGGTGGTTGGCTTGGAACTGATATAAAAAAGCATGGCAAATCAATCTACCTATCAATCGATGGTCGGTCCATCGATCGATCAATTAATCAAGCTAGCAATCAATCAATCAATCAACCAATCAATCAATCAATCAATCAATCGAATGGAAAGTGGGGCACCGTTCAAAGGAAACAATACAGTCCATCTGTCCTTTAGTCAGTCAATCAGTCGGTCAATCACTCATTCAAACTATCGGACGTCTCTTACCACTCTCTGCCGATCGAACCTCAACCTCTGGACTTGACGGACCTTGACCGGCGACAGTGAAGGCAGCTACCGCAATTGTGTACAGTGTGTATATTTTCAGGTTTTGCAGTTCCACTCGCGTTTTATTTGCAGTGACTGTCAGTTTCTGTTGAATGCCAGAAGGTTGAGCCACATAAACAATATGATAACCTTGAATAACCCCACGCTGATGATTAACGGGAACTGGACTCCATGTTACGATGATGTCTTCGAACTTGCCGAGGAAGCCATCAACGTTTAAAGGAGATGATGTGGGCACTGAAATCATAAAGAAACAAACTTGTATCATTAAATTGATAAACAGACCGCCGGCAGCCTTTTCATTCTCCTACGTAAACAGTAGCATGTTGTGCGAGAATACCAGGAAGCCCGAACCTACGGCGCGAGAACTAGTACTTTCTAAGGTGAGACCAAAATTGCCCTGTTTACATTTCCACTCTCGCGTTGGATCTGCCGATATAAGGCAAATACTTGCAGCCTAATTTAATCAGGAAACCCAAAAATAGAGCAGTTTTCAATTGAGTGTCGTAAAACCAAAACCAAAGTAATTACTTTGGCCAATCAAAAAGGTCGGAGACAATCCAGTTAACCAATCAAAACTCGAAGTAATTACACGTAGCCGACACAAAGCGTGGGAAAATGTGAACGCGCAAGCCACGATTGGTTTTTGTTTCACTTCTGATTGGTTGAGAAAGTGGCGCGAGAACTTTGAACCAATCACTGAGTGAAGTAATTATAAACCAAAGTAATTCACTAATTACCTTCGACACTCAATTGAAAACCACTCTAAACAAGCAACAACTGTATAAATGTTTTCCCTTACAGCCATCCTTTGTTCGTGCCAAGATCTCCTCGCTTACTTTTCCTGTGCCCTCGAGGGTGTGGGGCCTGACACTAATTGCGTACCAGGAATACGGCTGAAGATTTCTAATCTCATATAATGGAGACCACTGTTCCACCATGACGTTATGTTTTTCCGCTGACTCATTCAAGCGATAGAAAATCTCAACCCCGGAATAAATGCCATGTGTTAGGTCTTGAGGCTCGCTCCAGGAGACGGATAAAGTGGTATTAGTTATCTTTTGGGTTGTAACAAGAAGAGGTTGGATGTAAACTGCAGAAAGTCAATAACACATATAAGTCATAAGGAAAACCAACCTCGTTGCCAGGGTCTCTCTTCTCTCAACGACAATGGAGGCAAAGAATAGAGACCCTGGGAATGAGGTTGAAAGAAAACACGATAGAACTGAAAAGAAACAATGTTGAGAACTGGTCAGCTCTTACTCAGGTAATCTATTCTTTGGTTTTTCGTTTCCGAGGCCTCAGAATAAAAAAAGATACTGAATGGCACAAACAGCGCCAACCGACAAACGGAAGTTGCATGCCTAATACAACGCTTGTTTTGCGCTTAATAATCAAATAAAGTTAAAACATACATAGAATCCAAGCGCCCAAATCTGGTTCATTGTCGTAACCGTTTTTACGTGCGTATCCGCTAAAACAACGAAAGCTCGCTGTCAAGAGCTTATCCGGCTTAAACCTTGTTGTAATGAGGTACTCATGGCAATAATACAGTTTGATAATCAGTGCCCAGGCACCAAACATGAAGATCATAGGCGCTGACCAACTATATATAAAGCTCCGTTCTGAACTGAAATAATTGGCCGTTTAAACAACGTGACCGACCTCCCTTCAGGGGGGCAAATCCTGCCGGAGTGGTTTGCTTACCGTCATTTGCTTCCATGGCAACAAGTTTAACCGGGATGCTACCCAGCATGCTTTGGTCCTTGAGGCTTGTCTCAAGTGGCTCGATTTCATCGTATCCAGTCCCCTTAAATTTCACTGTGAAGTTGACGGCCAGATCGGCTAAACTCCTGAAGAGAAAAAATGTCTTTTTCAATAGCAGTGGGCCGCTGGGGTATGTATATTAAAAAAAAATATTTCCTTTTTAAATATTCTTGCTCTTTGGCCATTTCAACTTAATCAAAAACATAAAACAAACAGAGGCAACGAACATGATGATAAAGCGCATTTTACTTTTGACTTGACGTTTCGTATGCTACAACATAGATCTTCAGAAGTGACGGTTGTAGCACACGAAACGTCAAAACAAAAGTAAAATGCGCTTTATCATTGTTTGTAGCCGCTGTTTGTTTTATGTTTTTGATAAAGGCCCTGGGAACTAGGTTGTAGGGCGTGGTAACTTCATCCTCGTTCCCAGGGTCTCCATTGTCGTCTCTCCTCATCAACAAGGAGGCCCTGGGAACGAAGTTGTGTTAACCTGAGGTTAGCTACTTAAGATTTAAGGAGGCTCGAAATAGTTTCTCCTTTTTTCAATCAAATAAACATATTCTGTCCTGAGATACAGTTAGGGTAATCATATCAAGGCGAAATTTGGCCAGGGTATTAAGTACCCATCGTAGATTTCTCACATTATATTTCCCTCCAAAATAACGTTACCATGGCAACGATATTAGACATTTCTTTGAGCCTTAAAATCAACATATGTTGCCTTTTTTCAAGAAATGCTCTCTAAAATATTTAAAATTCAACAAAATCGGTAGGTCAGTTTTTCAGAAAAATAAGCTTTTTTGAAATGTGCCTCTAATTTTTTTTTCACCTACAGAATTTTTTTAAATTTGAAAGACAAACGTTTTAAATTAATCTAAGCTAACATGCAAAAAATGAAAAAAACTCACCGTCCGGAAGCAGAGATATAAACGATTAAAGTTGCAAAATCAGAAAAAATGAGGGGGTTACAAGATCGGCATTTACGCATGCGTCACCCGCTCATTCGAGTGCACGCGCGAGTTGAGCTAAAGGTCAACACAAACGGATTTAAGTGACCATTAAACCGTTTGTGTAGAATTTTCGTAGTTTTCATGAATATGAGATGTCTATTTATATTCATGTCTATAGGAATTAGAAGAAAGGTGAGAGAAATTAGCAGTATTTGCTTATTTCTTGTGACCCATTTGAATCACGAGCTGACGCGAGCAGCTTACGAATTGCGTGTGTGGCTTACGCGCGCGCGCTCAGCTGGAAACCCTTTCGAGCCTCCTTAACCCCGACGGGGACCAGAAGGGCGAATTAGCTGGAGACACACATCTCAACATTTCTTGCTAAACAAAGGTAGAACTGTGTAAGGACGCGTTGAGGCTCAAAGGTCCTCGCGTGCTCTGGGAACATCTCACTTTCGTCTTCAGACAGAAATGTTCAACGAGCATTGACACAAAATGTATATCAAAGTGTGAAAAAACCTATTTTATTTCTTTAATCAGAACTTTATGCTATCAATGATTTTATTCAGCAACTGATTATTGAGATCTGCAAGTTGAAGCTCCTCTTACCAGAACAAAAAGTTGTCGATTCTTGAAATTGAAGGTTCCTTGTGAAGGCGTTTGATCTGGTGCAAACAAAGATCCCACACTTTAAAGATTAGTGGGTTTATTACATTTTCAGACGGTAAGGCTCGCATGACTTCATCGGATGTGCTTTACTGCGCAAGTGGATTAATTGGTAAATAATTCGTTGACATAATCTCCTTCATCCTTGAAAGGAGAGTTTTTTTTTAAAATTTGAAATTGTGCAAATAAGCCAGACAAATAAGGCAACCATGAAGCAAAGCAAAAACACGCAACCGGCGCAAAGCGCGGGAAAACACACGCAAAACAATTACTCACGTTCGATTGGCTGACATCGTGGTGGGAGATTTTCAGGTATCAGCCAATCAACAAGTGAAGAAATAATGCAAAACCAATATAAGGTAGAAATTAAATGGGAAATGTAAGGTGGCTCAAACCAGTTGTGATCGGCACCACAACGTTGTATCATGTATTAGCAGTATTGTGGTACCAAATGAAACACGAATGTTTGCTGAACAAGAGACAGTCATTGTTGTGACGTAATATGCCACCGTGGCAACGGGCAAGCCCCGTAAAAAACACCCCTTATTTTGTCTTTAGTTGCTTATATCTCAAAAACGAACTCTGGGACCCCCATTTTTCATTTCTGAAAAGTAATCAGAGGGGCAAGATGAAACTTTCTGCAAAGTTCAAAAAAATTCTGTCTAGCGGATTCAGAGCCATCTTAATTCTGTGATTTTTTAAGGTGGCTCTAAATCTGCTTGACATAATTTTTTTAAAGTTTGCCGAAAGTTTCATCGTGGCCTTCCAATCTCTTTCCAGCAATAAAAAAGGGGGGTCACCGAGTTCGTTTTTGAGATATGAGCAACTAAATCCAAAATATAGGGTGTTTTTTCTGGGCTTTCCCGTTGCCAAGGTAACTTATTGCATCACAATAATGATCACATCTTGTTTGAAAATATTCGGGTTTTTTCTAACACATGTGGTGCCGATGACTAACCTCCCTCTCCAGCCAAGATGTTTTGTTTTGAAACATGGCCGATTCTCTGTTCATCAACCCTGGATGTAAGGTCTCTCCAATTATCTCCAAACTTACATTGATGTGAAGGTTAGCAGCACCTAAGGATAAAGCAATGAAAACTTATTACCTTTGGATCGGCAGATTCAAGGAACGGTATCTAGAGTGTCCTAATCTATTATTATCAATGACAGGTCGTCAGTAATATCCGATGAAGGTCACCGATGCATCTATTCTAGAACGAACTCAAAGACGTTAACGGGATTGTACCCCTCTGCTCTAAGAGAGGAAGTCTTTTTTAAGGGGGAGGGGGAAATTCTCCTTTCATACTTGAAATGCATCGTTTCGAGATTTGAACGACTCCGTAAGAAGTCGCTTTCAAGTTCAGCCCGTTAAATTCTAAACTTATTTCCCTTTAAGGTCGTGTAGTTAAACTCGAGGGTGTGAAATGAGTTACCTTTGTAAAACTTGAACAATTTTTCAACCTGCAAATCTGTCAGCGTCTTTTTCCAAACCACAAAGTCATCAAATTTGGCTGTAGGAAGCTGACTTGAACCGAGAATAATGTTTTTATCACCTTGCGATAAGTTTCGATCCTGACAATTTTTTACCACAGCCGCCTCGGTGAGTAAGTTCCCGTTGCGGTATATTTTGAACTTATTAGGCCAACCGCTCTTTGAGTATACCAAATGTGTCCATACTCGTTGGGGAACGCCAAACGTAAATGAACATGACCTAAAAGAAGCTCTCAGTAGAAGCGTGAGTTCTTCTCTGCTTCCATTGTCCTGAGAAAGATGTATTCCCTTTTCGTCTTCACGGCCAACAGAGAGGAACGTCTGTGCAATACCAGGTCCTTTGCTTTGATATTTAATCCACAGGCTTATTGTGCTTTCTTCTTTTACTGGCTGAGTGAATACATCGGCCTGATCAACGCCAATTCGGATGTGCCCTGCACCCCCGGATGCTTGTACGGCTCGCCTGCGAACTCCTGCAGTTTGTTTAAGGGCGCCACGATTGGATTGAGCCCATATTTGACTCTGTTCGTCCTTGATGTTGTGGACATCATCGAACGTCCATAAATATTCGGAATCGGACAAGAGGTCATCAACTTCAAGAAGGTTATACGTTTGTGCAAAAAAATCAGTTGCTGTTAATAGAAAGTAAAAGACTATCTTGCAGGACTTAGGTTCACAAGAAAGCAAGGCAAGGGAGACAAAAGAGTCATGGTTGACATCTAGGAAGTCAAGACCGTAGTGTCCGAATGCCACAAAAAAGGGAAAATGATAACAATTATGACTCAATAAATATGGTAACTACACCTGTATTTCAACCTTCCTGGCCCTGTGGCAAGATTTCAAGATTTCGCCCCACTCCTTCAGAACCATGACAACGGAACCAAAGTCGTTGACGTCAGATTCACGAATGGAGTGAGGTCACCTGACAGAAGGAAGGTCATAAGTTGAAAAGAAACGACCATCTTGTAACCCGCAATTTTGGACGTGAGTTCCTCAAAGAAAATTTTAAAAATAAGGGAAAATGACCCAGAATTGATCAAAACAATGGATCACCGTTCAAGTTCCGCGAGAAGGCTGTTATTTGAGTACGTGTTCTGCTCTTACCAAATTTTAATAAACTTACTTTCAGTCAATTAAGCCATTGTCTACACTCGATGACACGGAATAGCGATTAGTGCGCTTAAACTAAAGCAACGAAGACGGAAGCGGGTATTGAGAACGCCAAAAAAAAACCGGCTTTTGGTACATACATTTGCCTTCTTCCGGAGGCAAGAACATGACAAGGTAAAATCTGAAAGTACGTGGAGAACATGGGCACACACCAGTGAATTGCTTCCTTTCCTCCGTTGCTTTAACGCGGCTCCTAACAGTTCATTTCGTGGATTCTCTTCAGCTACACTATCCGACTTCAAATCGTGAAGCTTTTGTGATAGCGAGAGGTTGCATTTTTGGGAAGTTGCTTATTTTCAAATGAAAACAACAAGCGAGTGAAACGCGCTGTATGATAATGTTATTTAATTTACTGCATACGAATACACCGTCGTATACACATTAACAGAAGGTCTTACAAATAAACATAAACGTTACCATTGCACTTGTAAAACTCTGCTCTCAAAGATATATGGCTATGCCAACTCTTGGGAAGAATACGAATAAAGCGTGTGAAGATGGCTGGATTCAGCACGTTCCAGACGATGGTGTTTTGGTCGGAGTTACCCGTAAAAACCTAACGAGAAAAAAAAGAACAAGCATACCAAATTGCAGCAAAAACAAAAGAACGCTTTGCGAAGCAACTCCGACAATTGAACAGTGTGTTTGTTTATAAGTGCACTGAGAACGGAATTCATAAGGTTCATTCCTTTCGCTTTATGCTCTATCTGCATGACCGTCCTTGAGAGGGTCTATTTCCATTCCTAGGGCTACGCTAAGACGGGAACTACGGGAACACAGAAAGCACTGAAAATAACACTCCAAGAGATATCTCTGTTGAAATAAGTGCTACTCGCCCAAAGTTTGGATAAATGTATCCCTTGGGTGTCTGAGGTATGCTGTGTGCGTGTAAGAGCGTTCTATTTCCATGACGCTTGACTAACGTTTTTCTGTTTATATTGATTTAATTAAACATACCTTGTCTGCGCCATTCTGTTGGAGCACTGTGAAAACATTTCCGTTCATACTGTAAGAGAGGGAATAAGTTTCTACCCACTGAGGCCAGTTATAATCAGGTCTTCCTTGAGTGGCGACCTTGCCTACAGTAACTGATTTTTGAAAGTCCACTTGTAACCACTCCTCGATTGTTAAGTGTTCAGATGACCAAGCACCAGTCCTGTCAGAAGTAGGTTGGAAGTTAAGTCTGGCGTTGCGGGCTCCATGAGCACGATTATTTTCAGACGAAGCATTAATCTGTGAATCCGATATGACATTGCCTTCCATGCCCAAAGGTCTGCAACAATCTTCTGGAGCGACCGCACATGAAACTGCAATACACAAGCAGGCAGAAGTAGTCTATTTTAATATTTTCATAAAATTAAAGGTTACAAAAAAGTCGGGCACTTACTTTTTTAAGTAGAATATAGCACGGAAGAATGTGTTTGTCCCACCGTTTGCATTTACACTGAAGACACCATTACACAATAAGGTTTGTCTGCGAAAACAGCAGGCGAAAGATCTCAAATGGCCTCCAGCTTTTTACGACGAAAGGTTTTAAGATATTGATAAATGAATAAAAAAAAAAGAAGGAACATAAGACAAAATAAAACTGAATTAAAAATGGCTTTCTATCTTTTAGGACTCACATCCAATAATAGCTTTTTGTGATCTTGGTTCCCTCCGCGGGGGAAAGAAAATAAATTTCAACTTTCTGCACTCTTTTGGGATTAATTGTTTTGTTCTCAGGCAAAGCGCACGCTCAAAATATTGTACGTAATGGTATATTATTAAGGGTTATCTACCACCAAATTTTGAGCCACCTTTACTTATACGCAAAACGACAAGTGTAGAGCTGTTTTAATGTCACTCCTTTCTGTGACTTACTTTCAGACGAGGGATCGTCAAGCGTCAGGTTACAGTCCTCTTGATGGCAAAAGGAATTCTTTGAAGTGTCAAAACGCCTGCGGTCACCACTAAGCGCATCTTCATAATAGCAGCGCCATGCGCGGACTGGAGTTGAACTTGTGACGTCATACCGAGCAAACAGTCGTCCACGACAATCTGTTTGACTCGAATTCCATCTCAAATTGCAGTGTTCGTCTCTAAGAGCTTGCAACTCTGTGGTGAAAAAGAAAAAGGACCGAGGGCGAGGCAAGTTAACTTTTTGTTTGGCAACAAAACTTACTCAACCTATCTCAAGCAAACATTTTTTTGCTATCATGGAAAAATAACCTTTAGAAAAACTCGTCTTTTTCCTAGAGATTTAACATCAATCTAAACAAAGGATCAGCTTCGGGGTTAAATGTATCTATCTTTCAGTACGCAGTCACGCACTCTGAACCGACTGGAGCAAATTGGTTCCTTCATGAACATGTGAGTTCTTTTGAATCACCTTGCCTCAACCTGCAAATTTCTTCGTCTCTAAACGTCGGATCGCAAACGCATTTCCGTGTGATGTGGTCACAAGCTTCATGTTCACCACAGGGAGGATCGCAGAGAGAATCTGAAAACAGAGTATTGGCACACCGGTATTCCATTATAAGTACGATGAAACATTACATACAACATCGGTCGCAAACTCCAAATTGCAACAATAATAAAAGCAAGGTGACACACGCTAACACCTAGGGACCTTAAGCAAGGACGACGACGACGGCTACGAGAACGTTGCCTAAAAATATTATTTCCCGTTACTGTAATAATTTTACGATTACTCCATGTCGTTCGGCTTGGAAAGTGTGAATGCGCAATCCAAGAATAAAATTGATGAGAACGGTGTGGACATTTAAAGAGAAATTTGAAAATTCGTCGTCATGTGCTCTCGTCCTCCACATGACCTCAAATTTGATCATTTCACGTCGTAGTCAAGACGAGAACGGCAAAGAAATGTATCAAAATGTGAAACGCACGTGCAGGGCGTGCAAAGCTATTGTTTTTGCCTACTGAATATGCAAATTTGTTGCGTTCTCCTAGCCGTCGTCGTCGTCCTTGCTTAAGGACGTTCGCGCGAAAATTTTTCAACATTGATTTTTTTCTGAAACTTTTACGACTGTAAGATGATGAGTTAGTTATGTCAGAAATGTAAAAAAAATGGGGGGCCACCGACTTCGTTTTGGAGAGAACATGCCCGGAAAAACACCCAAAATGTGACAAAATCGGGCATTCGTTAGCGAATAAGGCCAGTGTCTGTAAACCCAAATATATTGCAACTGAATCTTTGAGGTGAAATCTTCTCTGCCAAATATTGTTTAAGTGGACTTATTAAGTGAATTTAGTCAACTGGTGAGGTTCCTTAAAGATCAAGTGCGCATTTAGCGACCACAGTTTCACACGCCTTGCAGCTGCAAGATGGCAGGATTTGATGTCCCGTGAGCAGAAATCTTGAATTTTTTTTAACTTCCCACATTGATTTTTTGTTCATTTTTGGACAACGTGGAGATAATTGTAAATAAAATCCGTTTCTGGAAAGAAAAATAGGGGTCACCGAACGTCCAAGACCGTTAAATCCAGGCAAAGCTATAGCAATGGCCTTTTGCCCTATCATCTCTCATTTTATTACTTAGCGCGCGCGCTCGTGTATGACGTGGCGTGTGCATTTGCGTGCGCAGTAAGGATGCGCAGAAACAATTGGCGCGAACGTCCTTAAGTTCCCTACCAATCCGGTGTGGCCAACAACCACTTTAAGGGGTGCTAAAAACATCCACCTGGTATGTTAGCTACGCCATGCTAATGAGGCCCAAAAGGCCGAAAGACCTGTCCATGGCTGCTAATTGACCGGGCGAAATAATTGTGCGCATGTGTGATGTGTTGGCCACACCGGGTTGGTGTTAGCGTGTGTCACCTTGCTTTTATTATTGTTCCAAATTGCACCCTGTCGTTCAAACCCGAAAGGCGCAAAAATGTGCTCAAATATCACAGCAGAAGAGGAGGAGAAGCGATAGTTCGTCATATTCCAATTGCGTGAAGGGCTGATTGCCCATCCACTGAAAAACTCAATTGCCTTAATTTGATGGTGGTTATCGTCCAGATGGCGCTGTACACCGCCTTTTGAACAAGGGGCTTTTTGAACCAGACGTTATTGATGACAGTCGTTGTTTGTTTAACCATGCCAATTAAAACTATTTTCACATACCAAATTGGGTCTCTTCCGCTGAAATACAGAAGCCACTAAAGCATCAATTCCCTCACCCTCTGTTAGCTGAAATTGGCATCAAATTCCCCCTACCTCGAGGGCAAAAATGTTCAAAGTCAATCTGAGCTAAAGCCTGCTGAAACAAATTGTAAGTTCTTTTATAAGCTGAATAACTATAAAAAAGAACAGAAATGTACTTTGCGTGTGCTGATGTTTAAGCCAGAGAATAGCGACTGAAACCACCCAGAAAATAAGCCTCGACACACGAAGGGCTGCCGTAGCAAGAAAATGAATAGAAAATAAACAAAAAATAAATAAATATTGAAACTTAACCTGTGTTGCCTTCTGTCTCTGCAAACGGCACACAGCCATTTTCCACATGGTGGAGCCATGATCCTCATGCACTGGAAGTGAAACCACTCTACTGGACAGTCTCTCTTTTCACGGGCAATAGTTTTACTAAATCCGGCCCCACCACAATGCCAGAGGTGGGGAAAGTGTTCAAAGTAAAAATTTCGTCTAATCCACCACCCTCACGGGCCAAATTCCCATTCAAAGGCAATGCCATTCCCTCTTTTCCTCGCCCTTGCACTACATAATGAGATTCACGTGACTTGGGGTATAGGCGTCACAAAGTGGCCCTCTAAACGTGACCTTAACCAAGACAGTAACGAAAGACTAATGCATAAAGTTCTTAGGCTTAAAGAAACACCTTGTGACAAACTGTGGCGTGAGTAGAAAGTACCATGAATCCCATTATGCAAAATCGGTAACAACAAAATTGGAAAATTTAGCTAAGCATGCTTTACGTACATTTTACACCAACATACCTTCTAATACAAGCACCTCGACTTCATCTGCCTGAAATGAAGGCTCTCCAGTGAAAAAGGTACCGAGGGAGTCGATGCCGTTATTGTCGAACACACCCCTCGGATTTATTGTCACATTTTGAGAGTTAAAGCAAAGTTCATCGGTGTTCATACCCCAACACGGTCCTCGAACACTGTCACCTCTAATAGCTTGGTCTCCCATCCCTGGTAGCAGCATAAATTTTTCAGCATTGCCGCTTGTAACAGAAGGCTTTAAACTGAACAGGAATGATCTTGTTGACGGAATGCTTTGAGGTGGAGAATAACCTGGAATGACGATAACACATGATGACGTCTGTATTTCAGACTTATTTCCAGGAACTATGCAATTAAGGTTTTGGTGAGAAGAACACTTAAACGAACTTGCCAACGTCTGTTACAACTGAATTCTTCTGGTCTTGTTAATTCATAGTTA
>OX421458.1:29138624-29143624 GCA_949126865.1 Montipora capitata | reverse complement strand
TATCAGACAGAGTATGTCTGCCTGAATTGTAAGTTTTGAATGTAACGTGCCGCCTTTGCTCGAGCTCTGTGCGCGGCCTATTTGAATCCTATCCCTCACTTTTTTCTACAGACAGACAGACATGTTTTATTTGGAGTCTTATACAATAAATAGTATATCGACCACAATTTCCAAATAACTGACAATTACAAACAAAAATATACATGGCTAAAAGGTTATTAGTTAATTAAGTCCTGGAGTATTTACTTTTATCCGTCTTCCCCTTTCCTTTTTTCAAAGCATTGGAATATATGTTTGGCTATAAGTTTTTGTATTTTAACATTTCCGCTAGGGGGGTTTATCAGAAACATGAATATTTTATTAGGTGACATTCTGCGTATTTTTATTCTACATTCTTTTTCCAAATAGTCTAGTAACGAACATCGTTTTTCCTGGTAAGCAGGGCATATATTTAGAAAATGGTATTTGTTCTCCATTTCTATTTTACAAATTGGGCAAATTCTTTCTGCAGGTTCCTTGAGCGGTCTCGAAACAGTGTCGTTTCTCCTAAACCTCTCTCCCCTCCCCTCACAATTCCGTGACCCATTCCAAAACCTACCCCCTCCCCACCCCTCCAACTTTCAAACGTACTCCGCGGCCTGTGTGTAAGACCCATTCAACTTACCTAGGTTCCGGAATGTTTGAGTTGAGTGAATCACTTGGAAAGGTAAAATGCAGGTAAACAGAAATGAAAATTGCATCATCTAAGAGGCAATAAGGAAGAATTACGACCATGTAGCCGGGTTGATTAGTACATAACATGATCTGTTTTAACAAATGAATAGTCCCAGGAGACTCGCACACTCGAGACCCTGGAAGAACCTCAGTAACAGATGCCCTGTAACTTCAGTTAATGAAAGTGCGGCGTGTTATTTCATACATAAAGCACGATTGTATTAGTTAGAGGAACGCTGTCAAGAGAGAATATCGAAAAATGAGTTTTCTTACGAAAATGATTTAGCGCGCCTAAATTTGGAGCGCGTTATTACTTAATAATAATAATAATAATAATAATAACAATAACAATAACAATAACAATAACAATAACAATAACAATAACAATAACAATAACAATAACAACAACAACAATAACAATAACAATAACAATAACAATAATAATAATAACAATAATAGCAACTTTATTCATTCAGTGCAATGAAAGGGAAAGATACCAGAGGTTATCCCTATCGAGAGTATCCGCACGCAGCCGAATGTAATCGACTGAGAGTCAATTTTGATGAAGGAGGAAAACCGGAGTACCCGGAGAAAAACCCTCGGAGTCAGATTGAGATCGACTGAAACTCAGCCCACCCACATACGATCTCGGGGCCGAGAGTTGAACCAGGGTCGCAGAGGTAGAAGGCACGGTTGATAAACATTAAGCCGTCCTGTCAATTGAGCTGCGTTTTGTTTTCCAGGAGATTCAAGTTGTCTTGGCGTAATAAGTAGCTCTAATAGTACTGTTTTGATACCGTATAAAATTATAGTGCCATTGTATATATCTTAGGTAAATAGCCCCCTGAGAAGAAATGTGGTTACTAGTAAAATACTAAACCCAGAAAGACTGAAGAATAAAAGGGAATCGAGAAACTGTGGCTTTGAGGCTGACATGTTGATCATTTTCAAGTTCCCTTACAACTTATTCTGAGCATCTGAAAGCTTTCCACGACAAAAGTTCGCTGAAGTTATTCCCTGTCCGGTGGAGTTAGTTTCTGGACGGGAGACCTCAAAATATACGACTTGCCGTCAAAAGAATAAGACCGAAAATTCTGTTTTTAACGCGCAACAATGCGAACTAAAGCAAGGTAGACAGATTTTGCTAACCTGCTTTATACAAAACAAATATTGATGCAAAAGTAAAGAAATATTGATACACAGCTTTTAGGAAGAGCAGAAGGAAGTGGTTTGGAAGTGTCGACTGCGTATCGGGTTTGCATAACTGTCTCGAATTCTCCCAATTCCCCCTCGTGTTTAGATGAGGTTATGGAAACACGTAAAACGTCCTCTATTGCTTAAATGGCAGTAAGTTTAGTTTTCGTAAGCGTTCATTTTCTGAGAGCTGAATTTCGCTGAATTTCTAATTTAATAATATTACTTTTAGTATGAGGGGACTATACTATACTAGCATAATCCAATAGAAATCTGATTTATAACAATTTTTTAGTTTTGATGAAAGTTATATCACTGCATGTTCGATAAAGTAAGTTGAGCATCCTTTGTGCTTTAGAAGCAATGAAATCTACATGATTGTTCAGTCCAACTCAGATCATGACTAATTAACACACCCAGGTCTTTCTCAACATTTACACGCTCTAGCTTAGTTCCACCGAGAAAATAGTCTCTTTCAATCACTGATTTAATACGAGTCATCCTCAAAACCTTGCATTTCGAAACATTAAATTCCATTCCCCAAGTGCAAGACCAGTCAAATAAATTATTCATGTCTTCTTGTAACCTGTCACCATCATCCTGACCTAACACTACGCGAAACCATTTAGAGACGTCAGCGAAAAGAGGCAAATATGTTTTCCACGCTAGGCATGTCATTCATGAAAATTAAGAAGAGAAGAGGCCCTAAAATTTATCCCTGGGGGACCCCAGATGTCACGGGACGAAAATCACACCCTTCGTTATTAACAACAACTCTATGTCTCCTGCCTGTTAAATAAGACCTAAAACAGGACAATAACTGTCCTATGATGCAACAGCATATTTAAGCTTACATAAAAGCTTCTCATGAGGAACCCGATCGAAGGCCTTAGAAAAGTCAAGATAAATGACATCAGCTTGTTGCCTTAGCTCGAGAGCTTTGGCAATTTTATGAACGACCTGAATCAACCGGGTAACGGTGGATTTTCCTGGCAGAAAAACATGTTGCCAATGCACAGGGTTTGTGGATATGGCCCCAAAAATTTCATTATAAACAAGCCGTTCTAAGATCTTAGAAAGCTCATCAAGAATTTAAATACCTCTATAGCTACTAACAGCTGTCTTGGAATCGCACTTATGGATCGGAACAAGATTGGCATCTTTCCACTTCTGAGGAAAGGATCCGTACTCCAGAGACAAATTGAATAGTTGGCACAGAGATGGTGCAATTTCTACGGCACAATTGCGTAAAAGCTTAGAGGAATAACCCAGTGATGCCCATCAAGTGACTCAAGTTGCTTCAACTGTTAACTTCACTTAGCTTAATAATCACATATGTAATCATACTAGAGCAATACTAATAATAAATACTAAACACTCTTGCAAAGTTAGAACGTCCAAAATATATGTTAATATACCAATTTTTAATTAACGTTTTGTTTAATATTTAATGAGGTTCGTACAGCCTTCCAAAACTAAACGCCAGAAAATAAGAGTGTCCCTCTTGACTGATTTAGTAAATCTCTCTCCTGAAAAAGATCAAGTCTTCGATACGTCTCTTATTAACGCCACAATATTTTTAATGACCTTGTTTTTCTTTACGACCCAAACCTAGTCAGACGTTTACATTTCTAATACTAAAGACGTTGAAATCTTCATCGAATAACATTTATTATGGAAGTGCGTTTAAAAGTCACTAAAGCACCAGCCAATGTCAACATTCAGTTACTCAGTAATTTTTAAAACCTCATTAATCCAGCCGGAGAGAATTCTCCATAGAATTTGACATTCCAACTATACCAAACCGGTTTTGCAAATCGCCCCGGTTAGAATATGTTTCATCGAAACATTGATTGCTTGTAAACTATTCGAGGCTGATGTAGTCCCGAACAAAACTTGTTCATACCCGTTCTTTCGGAAAACGTAGCGATCCTCTATAGATATGCCATTATTTTGCCTTAGTAAATAGGAATAGGAATACAAAAAAAGCACCACCCGAAGAACGCCAAATAATTCATTGGAACTACAAGTCAGAGGTTCGATTTGCGTTCAAGGAAGAATTAAATTAAACGAAAAGCATATCGCTATTTAACTTTCCCTACTGAAAACCAAGAAATACTGGAATAGATGCCCAAGATCTGAAAACGGAAATGGCTGGCAGGGTGACGGCGTGGAAGGCGCTTTAATCACCAGCAATGTAAACACGAATATTGTCAATGATTATCACGACTGGGGCTGTCACAAAAAGTGTACACAGTTAGAAAGAACCCCTCTAGACTTACCACAGATAACCGTTGATAACGTTGCTAGCTTTCTACATCAAGGTGGAGTGTTATGAGATGCTGGAATTTCTCTCATCCTTTTTTAACCTGCTATTGTTGCCGAAAAACATACTAGTTGATTTTTTTTTCTTAGAAAAACACCTGCAGTTTTCCCGGTCAAGCACAATGATTTGTTAACGAATGAAATGTAAGGAAAAATTCATTGTCTGCTGAGTAAGTTCCATGTCAAAAGTCACGAAAAACCCGATACATCGTTTTGAAATTATATTTAACGTGAAACTCAAGAGTCAGATTATGAATTTCGATATAGCCGAATCGCTTAATTAAGTCGGAGTAAAAACTCGCATTCTGATTGGCCGACAAGCCGAGAGTATTAAACCTGAAATTGCATGCCTGAGAAGTGGTATTGCACCTTAAAGGAAGTCGTTTTGTATTATTCCGGAGATAGCAGGCTAGATCTTTCCAAGTGCTTGAATATCCCATCAACTTTTAGCCTCATAAAGACTTTCCACAGCGGGAGAAGCAGACAAGTTATTCAGTCGTCTATAGTTTGATGCTATTGTTCGGTGGCCCACAATTGTTATATCAAAACGAAATGTTCACAGCAAATTCAAATCACTCACAGCATTTTCAAATCACTCACAGCAAATTACAAATCACTCACAGCAAATTACAAATCATTCACTGCAAATTCAAATCATTCACAGTAAATACAAATTACTCACAGCAAACTGAAATCACTCAAGGCAAATTACAAATCAATGCGAATTCCGCAGCGGCCTTCCGAAAAAAGTCGAAAAAAAAAGTCGC
>OX421458.1:29121124-29131124 GCA_949126865.1 Montipora capitata | reverse complement strand
CGTTGTTTCCATGGCAAATTGGATTGGTACCAGTCCCTCAAGCGTGGAAATGATTCCCGCGTGGGTCGAGCATGTGCACTCATTTTGCCGCGATGTCGTGCGTGGCATGGTTGTGCAATGGCTGATACATAATTGATAGCGCATGCGCGAAGTTTAAGCCAATGTGCACAGGCGGCATTGAACGAAAATGGCGTTGTTGAAAGTAAGCACGAATATGGTGTCTAATACGCTCAAACCACATACTTTCTCTACTGTATTATTTTTATATTTGTATTTATTTTATTTTTGTATTTGTATTTCAGGAAAGCCCGAGTTCACGCAGATATGCGTCTAGTTGGCCTCAAAACCATCGCCATATGTTACCGATGTTAAACAGCTGACGATGTAAAAATGAAAGCTCCACGAATATGGAGTGACTGTATGGATACCCACGAAGTATTCAAGAAAGTCAAACTTGTATTCATATCCTTCTTAAAGGGTTATGCCGATTTGGGTTGATCGATTTAATCTTTTATGAAAAGAAAAAAGGTTCTCTCCAGAGGGGAATTCTGCCATAACATTCACAACAATTTAGGGCGACCTCATCAGTCTTGGGGTAATTGTGTACGTCAATGCGAAATTAAATAGATTCATATACAAAGAGTTCAAGAATACATAATTTCCTAATTCGGCGTCGTTTTGATAGCATCTTAAACAACACAATGGAGATGTCGTCAAACTGTCCCCCATATTTACATGCATGCAAAATGTGACTCAACTACGACGGACAAGGCTGACAAGAGGGTTTCTTGAAGTTTAATATTCTATACACGTACCAAAATCGGTCCTCCTTTAATTTGAAAAAAATTATATACAGAAGTTTCCACCCAAATAGTAGTTTGAATATAACTTTTATTTCAATGTCGTTTTAAGGTCAATTTTTGGCTTTTTTATTTGTCTAGCGGTATGACTGGGAACAGAAAGGCAGCGTTTTCATGGGTAGCCGGACATTTTGTATGTTAACGTACTGTGTTTTGCAAGTTTGAATGAATGATTTTCCATGTCATTATCTAAAGAAAAAACTAGGATTCGCCAAATACTTTTTTCTCTGGGCAAGCCAAAGAGGTTTCCAGAAATAATTATGACTTCACAAATAAATGTTCCTCCCGATAAATTAATTATTTTTCACGCACGGTATCTGACGTATCTGTTCCACAGTAAACGTATTTAGACAAGGCCAATCCCCCTGATGGTAATCAGACTGAAAATAGCGCAACGTTTAAAACTAATGTCAAACAAACGCCACAAAAACGAACACAATCTCCCGAAACAGTTAACCTATGGCAAAGTTCAAAATGCGAAAATGAAAATTGAAAGGACGCATGGAAACTCGAAGACATATTTCAATTGTTTGGAAAGGTGGAAGCTTCGTACCTCTCATCTATCTTCCTTTCAACATTTTGTCGTGAAGAAAGCATAAATGGGTGCATCTCACAAGTGGATTTAATTAAAGGAGCCTCGATCGTTCACAATTCTTTAATGAAAACGGAAACCGTTGTGCTCTTTAAAGGCACGATTTACAATAAATTACTAAAACAGATTTGCTATTAAGACTTTTTCAACCATTTTAGATGAACAAACTAAACACACCAGCAACCAGCTCCAGATAAAAGGTCATAAGGTATGATGGCGGATTATTTTATATGCTAGGTTTGAAAATGCTAAAAAGAATCTCAAACATGTGAAGTTGTTTCTTTGTTAGTTATTTGTTTGAGCAGGTTGAAGTTTTGGCAGGTATTCAGCTGATGTGGAGCTTCTATACCTACACAAAGGACAGCCACAACACCGGGGACTTTATCCTCGTTTGTAAGCTTGTAAGCTCCTGATATTAGTGGAGGATTAACGTCTTTGTGTCTTAATTCCCTTTTTCTCTCAAGCCCTAACTTGGATTTGAAACGGTGATATCAAGCTGAATAACCCAGCGATTATTGCTTAACTAGGATTTAAAACAGGGAATTCGAATCGATAGCAAAGATTAATTAACGAATTTCAGTCATGTTGTTAGATATAGTTATCTGGAACGAGTTTAAGTTTGGAATGAAGTGAAGAGGCAAATTACCAAGTAAGTTGTTGACCAGATCATACTTTGAGACATTAAAATAATAGAAACAGTTCTGACAGTCTGTTTTTAGAGCGACTCACTTGCAAGCATGAGTGACCGGACGAGAAAAGACAAGTTTCATCAGGGACACGTCAGAGCAATCGAAGTTTTGGGTAGTTACTGCCTACCTGCCTAGAGTGAAGGAAAAATATGACTGTAAACGCAAAGAAATCGTTTGCCAGTTTTCAAGACGAAAGATAATCCATAGCTCAACATTGCATTTTTATACTAGCTCATGTAGACGTAGTAAGACTTCGTCCACGAAGAACGTGTTGAAACTGCTCAGTAATATGTCTGAGATCTGTGTGGTCGGTGCGAAAGGAATAAGCCGAATGCAATAAAAATGATTTTAATCTTCGACGACAATGCGAAGATCTCTTTTTTTTTCCCGCGGGGGTTTTGATCAAAGTATACAGGAGAGGAAAGTGGCCATATCAGAGGGCATGCAAACCAGAATATTAGAAACCATGGTGTTCGTCTAGATTTCGAGCATATTAACACTTATAACGAGAAAATAAAGTTGAGGAAGCCACATCCATAATAGAACCAATGGAACTTAGAAAAATTTCTCACGGTCATTCCGTGCAAGATTCCAGCGTACAACATATGAAATCCTATTTCAGTAGGTAAAACCTTGAGTCCAACTAAATCTAAGTTCATTTTATCAGGAGGAAAGAATAGCATTTAATAATCATTTCCACTCACAACAAAACTGTTACCCGACTATTAGATGAAAAAATGGTACAATGCAAACCGGCGAAACGAGGCTCGTTGCCGAGAGACAAATCCCCCAGCCGAAAACTTTTATGGCAAGCTAAATATTGAATCATTTGAATAGAAAATAGAAATGAGGATGATTTTTTTTTTCTAAAATATGAAAAAGGTTTTCTCTTAAAGACGAAAAGAGCAGGTTTAATTCTCTTGTCATGACTGACATTAAAAAACGAGGTTCTTGTCCTTAATATTGAAAACCCCACATTATGGATTGTAATATTAAACTGTTTGGCGAATATTAGTTTGCGGTTGTTTCTTCGAAAACACAAAAGCACAGAAACGAAAATAAGATTTAATGTAGTGAAAGGGAAAATTTGAAGAAAACAAACTCGTAACCAGCTTAAGTCGTTGTTTTCATGAGCATATATGAAAAATCATTAATGCGTGAATGTAAAATCCGGTGTTCATCTCATGGGAATTAATTCACATCCACAGGGTTGTCGTCTTTGCAGTCTCGAAGGCCACTTCCAGCTATATAAAGAAAAAAGACTCGTTCGAACTCTGTCTCGACGTTACTTCTGCTCCACAGGGGACTGAGCAAGAAAGTTAAGTGGTAGCACACGCGAAAAGCGCGTGCGGCAAGCAGGTGTTCTATCCAACCAGAACTCAATGGTGACAGCGTCAGTAAGTTACTTGCGTTTGATTGGCGTCCAGTAGCAATTAGCAGCGAGATTGATTTCATTTCACTCAGGCGCTGTATTTTTCTTGTAACACTGTGAGTTGAGTAAGCGGTCCACTGACAGCTTCGAAAGCTTGCCCCTGATTGGCGCCAATTTGGAAAGGACTACAGTTTGCAAGCCTCCGAAATGACCGCTGTTTATTTATATGCCCATTTTTGCCTCCCGCCTACCGAAGGGTATTTACATGGCTCATAAATATAATGTTTCTTAAATCCATTCTCAATATGTCGCCTCCACAGGAATTACAGAGTCAGATCTAGTCAGCGTTTTTCGTATTTTCTACGTATATCTGCCTCAGGACTTGGCCTTGAAGGGCGACAGAATAAAGAATGCCAATTCGCCGTGGACGCGGTTTTGCCCCGCAGAACACCTTTTTAGAAACGATCTTTCAGAAGTTCGACCGAGAAAGTAAGTAAATGAAAGCCCTAAACAGTAAACTCGCAATGTTTTTAGTACTGCGTTCCAATTCCATTCAACCAAGGAGCGGTTTTGGGAGATCACAATTGATTTCAACGACTGCCTCGAAACACATTAATTCATCACCGCGCGCCAAGCTTTTAACCAGTGCTTATTGCCTAGTTGATTGTTAGCAATAATACTCAGCATTTCCTGCATGATTCTATCTATCCAGACAGCAACTTCGTCCTTGGTAGCGCTCAGGAAAAGAACAATTATCCCATAGTATATTGCAGCGATGGATTTTGCGAGCTCACTGGGTTCACTCGAAGTGAACTTATGCGACGCAGTTGTGGTTGTAGTTTCTTGTACGGACTCGAAACAAACAAAGAAGACATAATCAGCATAGAAAATGCACTCAAGATCCAAATCGAACTTAAGAAGGAGATTATGTTCTACAGAAAGAATGGTGAGTAAAGAAACAAAATTCCCTTGTTTTTATCAACGGTGGTTAACAGATGTTTCGCCCCGTCAAAAAATAAGAAAGATCTTTGACGTTTGCTTATTTGAAGCCAAAAAGCCGATTTGCTCGAGAGAAAACCGACGTGTCTTTGGTGTACAGATACGGCGGAGGCTATGCGAGAAATCAGCTAATTTTCTGATACAGTCCTTCACCAGTAAGAGTAAGTCAGTCCGGCCTTACTGGGATTCTAAAAAAAACAATCGCAACAACAGCATATCGTTATTCCAGATTTTTTTATCGTAAGTTTCAATTAAAATTGAGCATTGTGGGGCTACACAATTCTACCAAACAATACAAAACAACCCAGGAAAGATTTACATAAGAAATTATTACAAAATTCTCGTAATCGAAAATTTATCTCGGTAGCTTCGATCGCTGAATTGAAAATAAAGCTTTAAGAAAAAACTGACAACATCGACATTTTCGAACGATTTGAGTCAATTTCTTTGTCAATATCAGACGGTCTAAAATGGAGGAATAAATGAAGCATGAAAATAAATTGGCATGATATCATCAAGCGTAACCTTCCTTGACTGAAAATTAAATATGGCTATCAAAGATATTCGAACGGAGTTTAGCTCCACTGCTGTGATCGTTAACAAGTGGATAAAGGAACAATACTTCTGAAGGAAGAAATCAAAATTACATGTATTACAGAATTGTTAATCATCATCGGTTGAAAGCATCGAATTTAAGTCAGATAAACGTATGGTAAACTGTGTTTGTTGCTGACTTTACGTTGTGTTTGGTTCACATACTGTCGCAGAATGCACCGACATGTAACGACGGCCGTTCAGGTCAACCGACGAAAAATTAGCTTTGACGGTAATGGAACGAAAAAGGTACAAACGCCTCTTAAACAAGGACTATCTTGGTGACGTGATTATGTAGAACAACGGACTGAGAACTTCCTTCAGGTAATTTATAGCTCTACTTTCCGATCAGTTAGGAACCGCTAACAAATCACTGGATTTAAAGAACGAACATTAACCGGTTGCAGGGCATATTCCCTTTTGTTCTGCTGATAATAAAAACCAACAAACATTGACCATTATCACACAGGGAATTTTTTTTTCGTTCCGTTGATACAGCGTATTTTGCTCTGAGCGCGGCAGGTATTAATGTATGGACAACAAGTTGCAACTATTTGACTTCAAGTTGGCAAGCTGATGAAAGAACCAAACTTTAATGCCTTGAGCGTTGCTGCTTTCAAATTTGAACTTCAAGCCATTAAAATCGTTAAATGACCAACGAAGGTCGCCCAGTGAATAAACGACGGAAAGAGGTCGCGAAAATACTTTATTAAACGTTAAGAAGGACCAAAAATTTCAGCTTTCTTTGATCGAATGCACAAAGATAAATGCGCGTAAAATTGTATCACATACGTTAGAACGTGGTTTAATTTAAAATCAGCCAACCCTAGAAGAAAAGCAAAAGTACAAATGCTACTGACATCAAAACAAGTTCGAAATTGACGTTCTGTTTAGTTTTCAAAGTCCTCAGTCAATATCAAAATCACACGAAGAAGATTAAGGTTGCTTTGCCTCTTCAACGGAGTACTTTATGTTACAAATCGATGAATAATATCGGAAATCGGTTTTCCGTCTCAACTGTTTCTACTAGATCGGGAATTCTATAACTCCTCAACGAAGCAAGGAAAAAATATTTATTTTGCGGGGGCTAATATATAAGCTCGGCAAACATTCTTTGAGTCAATGAATGAGGAATCTCATTCGACAACGCAAGAAAAACTCCATCCGCTGTACAGAGGCATTACTAAACCACGAAACAGCTTTTTTTTTTTTTTCTACTTTTTTTTCTCGAACACCGAGACTCACAAGGAAACAAATTCAGCAGATGTTGGTCCTGTTGAAAATTTCGTGGCATCTGCAAAAAGGGTAGGCTCAGTGTCCAGTCGTGGGTGTCTCGATGCGCAATCTGGATACAAATTTAAGTCTCGTTTCAATTTTTTGGTGTTTCATTTTGCTGATTCGCAGTTTAGTAATGCCCCGCTGTATAGATATGCAAATAAAGAAGCTTTCTAATAGGTATACGAGTTTATTTTTTTTCATAAATCATAATCATTGAACAAAGAAGGCATGGAAGATTTACTGATATACCAAATTTTGAGAAAAGTTTTCAAAATACCGCGTGTTTTTGAATGGGTATTTCACCATTGTTTTCAAGAGACTTCGCGGAAACCAATTTGTTTAATTTTGCTTTTTTGCATATTCCAATTTGGCTAATGATATCAGAAAGCACGAAATCCTCAGAATTACGCAATAGAGACATTCAACTGAAAATTAGGAGAATACTCTTTGTATGTTTATACCGTTTATGTCTGCGCTGTTGCCAAAAATCTTGCTTCGCTACAACTACCAATAAGTTCAGTCATTGCTATGGGAGATTCATGAACATATTAATAACCAAATTGTAGGGTCAATCTGATCGATGTCTCAATTATTTCGGACATCGACGAAAAAAACGAAAAAAAACCCCGACAATGTTGTACACAAAACTCTTTGCTTTCAAAGCACCTCACTTTACAAACAGCGGAATAGTATTGGCTCTACGAGTCCTTACAAGCGATATTAAATACGCTCAAAATAAGCTTCGCTTTTTCAAAAAAGCCGACCGACTCATTAGACTTGACAATAAATCTAAATGGGGCTGCCAACTTAAGAAAATAAAACCATCCTCGTCATCAAGGTTTCCTAAAGTTCTACAGGTAAATTATGATTTAAATTGTCTAAGGTATTTTTTCCTCCTCTCTTGAAGTTCACTATCTACATTGCGATTAATGTGAATACATGAAAAGAGTATAACGAGCCTTTCAACTAACAAAAGACAGTCAGTCGTATATGAATACAAGGAAAATGCTTTTGGAACCGTAACTCCTTTCTGCAGCTCATTTAATCGAAGAAATTTGGGTATTTATATATGTATTTTTTCTAATTCAGCAAGGTTTATGGAAGCATGGTGAAACTGTCAAAATGTCAGCTATTGGATTTTATTACTGGCAAGTGTGGTTTTGTGGATTTTAGAATTTTTGACGAGTTTTAAAGCACCTTTAAGAGTGAATCTTGAACTTCAAGTTTGTAAAGCTTTTAGATTCCAAGCGGATGGATCAAAGCCTGAGTACGCAAAGGATCAAAATGGAAATGCTCCATTATTTCGACTGATGAATGCGTTTTATCGTTTTGTGTTGTAAGCCGCTTTAATTTTATGGGATGCACTTAAAATCTCGCTGTCAAAGGTGATAAATAATGAACCAGAGAATGCGGTTATTAGTGTAAGAAGATTTGCGAACATTCATAACCAGCCAAGAAAACTTTACAATTAAAAAAGTGTACTTTTGAGAATTTTATTGTGCAAGAGTTTTTTTTCTTTACAGTTCCGGAACGAAGCTAAATACACTCTAATACTAAAAACAGGCAAGCATGCTAAATTAAATTTACTTGCGCTACATATGTACAGGGAAAATTGTCGCTTTTTGCAAGAGGATTTTAAACTGTAATTTCGCTATGTGCGAGACGTAAAAGGACCATTAATAATTTTGTTTTTTCAAGATTCTGTAATTTTCAGCCTAGCGTTGAAAAGAGATTTCTTTTCAGATAAGAACTCAAGATTTCACTGATTCTCATTTCAGCCCTGCGGGGAGGCAATTAAAAGAAACTAATTGCTGTCACACATTTTCACGATAAGACTTCCTATTTCTGCTTCAATTTTTTTCCCTCGTTTTGCATTCCTTTTAAGACCATAAAAAAATTTCCAACAAAAAGAAACACGCTCTTAGCTTCACGCGCTTAGATCCAAACTCCAAAATTTCCCCTGTTTTTAACTTGTGCAAATAAGCCAAAAGGCAAGAATAATTTTGTAATATTTGAATCTGAACTAAAAATTAAACAATAAAATAAAACCTGTTTTTTTTTTAACCAAACCAGAAATCAGTTACTTTTTTCGGTTGGCTTTTATCCTGTTGATAAGCTTTTCGCTGTCAAACAAAAGATAGGCGTCGCGATGAGTCCTGAGTGCAGAGACTGTTATGAGATTCGGAAATTAGTTTATGAAACTAATCACTCCTTGCCATAGCATAGGCCATCAAACAGGTTTTTGGTCTCAACTGCGCTTACCTGTTTTGCATACGAGTTAGATGTTTGTTTACGTTTTTGAAGAAGTAATTCACTTTGGCTGAGATGTTTCTTATCATTGAAGGCGAGAAGGAGAAAAGCAGAGCGTGGGCGTGGGGGAGGAGGAACTAAAGACCAAATAACATCTTGTCTGAAAATTTAATGGATGAAATCCTTCGTAAATGAAACTTACTGAAGTTTATATTTATAAATAAATACAAACCTTGATCTTTGAAAATTTGAAAACAAAGGTCAAAATTTGTCATCGACCACCTTCAGGTATCGTGAAAGGATTTCTAGTTTAGTGGGTCAGTTTATCACGCCCAGAAAAACGAAAAAAAGAAATAAGAATATGAAGGAAATTGCTATTTTCGGCATTATCATCATCATCATTACCCTCTCATCGTCATCACCAACACCACCACAATTATCCTTATTGTTCTCAGAAAAGATGTTATAAATCTGGCCTCGGTTGTTCAAAAGGTGGATAACGCTATCCACCGGATAAATCACTTTCCAGCTAATAAACACTAGCAAAACCGATTGAGTTATCCAGTGGATAGCGCAATACACCCTTCGAACAACTGGGGGCTGGTCTGAAAATCTCTGTGATCCCTGGCTTATAAGCCAGTGCAACGAAGGGTTACGTTTTTGCAAACGTTGGCCGTGTAGCACTTATATTTCAACAGACTTAACTATTAAACTGTAATGTGAAGTGCTAGTTTTTTACGTCTTACAAACCAGTGGCAAGTTAGGTATATCACAGGCGCTTTCTGTAACAATGCTGTAGGACATTATAATCCAATTTCAGTGATCTAAACTTTTGTGTCCCAGTTAAAAAATGGCGCCTACCAACAGTTTCCACAACACTGTTGAGTGCTATTTCGTACTTGAAAGGATTTTAATTTCATACTTTCTCGTCTTCTTTGTTTTCATGAATGTCGAATGGACGTAATGGATCAGTCAAATTTGCTATTTTCCTCACTTTATCCGCAACGGTTATGTCTGGCTCATTGTTCTTCAAGACCTCCCCCGCTGCACTGAAAAACCCCATGTGGAGTACCCTCTCGCGTTTGTGATCGTACCATTTAACCCCACTCTCAAATTCCCACTTCTGACAAAGCTCCTAGTGGATCATACTGGCAACATCATTGTGCCTCCATTTGGCACATTCACTTTGTGCCAAACTCGCGTACTCAGCCATTAAAGAGTCCCAAAAACCGTATATGAGGTTGAGACAACCCAACAAAATTTTATGCCACTCTGGTTTGGAGAATTATGAATGTACCTTGCAAAAAGTTACTGAATTCAAAGACCTAACGTTTCTTCTTGACAACAGAAAGACTTGAATCAAAAA
>OX421458.1:29101124-29116124 GCA_949126865.1 Montipora capitata | reverse complement strand
GCCACCTAAAAGGTGTAGCACTAGTATAAAGCAAGAAAATGAATTGTGACGCGTGACTTAACTCGTTTTCGCGCGCTTTATAGCGCCGGTGATTTGTATTCTTTTGAGATATGACTGGCTCAATTTAATTGTCTGCGTCTGCGGTGATTGACCAAAGTAATTACTTTAATTGTTTCATTTTTTATGCTTTCTCAAGAGAATCGAATGAAAGGGAACTGAACTGTGCACTGCGTCGACTTAACACTAGTCCTGCGTCTTCTCTGTATGGCATTATTTTCTTTTCAGTATTTCTTTTTACACAATCACGTTTTGACACCAGATTGAACGTTCTTTTCAAGTTGCATGGTAGTGGCGTTACCTTCAGTGTATAGAGTGTTTTCACGTGACGTCACAGCGGCCATGTTGGTGTCCCTGAACAAAGGAACGGCGGCCATGTTGGTGTCCCCAACTAATCCCCCGGGAATTGAGTTTTATTATCATGCAAACGTTTTCTTTTGTTTCAGTGGAAAAACAAGGTTACTGATCACGTGAGTGAAAACACTCTATAACGAGTTTACCCTACAGAGTAACAGGAACGTGAGTAAATGAATGGGAAAATTTTTCAAGACCCAAACCCTCAAACGAACAATCTCGACTGTCGAAAGACGAGACTGATCCTCGCACTTTATCTGGACAATTAAAGCAATTGTCTCTTAAGGACGGTGCCTACTATTGTGATTGCGCATACGTTCTGCGCATCTCGACATCGATACTCGAGTTTTCTATCGGTTATGCTTACTAATACAGGGAGATTTTTGCACGGTTTGAAACTATGAAGAGAAAGTAGATCTTGGTAAGTACTCTTAGTATCCAAAAAGAATGCTGGGGATAACCATGCATTTTTCAGAGACAATTAAGTTTTAATTTGAGAAAGAACGCCATACATGGCTTTGTATTTTAAAGCTTTTTACAAATATTGTTCATGGATTATCTTTGAAAAATGCGTGGTTACCCCCAATTTTCTTTTCGAGTTCAATAGCACTTGTTAAGATCTACATTTCCCGCATAATCATAAACCGGGGCAAAAATACCTTTGAATTAGTAGGCACCGTTCTTAGAGACACCTGAAAATTTCAGGCTCCAGTTGTTCACTATCCAGAGTACCTTCACACCTTTTCAATAAATGTGCTTAGAGTACGTATATTCACAGTTACGAGGGCAAATACTGAACTCTTTCAGAGATTGAAACTCACGGATAGTGACCAGCTTATTCAACGGGATTCGAACCCAGGACCCCTACGCTGCCAGTGCATCGCATAATTTGGGTAGCGCAATATCTTTCAAGTACTTGTGTTAATTTTATTTCAGGATCTCCCTTTTGGTGTCTCTTGGACATCGTACCAATCAAGAACGAGAAAGGAAATGTTGTGCTGTTTCTTGCTTCACACAAAGATATCACCAAGCGAAAAATAAGTGGTGCTGGTTCTGAGCAGGAAATAGGTACGCAAGTTTAATCCCGCGTCACTTGCACTTCTCAAGCGGAGGCATGTGATAGCAGGGCCAGGAAATGCGCACGTGCCCATCTTAATATCAACCGGTAAATCTCAGTATCACCAAACCAAAGAAAGCCAATGAGGTAATGCTTGCTTCTTGATGAGCTAAAACGGAAATGCCAAGAGAAAAGGATACGAAAAAAGGGTAACTTTAGCAGTCTGCAATTAAGGGCTATCCAGCGAAAAAAAAAGAATATTCGCACACTTTTGGAGAAAATCCCAAAACGTTTGTTGTTTCTTAAATTAACAAAATTTCAAAAGTCAATTAATTTCAGAGGGTATTTGTATAATATGTAATACTGAGCTAAAATTCGAAGAAGAATAGCATTTCTTGCTTATTGTTACTTTCAGGCGTGGTGGGTGGAAATAAAACGTTAACCAGATCCCGCTCCAGAAAATTCAGCAGAGATGTTTTACTTCACTTATCGAGGCAATACACGCAAACTACGAGTCCAACAAGTAAGACAAACGCAAGAAGACCAGTCAAGAGATCGAGAGTGAGTGGGCATTTCTCGTTTTTCTCATAACGTCTTTTTACTCCTGTTATGACTAAGCCAGTAGTTTCAAGTTTAGTTTCAAAGGAAACCATCTCCATTTCAATTATGCGGTCCAACCTAGATTGAAATTACCATACAAGACCGGAAATTTCAATCGCTCACACGATTTGGGGGGGAAGGGGGTCCTTAATTTTTTAATTGCCGGGTTTCTTCATCAATCACATGGACTCGTTGATTCAGTAAAACTTTGTAATAATTAACAATTATTTGCCGAAGGCGAAGTGATTATCGGTGAATATTCACCGATAATCACTGAGCCTGAGGCGAATAATTGTTTTAGTATAAATACACAGGTGATTATTTCAAAAAAGAGAAAAAAAAAAAACATTTCAACGCGAAATCACCTTCACTTACAGTGGCAAAACGACTACTGGTAGCCATTTTGTTCGTCGAGGTGATTATCGGCTTATAATCCGAGATAGCGAGCCAATGAGAGCGCGAGATTTTGTATAATCACCTGTGTATTTATACTAATACACCTTATTACAAAATGGCTACCATCTTGATATTCTTTTGTTGGTATTCAAATTAGCCCTTCTTGCCTTGTTTTTAAGCTAAAAATCAAAAGAATATTTTATCTTGAACGAGGCAACAAGGGCCAATTTGTATGCGCATAAATCAGCGGCCATTTTGGAATAAGGCGCATACTATTAAGACCTTTAGTCTCGAGATAATGAAGTAGAGTGCAAATTGCTTCACCTATTGGGGAGGCACCAAGTTAGATGAATGCCCACTTTTGGCATTCAACACGAATTGTCCCTTAATTAAGGACGGTGCCTACTAATTCAAAGGTATTTTTGCCCCCGGTTTATGATTATGCAGGAAATGTAGATCTTGACAAGTGTCATTGAAATCCAAAAAGAAAATTGGGGGTAACCACGCATTGTTCCAAGATAATTCATGAATAATACTTGTAAAAAGCTTTAAAATACAAAGCAATGTATGGCGTTCTTTCTCAAATTGAAGCTTAATTATGTCTCAAAAATGCATGGTTACCCCCAATTTTCTTTTTGGATACCAAGACTACTTACTAAGATCTACTTTCTCCGGATAGTTTTAAACCGCGCAAAAAATATCCCTGTATTAGTGAGCATCACCGATAGGAAACCCGATTAACTAGAGATGCGCACAACGTATGCACAGTAACAATAGTAGGCACCGTCCTTAAAGTCCACGCCTTTGCTACCTATTTCCAACAATAAGGTCAGCATTTGGGGGGACACTTCTGTGACGTTTACTGTCTGCATTGTGAGACAGGAGTGATATAAGTTGAAATTGGGGAGACAAGCAAGGGGATATTCCGTGAAAAGTCTCCCCGATCAGAGTTTAAAAAAAAACCACTTTTGACTCCGTTCAGGGAATCGAAACAGGGACCCATTGGCGGAAGGCGAGTGGTTCCCTTACCAATGCGCCAACACTGATCTTTAGTACTGTTGAACATCTCCGTCATATGTACCTTACAGAGAGAGAGAGAGAGAGAGAGAGAGAGAGGAAATTTGGTCGTTGAAGAGTGGTGGGCGTTGGTTAAAGTCCGATCCGGTGTTCTGTCGGAAAAAGGAAAAAACGATTGGGAAGATGGCTTTTTTCTGAGCTCTTAGGAGTTTCACCGATTTTTCATTGAATGTTACTACAATAAATTGGCAGAAGCGCTAAACTGACTACGAGTAATCTGAAGAAATATCGGCTTAACGCTCCGCTTAGCTAGGATACCTTCCTTGTTTTCCTGTTTTTAAATTGGGGAATGCAAAACTCTCTTTCAATAGAACAACTGTTGACGCAACATCTTTTCTTCGCAGTCCTTCTCGTTTAACACAGAGAGACTTCCACAATACAAGCGAGAATCGGACAAGAAATCCAAGTTCCTGTTTCTACACTATAGCAATACTAAAGGATTCTGGGATTGGTGGATCCTTATCCTGACGACTTACATAGCAATAATGATCCCATATAACGTGGCGTTCAGACGAGATGACCGGGAAAGAGACTTGATTATCTTCGACGTGGTGATCGAATTATTTTTCATCATGGACATCGTGGTGCATTTTCGAACGTCGTTCGTGGATAAAGGAGGCAGAATTATTTATGACCAGAAAAGAATTGCTGTGCATTATCTCAAGGGGTGGTTTATATTGGATTTTCTAGCAGCATTACCTTTTGAGGCTTTGTATTTTATAAATCAGTCTTGGGTAAGTTTTTGTAAACAGATTCTTTTTGTGATGCTATCTGTGGTATTGCAAATTAACCGTTAGATAATTATCACCACGATTACTATTGTTATAACAACATGGGTGACAAATTACTCCTTAATTTTGGCGCGAAATTTCAGCGTTAATTTATAATTTCACAAGTGAAATTACAATAACGTTTCCTACAATGCTAAAATGGCGTCTTATGAACGCAATAGCTGGTTTTCAACCAATCTCTAGAGACATAGATAACAATAATACAATGTGCAATTGCTGGTGGATGAAAAAAAGGAGCTAATGAGAGATCTTTTGTTTTCGTCCACCAACATGGCGGCGATGACATCACGTGAAATCAACATAATGTCATCCATGATATTTAACAATTAGACCAGTGGCCCTTAAGGGCGAGGGATCTAATTGCTTTCGTATCACCCAACTAGTCGGACAGAAAAGGCAAGAATAAAGTTAGCAAATGCAAGTTAAATAAATATTTATTTGGGAATAAAACGAAAGAAAGCGTCACGCTTTCCGCTACTTGAGGATTATTAATAATAGTCCTCTAGTAGCGTAGCCAATTAAAATGCAGCATTTGCATTAGTCCACTAGTTGGGTGATACTAATTAACAATTAGACTCGTAGCCCTTAAGGGCTACGGGTCAATAGCCCATGAGGCGAAGCCGAATGGGCTATTGACCAGTGGCCCTTAAGGGCGAGGGGTCTAATTGTTTTAGTATCACCCAACTAGTCGGACAGAAAAGGCAATAAAACGAAAGAAAACGTCACACTTTTCGCTACTCGCGGACTATTAATAATAGTCCTCTAGTAGCGTAGCCAATCAAAATACAGGATTTGCATTAGTCCACTAGTTGGGTGATCCTAATAACAGCTAATCAAATGGTATACTCGTGAAAGAAGGAAATAATTTCACTTGCCTTTTGTTCAAAATTTAATAATTTCCTTCGCCTAAAGCTTCGGAAAATTAGTTGACTTTGGACAAAACGCAAGTCAAATTATTCAAAAATCCAAAATCCAAATCACATAATTTCCCTCGGCTAAAGGTTCGGAAAATTATTTGATTTTGGGCAAAACGCGCGTGACTATTCCCTAATTTCACTCGTCACCATTCGATTACCCATACTTATTTCGATTCAAGTATGTCTACGTAGTAAAACTACCTTTCTTAGAATGTGAGCGATTCCCAGCAAACTGATCTTCAGTAGGTCCTCGGCATTGAGGTCTCCAAGGATTTTTTCCAACGTATTGTTTTTTCATGTCTGTTTTAATTAACCCACTGAGTGGCTCCAGTCATGCATCCAATCACTACAGGCAGGCAACGCTTCTGTTTTCTGGCTCAACATCCTAGAGATATCATTATCAAGAGATATTATTATTATTATTATTATTATTATTATTATTATTATTATTATTATTATTATTATTCCATTGCAATTGCACAGCAAAATATGTACATTACAACAATTGCTGGTCTACATCTTTAGCTCGAGATTCTACCCGGTTCCTGTGAGCTGAAGAACTCTTCTTAAAATGTGCGCCGTTCCTAAAAGTACAGATATCTGTAAGTCTAACAAGCTTAAACTATCAAGTTCTAGTCTCTGAGAATGGTCCTTAAAACTGCCATAATATTGTTCCTAGCAACCAGTTGTTATCGGTACTACCAGAGCGAGCTCAAGACGCGATTCGAAAATGTCATGTCTAACACAATTATACCGTGATCATGCAATATATCAAAACATAAAATGCACAAGTTAAAATAAGACATAAATTTTCATTTTCAAAATAACTCGTTTGTTTCGTTACTTAAAGCAGTCATAATGTGATGTTAGACATGATATGACACCGGGAATTTCCGAGGCACCGCGTCGTTGATAATTTTGTTCTTACGATAAAGTTTTGAAAAGTCTTCTCAGTTCCTTTTTTCCATTTGACCTTTCTCTTCCTTTTCTCTTGTCCAGGCAAACTCAGCCTTCGATAGGAAAGAATCAACATTTAACGAGGTACTTAGCGAATTAAAAAAAACATGGAATAGACCATTCTCCAGTTGCTTTAGCCTTTTACAACACAACGTCTTAACGCCGGAAAATTCTCTATTATAAAAGGCGGCGGGCAGCGTTTTCATTGCCCAATGCCATCTTATTCAGGAATATACCTCTACCGGGCCGCCATCTTGCATTTAATCAAAATAACATTTTTCCTGTTTTAAAAATCCTCTTTTTTAGTGGGTAAATTACAAATAATTGACATTGAAACAAATTGATTCGAGATTCCCTTTGGGAATAGAGACTATCGTAAACTAGAAAATGGTCTATATGATTACACGAGTTTTACAAAGATATTTTATCTTATTTACATGGACCGCGGCCTTAATTTTGATACTCATACAATCCCCGGTGCTGAACTGTTAATACTAGCGACCTTCAGATTGGAGTACTATACGCGTACGAGGACGACTACGAGATCCCACTTGTGAGAACGCGCATTTCGCAAATTTTCGTTAAACGTAATACGTGTGCCCACAATCTCGTCCCCATTGTCAGCTTTTCTTTTGGTCAGCACCAAGAACACGGACTCCGGCCACTTCCAAGGCAGGAAGTCCGCAAATCACAGTAGTTGTCAGCGGTTACAAAAATAGACCTTCACTACGACTGCGCATAAATTGGAAGTGGCCAGACTCCGTGTTCTTGATGCTGACCAAAAGAAAAGCAGACTCTGGGGACAAGATTGCTGTGCGCAGTACAGAAAACTCGTAATAGTAGTCGTTCTCGTACTCCAATCCGAAGGTCGCTAATAACAACAGCTCGCGTTCATTGAAATAGTTGATTATTTCAAGCCAAGCCTAACTCATTCTCTACATTTTAAAAACAAATTGAAAATCAAGGATTGCTTTAAAAGTTTTTTTCTTATAACGAAAGTATTTAATAAAAATAACTATTGAGTATCATGAGCATACCAACTCAACAACAACAGCATTAAAAGTCAACCCCCCCAACGGGACATTTTAGAGGTCGCCTTTCTAGCCGAGGCAACTTTTTTTTCTCATGCAAACGGTTCGCCGCGTTTTATAAGGAAATGTAGGAAAAGTTGTCTCGCCCAGGGTAGCACGGGTAGGCGAGTGACCCTTCTACCCGGGGCAACTTTTCTTCATATAAACGGGGCCGATACATCATCCATTACTTCAAACAAACACGACGAGAAGAAATCCAAGCATTTTGATGAAGGGCTAATGCGCTCGACGGGTTTGTTGCGGGTTTCAAATAGTTATTGTTGTTTTTATATTCCAGGGCTTTCTCATTCAGCTTCTCAAATGTGGCCGACTCCTTCGCTTGTTTCGAGTGGTTCGGAAGCTTCATCGATACACCGAATACAGTGCAGTATTACTGACTCTCTTGATGATCGCATTTGCCATGGTAGCACATTGGCTCGCCTGCATATGGTATGTGATTGGTCTATCTGAGATAGCGGAAAAGTCCACTGTGAGTTGGCTTTATGCTCTTGGCGAGTCCATTAATAGGCCTTACAGCAACTTCTCCGAAGGGTCTGGACCCGATGAAGGCTCTGCGTACATCACCGCTTTTTACTTTACGCTGACCAGTATGACCACGGTCGGCTTCGGTAATGTGGCGGCAAATACAAACAGCGAGAAAGTTTTCGCGGTCATCACCATGCTAATTGGAGGTAAGTTCTCAAAGAAGAAGACGAAACGAAACCTTGAATTCAAAAAGCTCATGAACTGCTTCCGGAAAGTACAGCAGAATAGTCTCTGGAGTGTCTTTCAGTTTTTCGAGGCGGTAAAACAACCGCTGAAAAAGGACTATTCCTAACCAGAAAACCTAACTAACTTTTCTCGTCAAGGATTACACACAAGCACTAATTATGACCCTGAGGCAAAGCTATGACGCCTGAAAAACCTGGAAATTTAAAATCTGTCAGCCGCTTGTTGAGAACAACCTCAAACACGTGACTTAGTTCGATGGGTAGTATTAAATACAGACTAATAACGACTGCATCAAATACTTTTGCAAGCTGTCTCCCTGGCGCCTGCTCACTCAGAACACAAGGGGAAGATTTCGCCTTTCTTTTACAAGCAAATGTTTGTATTAAGGCACTGAATTTGAAACACTCATTTCCCCGACAGTCTTGTGCTTTCAATGGCTGCTTTCAAACAAGTTGTAAATTGTTAATTCATACTGGTGGCAATAAAGAGTGATTGATCGACTGATTGGTAAAATAAACGAGTGATTTTCACGATATGAGGGACTCCGGTTGTCTAAATATGTTTACAATCAATAGCCACATAAAACAGACTTTCGTTCTCTTTCATTGCAGCTCTGATGCATGCTGCCATATTTGGAAATGTCGCTGCCATAATTCAGAAACTGTATGCCAATCGCGTTCGATACCACTCGCGCGCGAACGAGATCAAACAGTTCATTCGCGTGCACCGAATCGAACCAGATTTGGCAAATAGGCTTGAAGACTACTTTCACACAACCTGGTCTCTATCTGGTGGCGTTGATACAAGTGAGGTAAAGTCCTTCCGAAATTAATTTATGTGCATCATCATCATAATCGATACCATTCTCATCATCATAATTATCATCATCATCGCCATCACCATTTAATGATTTTTGACGCCGTTTAGTACTCTCCCAGTGATTCCAACCCCTTTTTAAGGAAAATAGGCAGTATTTTTTAGCGCCCAAGGCGCAAGCCTGTAGGGCGGTCTGGGAGTATTCCCCTCCCCTCCCCCACGAGGGAATTTTGCAAATTTAGTTTCTGTCAAGTGGCATTTCCTGTATCTTGACATTATTTTTGTCGTATTCTAAAAGGTCTTTATTCTTACCAATGCTTGTCGGCCATTTTCGGAGCTGCTAAATGGAGTAACACTGCTGGCCTTATGAGTCTGCACAACACAGGGTGTTCAATGGAGTAACTGGGCGAGACATTACGGGATAAAAAAGTGTAAAATGTAACGTTTTAGGCTCAGATCGCAAAAAAAAAAAACGTAGATAAGCAATTTTTCCTTGTTTACAGAATTTCATGATAAATTGGGAGAATCTGATAAAAATCGGGAGGGCTGGAATGTCTGCTCCCATAAAACTTAGATAATGCTGTTTTTAACCAGTTGTCTTTGCTGCTTTCGACGTTTAAATCTCGCGAAAGCCACAAATTTAACCAAAAGGCCAACTGTCTCAAAAAACACCCTTCATTAGTCCTACAAAGATAAATGTAGCTGTCAATGTAAATTTTAAATTTAACGAGATTAAAGAATGCGTTTTTTCTTCCTGAAGGTGCTTAGCACACTCTTCCTTTACTGCTCTGTATAGGGCAGGTTTGATATGACTATCGAAAGTAATTACGCGATTGCAATTGCTACGCTTAGTGATTGGTTTAAAAATCTCGCGCCACTTTATCAACCAATGAAAAGGAAATCAAAACCAATCGCGACTTGTACGCGCGATTTTTCCGATTTTTCCCCCGCTTTGAGCAAGTAACACAAAATTGCTACTAATTTGGATTGGTTCATTGCGCTGTTTGCAACTGCTGTGATTGGTCGAAGTAATTACTTTGGTATTTGTTTTACGACACTCAATTGAAAATCGCTCTAAAATGGTATATTTCTGTAAGTAAACCAATCAACCAGTCAATCGTGGAACAATTAATCTCTTGTGTATCTCTGTTAGATCCTCACTACATTCCCAGAGGAACTTCAGTCGGACGTATGTATGCACCTTTACAAGGGACTACTTGAGCTCAGTCCTTTTTCCCAGGCCCCTCGTGGTTGCCTCAGAATGCTTTCGCCCCAAGTGCGCACGGTCTACATTGGACCGGGAGAAGTTCTTCTGGTTCAAAATGATGTCATCAATGCCATCTATTATATCGCCAATGGATCCATGGAGGTGCTTCAAGGAGAGTCCGTGGCTGCCATTCTCGGTAAAATGACCTTTTTTTTTGGGGGGGGGGGGGGGGTGGAAGAAGGCGGGGGCGGTGAATTTTACGTTCAATTGACCGTATTCCGGAATAAGAATACATGGAATAGAAGATAGAAACAAACACTTGTCAAACACTTGCTGAAATGCTATTTTAAATATATCTTTATCATCCTTGTTGGTTCAAAACGCCGAACATACCGTTTAAAATCATCACTCCACGTATTCTTATTCTGGAATAGGGTCAATCGAACGCACCCTAAAATTCCTCTCGAGTTCTAGAAGGCAACAAAACTCTCAATGCACCACATTAACTTTGTTTCAAGCGCGGGTGTCCTGGCATTTTTGGTATATCACTTTTGTATTGGTAAATGCTCGCAGACAATAGCTGACAAAGTAAGGTTCCTCTAGAGACCAAGGGCGAAAACTATGATATGAAGGTGTAAATGTTCCAGCTGCAATTAATAGTAGAAGTAATAAATTTCGAATTTTTAACCGCAGACGGGTAAATGGCCAAATGCCTGTCACCAGATATCTCGTAGGTATAGTTAAGGCGAAACTTAACGATCTCATGTTTCAAGCCATTGGACTTAACTGAAGGTTTAATATGTGACAAATGCTTTACCTTTCAGGAAAGGGTGATCTTTTTGGCGAGGACATTTCACGCAAGACTCCTCCTAAACGAGCCAATGGCGATGTCAGGGCATTGACATATTGTGATGTTTACTTCATTACTCGAGAGCGACTGCAGAATGTTCTGCATTTTTACCAAGAATTCGCCTTCAAGTTCTCTGAAAATCTTGAGCTTACATACGACTTAGGAGCACATGAAGTAAGACTAGTTAAAAAGTTAGCTTCTTTTACGTTAAGTTACAAACGTTTTCAAAAATTTTTTTTGCAGGTTTATCAGTATGATGTCATTATTTTCTGATGTGACGTTATAACCACGCTGCAACCTTTAACAGAAAAACTTGGCAATTTATGTCAACCAATTTTTAACATTCCATCTCTTATACTGAAATTAATGTATATCTGAAGTGCGGGTTATAGACGAAAGATAGAAGTGATCCTCCAGCTCAGTTAGTAGAGCATTGCCTGCTTTCAAGCCGAAAAGGACTAGGTACGAGTCTGTAAATTATGGGATTAGCAACTATTAATCCACGTACAAGGAAGGGTTACGTTTTTGCACGTTGGCCGTGTAGCACCTATATTTGAACAGACTTAACTGATTAGAGTGTAATGTGAAGTGCTAGTTTTCTACCCCATATGAACCATGTGAGCATTAGCCCTACTAATGGAAATGGGGCCCACACAAGGACAGAGAAAAACTCTGACCAGGGTGGGAATTGAACCTTCTTGTACTTCTACATGTTCATTGCAGTGATTTTAACATCTTCAGTTCTAACGGCCTGCTCCCGTCTGACCTTGTAGCTCAGTCGGTAGAGCAGCGGTGATCTAGGTGAGAGTTTTTCTCTGTCCTTGTGTGGGCCCATCTCCATTAGTAGGGCTAACGCTCACATGGTTCATGTGGGGTAAAAAACAGGCACTTCACATTACACTCTAATCAGTTAAGTCTATTAATCCACATAGTCAGAAAGAACAAATCGAGATTTACAAAATCCCCAAGTTTGGTGTTAATCGGGCTAGTTTTGACTGAGACACAGTGTTCGGATGGCCATACATTTCTTTATCAATTTTGACGTTTTGAAATGGCTGTATCTTGCTTAATATTGGGTCTATTTATACCAAACTTGGGGATTTTGTAACGCTTGGTGTGCACTTTCTGAATATGTGGATCAGGGCCCAGTTGTTCAAAAGCCGATTGACGCTAATCCTAGATTAAAAATTAACCAAGGAGTTTATTTCTCTACTCCCAAATGCTGTTCCACGCTGATATTCGGCAAGACTTAACATTAGAGGAAGTCAATCTTGGAAAACAAAAATAAACAAAAGAAATTTTCACCAAAAAGTTGAATAAATGCAACCAAAGTTTACGCTAATCCTGGATTAGGTTAACCGGCTTTCGAACAACCGGGTCCAGTAGTTGCTAATCCCATAAGATTCGCACTTAGTCCTTTTCGGCTTGAAATCAGGAATTGGCTTTATTCACGATAGCCTCCATGTTGGCTTTCAAATTGTCATGCAAATTAGCCATGTGTTATGCTGGGGGGCAAACATTGGAAAAAAGGCAAATTGCGGAAAATCAGCTCGTCGAAATATTGAAATAAAATTACTAAAAGTGCATTTTACAATTTAGAATTAAGTACCTTTTATAATAATCTTATATCTTTTGATTGCCTTTGACATTTTGACGTTCTACTTCGTTATCTGCTCATTTTTCTCTAAAAAAACATCGAAGTAACTTGTGTAATCATCCTATTTCACTACTTAGGTGATAAACATTCAATGAACGTGAAACGAATCATCTGTGTGGCTAAAATGTTCGTTATAACCACTCGAACTTGTGTTGTTTGCCCCCTCAGAAGTGTGTAGCTAATTTGCATGACCATAGCAAATCCAACATGGCAGCCATCGTGAATAAGGTCGATTGCACCGGAATCGCAGAGGTCATCGGTTCGAATCCCGTTCGAAGCCACCTGAATTTTTCAGTGTCTAAAAGAGACAACTGATTGCTTAAATTGTCCAGTGAAGTGTGAGGCTCTTTTCTTTCTTTCATCTCTGACACTGTTCATCACTTCATGTGTTCATGATAGAGCGACTTTCGTATGACCTTGACAAAGTGTTCGCTATTAGGTTCACGAACCAATGTTTGGCAAGATTAAAACAAAGCTTCTCCTTATTCTCGCCAAGGAAACTCCTAATATGGGCAGTAAAGAGTTCGATTGCCCAATCACATTACTGCATTTCAAATGACGTCAAAGCCTAACCTTCCAGAAAGTTCCATGGAGAAATGACATTGTTTGCATCCGCGTTCACCAAGCCAAAGAAAATTCGCGCTCGTTTGTTTTTGTTCGATGAGCCAATTAAATGCTTTGCATTTTTGTTTACGTTCTGTTTTTCATTATTTGTCAAGGTCATATGAAAGTCGCTCTAACATTTCAACGTCCCTTCATTTTAGTTATTACAGCTTGTCTTTGCTCTTTTTACGTCCACAGTAAATTTCTAATTTTAAAATGTTAATGCTCAGTAATTCAAAAAGCAGAAAACGTCTCGCTGTTTAATCCCAAATTGAGAACATCTGAACCGATTGCCTCTAATAAAACCAAGTGTCATGAATGCCTTGTTGTTGTTGTTATTGTTGTTGATGTTGCTTTTTTGTTCTTTCCTTTTTTTTGTTTTGTACGTGTCCTTTTATCCAAGTTGTATTTTTCGGCTAATTCAGTCATGCCAATTATATATCAATTTTTTTTGGGAGCCCGTAACTAGAATAACCCCTAATGGTTTCTCTGCAGGATTCCGTACCAGATGCCTCCGTTATTACACTTAGTACTAACAACTAGTCTCGGCTCTTATATTCTTAATATATTATATACAATAACTTATGTTGTTTAAATGAAAGAAAAATAATAAATAAACTTGAGCTGAACTGAAATTGTTATATCTTTATTTCTCCAGAGAGATATTTGGCGTAGACATGCCCTGGATTCCATTTCTGAAGATGAAGAGTTAAACGAGGACGACAAAAACGTAACCGAGGTGGACGGTGGTCAAAACCACGTGAATAATGCACATATATCAAACCATTACTATGGCAACTCTGTGCGGTTCAAACCAAGACGTTGTCAACCTTTTGACATGTACAGGAAACCAAATCATTTCAGAGTGTCGACCCCTTGGAATGGAATGAAAAACGATAGCCAAACAGACTGGGAAACGCAAGCTAATCGCGTGAAAAGAGAAATTGCATCAATGTTACCAGAGGACAAAGAAAACGACTCATCGCTTCGATCATCGAAACTGTCACTGACAAGACAGCTTGCGGTGGATGTCAACGCTGAATTAAATGATATTGAATCGGACACCTTACCCGAGGAAAAATCCTCAAGCGAACCATTTTCCAACCAAAGTCTAGAATGGGGAAATGAAAAACTAACATTGAATGGTGAAAATTCAACTCCTGCGGATGACAGGGATGTTGAAAGTTTCGAAATGGAAAAGATAGAAACGACAGTCTTAAAAGGCATTGCCGAGGAAAGTGAACCTGATGAATGTTCTAAACTTCTGAGGGTGAGCACTTTATCTGGAAATGAGTTCATCGAAAATCAATCTGGTCTTTGCGACTCCTCGGCCTTTGGCCATAAATACAGCACTGGTTTTTCTAAAAAGCTTTTTTTAACATGTGACCAGGAAGACCTTCAGGGCCCAGCCCTCTGTTTTAACGAAGACACTAATAGCAAACGCGTGAATGGGAAAGAGGAGCACTCACTTGGGACGATAAACAATCACGAAGACGATCTCATGAGATTCGTTGACGAAGTTGCAGACATTCGGAGAGGCTTGCATGAAGATGGAAATAGGCTTGGGTATACTGATTTTGATACTATGAAAAATGCTCCCGGGATATCCGACTTAGACTTGTCACCAGTCCACAGTAGCGTACGCAAAAGCCCTGTCCAGGGTATTCCCTCCTCTCCGATAGAGAGCACACGCGGAAGTTCTAGAAGCGGCTTTTCGGAGTTACCATTCCGAGACTGTATAGACACTGATAGATTAAAACTAAGTGGGTTCGATAGTCAAAGCGGAAGTCCAGATGAAATTTCTGATGGTCATACATCTAGGATTTCCTTGAATGAGGAAACTCCCACAGGAAGTTCTC
>OX421458.1:29088624-29096124 GCA_949126865.1 Montipora capitata | reverse complement strand
ACTTTCATTATTAATCATGATAACTGATGAAATCTTAGCGATTGGTTGAATTTGAATACTGTTGAAGAAAATGTCATTCATGATGAAGAAACATGTTGAAGTGTACAGTGAAGTAACGGAAGAAATGTTCGAAACTTCAATTTCTCCAAAGCGGATGCCAGCCATTATCAGAAAGCTCGATATCGGAAGGGCCCCAGACAAGTGGACTCCGCAGTATCTTACACAACATGGTGCGGATAAATCTGTGAAGGTTCATGTCTGTCCAACAGGAAAAATGGATTTCATTCACAAAAACTTCGCTTACAAGTATATTTTATGAATTGTTCTCATTCTTTTCGTTTTTTAATTGGTATTTGAACAGCGGTCAGTGTAAAACGCAGACTGCAAACTGAGGTTATAATTTAACTTTTGAAAAAGCCCCAACCCATTATAAATGCTAACAGTTAAGCTTAAATATTGTTTTAGGCCTAATTAGACCTAAGGTTAGCATTGCTAAGGGGTTTGGGCTTTTTCAACAGTTACGTTATAACCTCAGTCTGCATTTTACCCCTGGTTTGCAGTCTGCAGTCTGCAGTCTGCAGTTTACACTGACCGATTGAACAGGCCTAATATCACGGTTTTGGAAGTCATCTTGACAGGTAGGCAAACATGTCCGAAATAACAGTGTTTCTATGGGGAATCTATGTTAAAATAAGTTGAGAAAACCCTGAATGTAAAAAAAATTGTGAATGGTAAACTTGAGTTGCTAAACAAACGATTTTATTTACTGACAAAATTTGAGGATCCTACCAGCACTAGAATTTGCCCAGTGAAATTTTAGATTTCCCTTACATTTGTCTGTAATTTTTTCCCACAGACACTTGTCTGACTAAGTGTAAATTTCAAGCAATTGCAATTGCAATTGCAAATTCTAGTGCAAGTAGGACCCTCAAAATCTGCCAGTAAAATCATTTGGTTAGTAACTAAAGTTTACCATTCACATTTTTTTCTACATTCAGGGTTTTCTCAAATTATTTTAACACATATTCCCATAGAAACACTGTTATTTCGGACACTTTTGCCTAACCCTCAAGATGGCTTGATTATAGTATCATGGGTCTACAAAACTCTTCCAGTTTCACTGCCTGTTACCTCCCCTACTTATTTCCAATGGCTTTGCTTTCCCACACCAGAAACAATGCCATACGTTCTAATTTTGAACACATGTGCATTATTTTAGGTCCCTTCCTTTCAACCAATTTGTGAAACGAGCTAGTGAAGATGTCCATGAAGAATATTTTTTCTGCCCTGTGAGTATTGAAACAATAATAAATTTGAAAAGGTCATCATCTTGAAATACTTTGTACTCATTGTGGAGTACAATCAGAGCTGAGGAGAAGTCATCTTCAGTCATTGTCGTCCTAATCAGCCCTTCTCAGGATTACATTCACCCAGATGATTGTCGTTCACATAGTTATGATGTGATTCCTGTGTTCTTAGCTATTTCAGACGTTGTATTCAGTTGTTCAACAAAGTACATTGTGATGCTACACATAATATCAACAAAGTGCATACTGAACAATAAGAGTGGCATTTGCATGCATTTGTTCTACTTTTTCATTTCCCTATGACTAATTCGTTTTAGGAGGAAACATATTACCTGAGATCCCTTGGAGATGATCCTAGAAAGGTATGACATTAAAAGTCATGATGAAAAGGATTGAAAGTTTTCCTGAAGAAAGTGTATTTTTTTTTTGTTGATGGGTACTATTTCCTATATGTCATATGTAATTTCCAAACTGAAAAAATGGGACAGGATGTGCCAATCCATTGAACTGCCAGCAGGCGTTAAAACAGCCACAGATCTTAAGGACAGGGATTGGTTTGTACTTATTGTTCTGTCATCAGATGCTCAAACATTTTTAATTGTCCACTTGATCACTATTTGATGTGGAGATTGCAAAAGTGAAGTTCTCTACTACCTATTTGTGATTTGTGGGAGACGTAAATAAACATTTCCTTGACATAGTAACTGATTATGTTACAATATTGCATTCTCACACAAGAATTGAATGAAAAAGTTTATTGTATGGATAGTTGTAAGGGTAATGTGTGACCAAAAATGAAAACAAAGTCAAATAATAAAATTTAACTAATTTCATAAACCCAACTATTTCTTGTTTCTCCCCAGGACATATCAGATCTAACAGTACAGTTTCCCAGCTTGGCTCAAGACATCAATATTCCCAAATTGTACCCTGATGACAGATTCTTCTCCAGTGTGTTTAGAATCAGTTCTCCAAGTATGCAGCTTTGGACTCACTATGATGTAAGTGTGACAAATGACTTTCAGAGTCACGCAATTTAGTGACTTCGGGTTTCCTCTTAAAGATGGCAGTTGCTGTAACTGTGGCAAATTTGTCATCTTGATTCTTGTAATCATATGCCATTATTCTGTGTGGACAGCGAAATTAATGAATATGCATGTGATGAATAAGCCTAGGGAGGCAATACTGTCAAATACTGTCACTTAGGGTATCCAATAAAAGTTGTCAGTACCAAGAGAAAATGAGGGGACAGAGAGGGAGGCTCAGGGCGTTGACCGGGATATGTCATGTCCACGAAAGTTATTTTTAGACGAGCGGAAGTCTTTGTTCTAGCGGAAGTCTGTCTTCCGAGACGTCCGCATGCAGTCTTGCCTCGCACACAGGTTCTTAGTGAAAAGAGAAAATGGTGGCGCACGTGGAAGGCTGATTAATATCTATTTTCTTTCAAACATCTGACCGAGGTTGGCCTGCATGCCGACGTCTCGGAAGACAGACTTCCGCTAGAACAAAGACTCCCGCTCGTCTAAAAATAACTTTCGTGGACATGACATATCCCAAGGGCTGGACCGGGAGCCTCCCTCTCTGTCCCCTCATTTTCTCTTGTCAGTACCTATGTCATCGAATTCACTTCCACTTTTACACACACACAAAAAGTACTTACTCAGTTGTCTAAACACCTAGACAAAGCTTTTCTGCCCTATTGTAGGCTCCTTTGCAGACAAGAGAGATCCAAACCCAGAGTATAACCACGGAACTGCAAAATGTGCAAATCGATCTCGATTCCTTTAAGTAGACCTAGAAGGCTCTTGATACCCATTGCGAATGTGAGCTGCCACGATTTGAAACCAAAGATTTTAGAAAAAAACTAGCAGATGACCATAAGTAAGTATAGAGACACCACGAATGGAATACACTAAGTCATAGAGCCCTTCACGGTAAGACAAGTGGTACGACAAGTGAATGAAATGCAATCATTAACCCATTATGCAACTTGGGTCATGTCCAGCCTCCTATGGTACCTACCTGTAAGTATTAGAAATTTTTTTATCTTCATGTAATAGTTGGTCCTCTTCATAACAACTGTGTGACAAACTCTATCACTCACAAAGTCACGTATTCCTTGGTCAAATGGCATAAAATATAAAATGAGAGAATAATCACAATAGCCCATTTCCGAGTTGCTGCATGCCTCAGTTTCAAAGCGAGTCCTGGTGCACAACCATTCAAATGGAAATTAGTTGCGTATTCTTATGCAAATCAAACTCATTTCCCTTACAATAGTTGAGCACCAAGACTCACTTCGAAACCGAGACAAACAGCAACTTGGAAATGGCCCATTCAGTAGTAGTAGTAGTAGTAGTAGTAGTAGTAGTAGTAGTAGTAGTAGTAGTAGTAGTAGTAGTAGTAGTAGTAGTAGTAGTAGTAGTAGTAGTAGTAGTAGTAGTAGTAGTAGTAGTAGTAGTAGTAGTAGTAGTAGTAGTAGTAGTAGTAGTAGTAGTAGTAGTAGTAGTAGTAGTAGCAGTAGCAGTAGCAGTAGCAGTAGCAGTAGCAGTAGCAGTAGCAGTAGCAGTAGCAGTAGCAGTAGCAGTAGCAGTAGCAGTAGCAGTAGCAGTAGCAGTAGCAGTAGCAGTAGCAGTAGCAGTAGCAGTAGCAGTAGCAGTAGCAGTAGCAGTAGCAGTAGCAGTAGCAGTAGCAGTAGCAGTAGCAGTAGCAGTAGCAGTAGCAGTAGCAGTAGCAGTAGCAGTAGCAGTAGCAGTAGCAGTAGCAGTAGCAGTAGCAGTAGCAGTAGCAGTAGCAGTAGCAGTAGCAGTAGCAGTAGCAGTAGCAGTAGCAGTAGCAGTAGCAGTAGCAGTAGCAGTAGCAGTAGCAGTAGCAGTAGCAGTAGCAGTAGCAGTAGCAGTAGTAGTAGTAGTAGTAGTAGTAGGAGTAGCAGCAGCAGCAGCAACTGCAGTAGCAGCATGCGGGCGTTGCGATACGAACCCGATGAGGAGGCATAACAGATTCACAATCACATCAGATCGAGGCGATGTGTGCCCGTCGGCTAGCCAGTACAAGATGGCGTCCAAACCCTGAAATCGCATGGCATTAAGATCCATACCCGATTAGGATGCGTCCTCCTTCGTCGGAACGCAATTATTAGGTGAAGAAGAGGGTAGAAGGTTGAAAGACGGTCGTGCGATGTTACAATAATTAATGGCACTTTTTTTTTCTATTCCCTAGTTATTTGCATGTGAGAATTATGCTATGTTGCATTATTTGGTTTGCCTTTAGATTATGGACAATCTTCTCATTCAAGTGACTGGACAAAAGCGTGTGGTTCTTTTCAGCCCAAGGGATGCCACTAAACTTTATCTAAATGGTGATAAATCCGAAGTCTTGGACATAGACAATCCTGACTTGTCCAAATACCCGAAGTTTATTGAAGCCGTACCATATGAGTGCTTTATGGAACCAGGAGATGTGTTATTTATACCAGCCCTATGGTTCCACAATGTCACCTCTTTACAGGTGGGCACGTTTGTGTGGAACTTGGACGTGCGTTGTACATTTTAGCCCTATGGCTCCACAAGGTCTTTATGTTTAAAAAGGATTCATTGAGTATCTTACAGATGTCAAAATATTTGAGAAGTTTATAAGCAAAATTATCTCCAAAAGAGCTTTTCATCGACGCAATTAGAAGCATCACCAGCATCTGCAAACTCAGGAGCAACCTCGTTCCCAGGACTTTTCGCCGAAGGAAGGCAAAAAAGCCCTGGGAACAAGGTTGACTAAATAGCCTCTTGATTAGCCTCCTTTTGTTGGAGCAAAGAAACCAATGCATGTTAGAGCGGTTTTCAAATGAGTGTCGTAAAACCGAAACCAAAGTAATTACTTTGGCCAATCAAAAACGACGGAGACAATCCAGTAAACCAATCAAAACTCTAAGTAATTACACGTAGCTGACACAAAGCGCGGGAAAATGAGCACGCGCGAGCCACGATTGGTTTTGGTTTCGCTTCTGATTGGTTGAAAACGTGGCGCGAGGACTTTGAGCCAATCACTGAGTGAAGTAATGCAAAGCCAAAGTAATTCGCAAATTACTTTCGACACTCAATTGAAAACCGCTCTAATGCGGTTGCTTATGTCGCTTACGGTTGTGGTTGCGTCACACTAGAAGCTTTAACCATCCTGGACCCATCTTTCTTGGTTCTAACTCTAGTAGGAACAGTCAAATCACCTCGTTGAAGGGTCCGTACTTGACCGCAAGCTAAGTTTTTAATGTTTTCACTGAATTTGTCATTCCTTCGGTCCCCGTAGCTATACTCCTTACATTTTTTCTCGTTTCAGTTTGGAGTAGCAGTAAATGTCTTCTGGCATCACTTGGATCCGTGTTACTACGACAACAAGGACACGTACGGCAACAAAGATCTGGTCCCTGCAACACGAGCCATGCAAATAATGGACCGCGCTATTAAAGCGCTTGAGGAACTCCCGGAGGAATACAAAGACTTTTATGCGAGAAGGATCGTGAGCAAAGTGAAAGATAAATGCTACGTGTTTAAAAATGATGATAGTGTACGTAAAAATGTCAATGGGAATTTGGACACAGAGGGTAATAGAAGAACAAAACAAAGTTAAAGTATCAAAATTCAAAGTTATACTGTTTCTTCCTTCCGCGCCACATTTCAACCAGTTCGGAACACCGAAACCTTGAAATGTTGTACTAAACGAAAATTCTTAGACACATAAGAATGGAAAACTAACTCGTCCCAACAACAGTGCAAAATGATTTTGTTGGTGGAAAGAATTTGAATGATCGCACGGTCTTTCGTTTCTTTTGACTGTAGGGCAGTCAAAAATTTTCCTTTTCTTTCTTTGAGTAATATATCGGAAATATTTAGCAGTTTCTTAATTAACAAATTCATGTATTTTGCCGGCTGCTCATCTTGTATAATTTAGTAGAGCTGTCAGTGAAGTAGTATCCTTGTTTAAATAATTTTAGTCATTTTTACTTATTCATGCCATAAGTTACGAGGAATGGTGCTTGGCAAACACAACTCACACCAACTTAAAGTGTTAAAGAAGGAAGTAGGAAACAGTAATAATAATAATTTGTTAGGATGATTTACATGTCGATAAGAGACAGATAACTGCAATGACCACTTCTCTCTTTGGTAATTTACATGTACTTGATGAAGGAAAATTAATCGAGCGAGCTCGCAGAAGCGAAAATGTTATTCCATAAAAAATGAGACTACCCCGATGATTTTGAAGCAATTTTGTGTCAGATATTGTCCCAGGTAAACCGTTGCTTGAACATATTGCATAGTTTATGGCTGTCACACACAGCTGGTTTAATTTTATTTCTCGTTTGTGATGCGAAAGGTTTGTTGATTTTACGTCACCCTCGTTCTTCTCCAGATGTAATTTCAACTTAGGTTGATCTGGCTTTTTCTAAACCCTTTGGGGTTTCTGTTTGATCAAAAAACTTTGGCACTTGAACTTTGGTCGTATCCATTCAGGGACACCCAACGTCAATTCTGTTCGGAAGACGATTTGAGATCTAGAATTTTTGGAACATTTGATGTAAAATTTCTTGCTTGCCTGCCTGTCCTAGGATTTTGGAACATCTAAAAAATGGTATAATTTCCCATTTTTAACGGATTTTTGCCCTAAAAAGGTCAGTAAAAGGTTGTTAAAATTTTCGGATCACCAGACTTTCAGCTAGGGGATAAAAATATGCCTATACCTACCGTTTAATACCAAAATACGTTTAACAATGCTATGTCTAAGTGGTTTTGAACTATATTCTCGTTGGGTGCCCTGTCCATTGCTATATAATTCGCAAACCTTTTCCTCAAAGAACAGTTCGATTGCTACTATATTACTAGAGGGTTTCACAGTATATTTTTTTTACAAAATACCATTATGTTTCTATTCTAAATATCAAAGACAAAATTCTTGTCACTCTTAACGTTTTCGAGATAGTTTGAAAAAAATTCACGATTACTTATTTGCATATATCGAGAAAAACAGGAAGTGTTGAGGGGCTTTTGTAGTATCATTATCTTTTTCGACCAATCAAATGATTACACAAAAGTTTACTACAGGAATAATCAATAAGAGCTTTTGGTAATATTCACACTTCATTTCATTTGTACTACACCCTAATTGACGCCTACTTAAGCTATGGTATTTCTAGCTGGGGTAATAC
>OX421458.1:29078624-29081124 GCA_949126865.1 Montipora capitata | reverse complement strand
CGAGCTTCGTATCGCGAACAGCAGTTTGGCGTTCAAAGTCAGTTTTACTTCGTCTGTACGTCTTTCCCAATTGCTACCTGTGTTCCGTTATGCAGTTCAGTTGTTCTGTGACGCTGTTCAGTTGCGCTGTTACGCTGTTCAGTTGTGCTGTTACGTTGTTCAGTTGTGCTGTTACGCTAACCCCGCGCGGTCCGAGCTGGACGTGCGAGGACTCAGAACGAAAGCTCACTCTAATTCAAGATGGCGACGGCTTTGTTACTGTTGTCGTTCTTTGCTTTCCATGGAACCAGTGGAAACCATGCAAAAAATACCTTCAATATGTTTTTGATTGCCACACATGATGGAAGATTGTTGTTTTGGTGTCGCAAAACCACAGGCATTTCTTTGATAGGTGTCATCGCTGAGTCGCAACTGTGAATTCTGTGAATTCTGTTATCGCGACAAGTCCAAAGCACCTTGGATACTGTTGCAGATCCGATAATTTTGACTATTTTCTGTACAAACTGGACGGTCTTGTGTACCATTTAAACCACTATTCTCCTTAATTAGAGTTAGATGATTTTATCCTAACAACTGTACGTGAAGCAAGGATGGCTTTGTTGCCATCGCAAGAACAATCACCTCAGTGTAGATTTCTCTTTCTCTTTTAATACAAAGTCAGTGCTGCGTTTTCTGGAGTGCCTGGAAGGCAAGGGAACATTTACTTTTTTTCCTTGATCATCGATTTACAATTCCTTAGAATTACTGAGATTACAGTGCTTTTAGGTGTCTCCGTCAAAAGTGAACAGAAGCTTGCGTTGTCTGTTCCTGCAAGTTATGCTGTGATAGCAGATGAAGATTTGTATCATATAGTTTTAGCGATTATTAATGACTTTCCGAATTGTGGTTATAAGAGACTGACTGGTTTTCTGCTTGCACGTGGACTTAGTGTTCAGGAAAGAGCGGATCCGAGAGTCAATGCGTCGTGTTGATCCAGAAGGAGAGTAATTGAAGGGCATTACAGCTTAATACCGTTAATAGGAGACAGTGTACACTCACCCCTAGTATTGTGAAACATTGACACCAATCACAACCTTAATTAAAAGGTTAAAGGTGTCAATTATAATGACTGGTTAAGGTATACATATCAAACTGCACTACATACTTCAAATGATTAGAGTTCCCATCTGAAGCAAGTGGTACATTACTCGTGTGGAAGAAAATGAGATCATGTAAATGTATAAGGCAAGAACACTGATTGAACAACTTTGTACCACATGGAGACTAATACACCTTAATAAAACGCAAATAATGCAAGACGCTGATTTTGCACACTCCCGCCAGCAATTGTACTACCCTTATCTGGTCTTCTAATACGATGTGAGAGCATACATTATGTAATATCATCATTTTCCCTTCTTTATCTGTTTTCGACCTCGAGGGGAGACCGTAACATGCTACAGCAGTTGGAATTTCTTGAAAAGCCGCAGTTATAGCTGTTGTTATTATGAAAACTGAGATACAATGTCAATTCGACTATAGCCACCAGTGAAGCCATGGATCACAAATCTTCATCTGCAAAGCCCTTGTCCTTTGGAAGTAAAGAGCAGACTACCTGGCTGAAAAATGAAGCACTAAGGTTTTGTGTTTTACAGACCTATTGTTCATAGGATTAAGGGATATTCATGTACTGAGCGAAGTGGTAGATGTATTATTCAAAACCCAGAGCCATCTGACAATTTATATTAGAAAAAGAATAAGAAGAGACCAAGTAAGATAATAAAGGTAAACGTTATTAAAACCAAGTTTAGACCTGGGTATATAACTGTCTACTTGTATCTGTTGTAGTTAAAGGGCCTTTGTCACAGTATTTTAGAATGATTTGGCAAAATCTTTAGTTAATCACAAATTTTAAACCCGAAAACGGTTATCTAGAATTCCTTTACCAATAAAATGAAACCTACATGAGAAAAAAACTCAATTCTTGAAAAAAAAATTATCTTTAGACAGGTAAATTCTAATAAACTATTGTAAAATCCGTTTCATTCTGGTTACTTTTAACCTATCCATGTAAAAATGTGAAATAGAGACAAATGCTTGAAATTTTTTTTATTGTATGAAACCAAAACTTTCTTACGACAACATTTACTTTACCCCGTCTTCCATTATTTGCGTTTTATTAAGGTGTATTAGTCTCCATGTGGTACAAAGTTGTTCAATCAGTGTTCTTGCCTTATACATTTACATGATCTCATTTTCTTCCACACGAGTAATGTACCACTTGCTTCAGATGGGAACTCTTATCATTTGAGGTATGTAGTGCAGTTTGATATGTATACCTTAACCACTACCAGTCATTATAATTGACACCTTTAACCTTTTAATTAAGGTTGTGATTGGTGTCAATGTTTCACAATACTAGGGGTGAGTGTACACTGTCTCCTATTAACGGTATTAAGCTGTAATGCCCTTCAATTACTCTCCTTCTGGATCAACACGACGCATTGACTCTCGGATCCGC
>OX421458.1:29066124-29073624 GCA_949126865.1 Montipora capitata | reverse complement strand
GTCTAATGACATCACGCAACGAAACACGCGCTTTCCTTGGTCCCTGCTAAACCTCCAGGGAACCTTACATTACACTACGTAAACTTACATTACACTTTTCACAGCACGAAATACTTCGCGCGGCATCAAGCTGGTCGCGTCTTCGCTCGGCTTGTTCGTTGGCAATTAAAAGGATTTGTCTCTTTGTCTCTGATACAGTTTCTGGGTCAGTTTTAGGAGCGATTTAGGTGGTTTTGGGTCCTCTTCTTTTCCCTCTATATATTCTTTTCCACTTCTTTCCTCCCTCTATATAATTTATTCTTTTCCACTTTGGAAAAGAATATGTAGAGGGAAAAGAAGAGGAAACAAAACATGATTGCTTAAATTGTCCAGGTAAGTACTTCTCTCTTTCGTGTATAACCCGAACTTAAATATATACTCTTATTTTACACTGACAGAATTTGCTTCTCCAGGTGAGTTCAGTCCTTCTCCAGACAACTTGATTCACCCCGAAGTTGAAAGTTCCATTAAAGTATGTCATTCCTCGGTGAAAACCATTTTCAGGGGCACCCAACGAGCACTTCGTCGGTATACATCTATTCAGGTGGAAGGTGAGCTAGAATTTTCGAGCTCAGACTTTCGATGAGCGCTACGATTTTGAAAGCTTTTGTGAAATGATTCCCTAGGCATTCCAGAAAGGCAGTGAAGGGTCCGAGGAGTGCGTAGAAAATTCGAAACCGCATCGAAGAACGCTAGAATTTTAGTGATCTCACAGGTAGCCCAAGCTCGATGTATAGTTTGCAGATTTGTATCAGAGTTCCAAAATACCCAACAGGAGTTGCAATTTTTTATTCAAAGTACTGCAACTCAATTTATCTAGTTGACAACAATACAATTATAATAGAAATTGCACACTTCGTATCTTCAACAACAATGTAGATGTCAGCGTGATTTGCAATAATATGGAAAGTACTGCTGTAATTTTTGAACGGCAGTAATTTTAACAGGAATATCCAATAATTAAGTTTAATAAAATCAGTGCCATGTAAAAAAAGCGCCAAAGCGTTTTCAGTCTTTTCAGTGTGAAACATGTAACGGTCCGAGTTAATGGGGAGTCAAACTTTCTCGCACATGAAAGTTGTTTCACTTATAGAACTTTTATTTTGCAAGATAAAGCCATGAATTATTCAAATTCGCTTTTTTGGCAGTAAGTTCTCCTACTGAAGTAAAATACTTGTTAAATTTGCTTTGGCAAATAAATTTAATAAATATTTTACTTCAGTAGGAGAACTTACTGCCAAATTGAAAAGCGAATTTGATAACAAGGGAACACGGTTTGGATAAAGATAAAGACTGTGGTCTTAGGGAAGAAAGTATTGACACTTGCCTGCATGCTGAAACAGCCTGGGAAGAATTTGAGTTTCAAGAGGTAAAAGAAATTGACGTCAAGTCTGTTATTAAGAGTTTAGCTGCCAACAAAGCGCCAGGATATGATAAAATCTCTGCGAGAGTCCTGAAAGACAGTTGTGAGAGCATCGCACCTGTGATTTCTAGACTGGCGAATAATTCGTTTAATGTGGCTGCTTTTCCTAAAGCATGGAAAATTGCTGAGGTGATACCTGTACCCAAAGAAGGAAACCCAGAAGAACCAGCCAACAACAGGCCGATTTCATTGTTACCCATCCTATCGAAAATAAGTGAGAGACTGGCACACAAGCAGTTTGTGGAACTTTTGACAAAACATGATAAATTGCCGACTTATCAAAGTGGCAACAGGAGAATTCATTCGACAGAAACCGCCGTCATAAATATTACAGATAACATTTTGAAAGCAATTGATGAAAAAGCAGTGTCATTACTAGTCCTGCTTGATATGTCAAAAGCTTTTGACAGCCCATAACCTGTTATTAAGAAAACTACGAAAACTGGGTCTCAAAACCTCTGCAGCTTCCTGGTTTAGTAGCTATCTATCCAGTAGATATCAGAGAGTACGATATGAAGATTCAGTCTCGGAATTGCTACCTTTAACAACCGGAGTACCTTAGGGGTCAATCTTGGGTCCTGTGCTTTTTACTATCTACATTAATGATTTAATCAGTGCTGTTACCCACAGTCAAGCCGCTGCGTATGTTGATGATAGTCAATTGCACTTTAAATTTCCCGTATCAGACTCATCAAGTGCTATGGCCGCCGTAAATCAAGATCTTAGGAACATCAGTAGATGGTGTGCAGAGAATTCTTTACTTATAAACCCTGGGAAAACAAAATTAGTGGTTGGTGGCTCAGCACAACTTCTTAAGAGGCTACCTTATATCTCCTTATCTCTGTTGGGCAAAACTATCTCACCAGTTTCGTTTGCTAAGGATCTCGGGGTATATGTTGATCAATATCTTAACTATGATGTACACACCACTAAAACAGCCTCCAGTTGCATGAACCAGTTAGTACAGATAAGTAGAATTAAACACCTCTTAGACAAGAAAACACTTTTATTACTTATAAATAGTTTTGTTTTTAGTAAATTGTTTTATTGTTCCTCAGTGTGGGGGAACACATCTAAACGTAATCTACACAAACTACAGTTGGTACAAAATTTTGCTGCCAGAGTTGTATTAGGTTTAAGGAAATTTGACCATATCTCTCAGGGGCGGAGATCTCTTAGATGGTTAGATGTTACGGAGAAGGTTTTATTTAATGACTTGGTTTTAGCATATAAATGTGTAAATGGTTTAGCTCCAGACTATTTAGGGAAATATTTTGTTAAGCGTTCAGCAGTTCACAACAGGAACACAAGGTGATGTAATAATTTTGTGATCCCCCGATGTAGATTGTCGATGGGACAAAGGGCATTTTATTTTCGCAGTCCACGGGAATGGAATGGGCTACCTGACAACACCAAGAATACTAAAGAGATTGATATTTTTAGGCGGACACTTTTTAATAATATGTTCTATATGAAGTAATTTTGGACAACATCAAGAATACTAAAGAAATTGATATTTTTAAGCGGACACTTTTTAATCTATATGAAGTAATTTTGGATATATTTTGAATGATTTTGAATATATTTGGATTTTAATTAAATTACTGTAAATTTAACATTGTGACTGAAAAGCCCTGTTGAAGGGAGTCTCAATAAAGTATGTAAAGTATGTATGTAATTATAAATCACATTGCTCGTTGAATTGTGTACTTTGCAGACAACATATATTTCCTTTGAAAAATAAATTAAATTGTTCACAACTCAATGGTTACCGTTGAAACAAAATACAAACTGCTCTACTCGCGGGCCGAAATCCGAAATTGACAACAGCGGCCGATAAGAACACGTACGCCTGTTTAGTTTTGAGCTCGTTCACTCAATATGGAACACGATGGTTCGAAAATAAATATTAAAGAGCACTCAAAGCAAGTGTACACAACACAATGGTCAGGGAAATGGCAAAAAATGTGTTTGCTCACCTCCGAACACAAGATTATCAATAGTCGCGCGCGTCATGCAAGTTTGTCTAATGACATCACGCAACGAAACACGCGCTTTCCTTGGTCCCTGCTAAACCTCCAGGGAACCTTACATTACACTACGTAAACTTACATTACACTTTTCACAGCACGAAATACTTCGCGCGGCATCAAGCTGGTCGCGTCTTCGCTCGGCTTGCTCGTTGGCAATAAAAGGATTTGTCTCTTTGTCTCTGATACAGTTTCTGGGACAGTTTTAAGAGCGATTTAGGTGGTTTTGGGTCCTCTTCTTTTCCCTCTATATATTCTTTTCCACTTCTTTCCTCCCTCTATATAATTTATTCTTTTCCACTTTGGAAAAGAATATGTAGAGGGAAAAGAAGAGGAAACAAAACGGTCACTGTGCACGTAAAATTTACTGCTTTTTCCCCTCAAGTTTATTTTATCTTAGATTATTTGGTCTCTAGCTTGTCACTTCTATTACCAGGTTATATATTTTTTTGTGACTAGTGCGAAATAACTGATTGTTGCTGCAAACATTGGTAGCGTCTGAGTGTAGAATTAAATATTCATCTCCAAGTTTGACAGAGGAGGAGGAGTGATTGAGCTGAGCAATTTTTCTCAAGGAAAGAAAGTAAATCGAACAGCAGACCTCTCGATTTTTTTTCATGTTTTTTATATCATCAATATTAATCGCTTGCATGAGGGCTTAGCAACCATCCCTTTGTGGAAAGGGTATAAATTGTTACAATGCGAGGTTTTCGGTATGAAACAACTCTTGTTTCAAGAAGAAAGCCGAATCTTTTGAAATTAAGAATTCATTCAGAGGTTCTTCAGAAGATGTCTCCCCTTTTGTCGTTATTTGTGGGAGTAGTTCTTTTCTCCAGCACTGCTATTGGTAAGTCGGAAGGTCCTCTTTGAGCAAGTAAGCTCAGAGAGGGCGTCTTTCTATTATGCTTGGCAATTTGATACTGGGCGCGATTTGCATGACATTGAAGAGAAGGTTTTCTTTAATTGTCGCGACAGTGTTTACATTAATTTCATCATTTTTTTCCTAGAAGCTCGAGTTGAGGATTTCATCAGTATCAGCGCGGATGATACTGATTTTTCACCCTCAAATGCCAAAATGAAGTCTATGCTGGCCGCAGCGGACCTTGAAAGCCATGGGTTCGAGAAAGAAGAAATCACGAGCAAAAGGATAGACAAAAACGATGGGGAAGTCTTCTCAAAGGCGGTCTTTTACTTTAAGATAGTTCCATGCTCCCAAGCCTCAAACACGACCCAGGAACTGAAAAATTTGCTTCCAGGTAAATATTTCCCATTCGTATACCCAACATTTATTTGGTTTAACTTTTACAAGTGTTGAAACCCTATTGGTCGGTTTTCGTTCCGTCATACTAACCATGGCCAATCACAACAGCCTTCGAAAACCATAAAGCAGAGCAGACGCATGCAGCAATAACCAGTGACATACTTAAATTTTCTTCCTTTATTTTTATCGCAGAAGCAGTGACGTCATCCATAGTTACCACGCTAATTTCGGATCTGAAGGCTCAGAACACCCAAAAGAAGCAGTGCAGGATTGGTTTTACATCAGATAAGGAGAATAATCATGAAATACGTCGTCCCAAACGCCATGGTCCTCGCGTTAAAAGAAAGATCCGTATCCGTATCCGTATCCGTATCCGTGTCCGTATTGACATTAAAAGAAAATAATAATAATCGTTCACACCTCTTAGCAAGGGCCGTTCGCTACCTTGTAAATTAATCATTCAACAAGTTCAATAAAGGGTGTTCAAAAATTCTTAGCTGTGGACCGTTAATTTTACTTAATGAGGTTGGACAATATTTTTCCGAGTATGATTGTTTTCTTTGGCATCCTGCACAGTCTTACTTGGTCGGCACGAGTCTTTTCTCCTGCATTTCTTTAGCCCTTTTTCTTCATTTGTCAAGCCTGAGCCCCCTAATCACCCCCCCCCCCCCCCCGCAAAAAAAAAATAATAATGAATAAATAAAAGAACTTGTCTATTGGTTAAAATGGGTTTACAATAACGACAGAACAAGAGCGCGTTTACTTGTAGAATTATATCGCTTCCTTGCAACTTTTGCTGCGCTCAAAAAAAACGCCTTCAATTCAAGCGTGTGAACTGCGCGCGACTTTAGCGTTATTTGAATACGGAAAAGCTAAATGTTCTACAATTAAATCGTTAAAGAAAACAAATCAAACTTTGAATGCGCAAGGCGTCACGAGAGGAGAATTTGTTGGGGGATGCGACGCCAGCCGCAAACACCTTGAAAGCGCAAATAATAAAGTTACCTTTTAAGCTCACAGGCTTACGATTCCGCACGTGATATTACAACAACTTAACCTGCTTTTTACTAGCGGCGCAAGAACAAGCGCAAGCATAAGAGAGCTTATTTCACCGTGAAAACGGGATTGACGCAAGCATAATTACAAGCACAATGATCAAAAATTCTTCTTTTCCTTGTTTTTGCGCTTATGCTTGCGTTCGCTTGCGTCATGTGAAAACGAAGCAGCATGTACGCACAAGGAACAGGGCACCCAACAAGAATATAGTTCAAAACTACTTAAACATAGCATTGTTAAACGTTTTTTGGTTTACGTTTAAACGGTAGATATAGGCATATTTTTATCCCCTAAAATTTTTTCATCTGTTCGGATTTCCTATAGCTGAAAGTCTAGTGATCCCGGAAAATTGTAGGGATCAAAACTTACCTTTTCGAAAATTTCAGCCAAAGCATAGGCTCCCAAAAATTATAGGTTACCTTTTTAGGGTAAAAATCCGTTTAAAATGGACAATTATACCACTTTTTAGACATTCGAAAATCCTAGGACAGGCAGGCAAGCAAGAAATTTTACAACAAATGTTTCGAAAATTCTAGATCGCAAATCGTCTTCCGAACAGATATTTTCCGAAAATTGACGTTGGGTGCCCCTTAAGGAAATTTGCTACGTCTGGCCAATGGAAGCACACGTTCTAGATTCCCCGCATCGGAGCATTTGAACAAAATGGCGGATACCGTGGTTGATTTTGATGCTTATGTCGATGTGGGCTTGCACTAACATAAGCTACTTATGCTTGTGCTTGCGTCGCTAGTGAAAACCTGGCTTTAACGATCTGTTGCTTCTCGGGGCGGGAAATTTTAAACGTATACAGAAAGGCGAGGAGCATTTGATCAAAGCTTTAATGTCATTGGAGAATGCGAACACCTGACTGGCTGACAAAGAGGCTTGTGAAAGCTCAAAATCTGTTTGCTGTGGCGAAAAAATCAATTCTTACTTTTTTTTGGATTTCAAATCTATGTTGACTAAACACTAAGTGACCATAGTTTTAAGCCTTGAATTAAAAAAGACATCTATTTATTTTAACTGAAATGTTCCTATATATTTAATGGTCTGACATACTCAATAGTCCATCGCCATATTTAATGGTCCACATACTGTCATCATCAGGTTGTCAGAGTGCATCATAGCAATTTCGAACTTCCATAGTGAGCGTTGAGAAGACAGGAAGCCTAGTAGGACTTTAATGCAACGAAAACACTCCTAGAGTTAAATTCTACAACCCCGAACTGTAGCCTGCGATGACTGGCTGGCGCAAGCATCATCCAAGTCGAAGATTTCAAATATCTTGGTTCTTATATATTTGAGAGAGCCTCCAGCACTTGGCTAAGTAGCCTGACTTCTGGCTGTTATACACAATTGTGGTCTCATTTAAATCAATCAATCAATCAATCGTTTAATGTATCTAATAGCGGGTATAAACCTGAATTACAGGAAAGGTCAGAGACAGCAAACATATCTAGCATTGGTATTTAACAGTAACAAAGTTATTAAGACGAGCTGTGCGGCCTAAAGTTGGGTAAACAGTTTTGTTCCCTGAACGGAGATTACGATCATGCTCCACTATAGCGGGCGAAAAAATAACTCTGAGAACTTCTTTAGCCTTAATGACAAACGACTTGCACGAATCTATCCTACAAACATACAGTGGGTCAAGCCCTGCTAAGTCGAGCGCATCTTCATATAGAAAACCG
>OX421458.1:29051124-29058624 GCA_949126865.1 Montipora capitata | reverse complement strand
CACACCACTCCACCATGGCCAGATTCGGAGGCGTTGCTCATCATGAATTTCTGCAAAGCCATCTCTATAACTTTTAGCCTACTAGTTAAAAAGATGGCCGGCTAGCATGATTTTAAGATAAGAAAAGGGGAAAGGCTTTAAACTGCATAAAATTAAATTAATGATAATTAGCGTTCAGGAAGTCCCTGAGTTACGAAACCAACAAATGAATGTTCTTGAACTTTGGTCCGGTATCATTAAATGACTTTGCTCTATTTTGCTGGCCGGTCGAGTTTTCCGAAAGAAAGTTTTCCGTTTATTGGTTTTTCCACGCCTGATGACCAAGAAGGTACAACAATTGTAATTTAAAAGTAGTCGCATATTGGTAACCTATATTACCGATGTTCAAGTCAACCGAGAAAAGGTTTTCCTTTGAGGTTTGTTTCGAAATTAATAGCTATGATTTCGGTTTTACGACAGAACCTAGCTGTTTTGAAGACCGAGCCTGAAAAAGTAAAATTCTCATTTTGACAAAAAAGGATCATAGAAGGTGAGAGAACATTGCTAAATTAATTGAAGGCGTCTCGTAATTCTAAACAATAGTTAGTGCAATATTTCGGACCTCTTTAATTAAAGGGAAGCAATTGCAATTTTGAAAAGTTGTCAGCTGATTTGTAATGGAGCGCTTATTAACGCTGAGAACTTTTACAAGCCTTAATTTATTTATTTTCCAAGCAGCAGTACCTTGAAATTTGACTGTGCCATTACTACTTTGTGGCAGTGTGTAATTTCAATATATTTGTTTGTATTCATCACCCTCTGCAACAATATATTGTATGTTATCGAGTCTTTGCGGACGTTTCTCACTTTCAATGTAAAGGCGAACTGTATACGACTTTTATAGAGTAGAAACAGAGAACTCATGGGAATATAGCTGTCAGAATGAGACTGACATGGGCAACTTGTTAAGTTAAGCCAGCAAACTGCACCGCACAGGTGATAAAATAAGAAACAGCACAGATGATCAGTGTTGACTTGCTACTGAAAGGCTGAACTGAAGAGTTGTAAATAAAGATGTCTTCCAGTTTTGTCATATAATGTAGTTCTTTTCATCCCTCTCGTCAATGTGAACCTCCGCATGCACACACAATAACTTACGATGAAATGAAAGTCAAATTTGACTCAATCCCTTGTCCACAGAAAACGATGAAAATGTGAGCAAAGGGATGCAGGCCATTCCGATTTTCAATGATTATAAGTTTTAATCATTGAAAATTGGATGGAAGGATGGTCTGAACTGTTTAGTCATTTCAAATACCCAACATTGCAGTCCTTGGTTTAAGGAAACGTTATTTTTTCTCGGTGCCTAAACCAGGTTCGTAATCCTTCAAGCCGCTGCAAAACCTATACCAACGCAATTTTGGCCTGCTGCAGAAAAGAAAGGTTAACAGCAAAACTCAAAGTCGTAAACCTTTTGCAAAAATCTTCCTCGATCGGCTGATAAATTAAAGTTCCCACTAACTAACAGTTTGATACGGATAGTCAAAGCTAGCTTTATCATGATCTGAATGTTCAAGGGAAAACTTTTCGCTCCAGGTGTTTTCGCCGGACATCTACGGGATAGCTTAATCATGCAGTGTATACTGAAATAGTGGATATTGTTGAAGGCGCGCTCTCAGCTGATTGGCTACTCAAACTCCGCCTATCCTTTGCTATTCCGCCAAAAATAAAGGAATAAATGAGTTAAAATCATCTTTTTGTGCTATATTATCTCACTGTTTTGGTATATACTAATCACCACAAACAATTCACCTCAGTGGGTTAGTATCCACCTCTAGCCACTACCTCCACTTCGGTGAATGACGGTTGTTAACTAGTGTACAGTTACTTAAACCCGGCATGAAACCATGAGTGTCGACAACGATGTATAGGTAAGTATCAGAATGACTTGAATAACGAGATTCAGCGAATTGACATGGATTGCATTTTAAGGCTGGCCTTATCCGGCCAAGCTTGAACAAACAATCCGACAATTGCATTTGATTGGCATGACACATTATTTATAGTGTGAAGTTCTCGTGACTGAGATCACAATGATCATGTTTCTTGATATCGAGTAGCAATCGAGAAGGTGTACTCATGTCAAGTTCGTTTCTGATTTGCAGCCGCCTTTAGAACACAAACTGCGACAATAGGAGATGCTAACGTCCCGTCTTCAACTGCTGCCAAAGATGTTCACAGCTAACCTCCTAATTGTCATCATTTTCGCCATGCACTGCAGAGGATACAGTTGTCCCAATAAATGCCACTGTAGCGATCCGCGGAAAGAGTTCAGAGTGGAACTTCGATGTTTTGGTCTTTCCTCTTTTCCCTCGTTGGAAGATTTGCCAATCAACACAACATCTCTGTGAGTGCCTTTTTGATACTTCAGTCGTGTTTCTGTCCTTATCAGTATGTTTCTCCTCGGTCAACTTCAGTGGGTAAAATTATATCTCAGCGTTCAAACTTATAGTTGGAGTTCGTGGGTTTCAAAACCACATTTATCACATTTTACTTACGGATATTCCATTTTTTAATAATGGCGATTTGCGTTTCTTGTTTTATTTGAATTTCCGCCACAAAAAGAACAAAAAGAACCAGACATCACGTACAATTAAGGGGTGGCGAATGGTAAAATCCGAGACTCGCGGAGACGCCGAGATCCTAGTTAAAAATCCGAGCTCGAGACTCCTTGGTAGAAAGTTTCGAGATTCGAAAAGGGTAAAAAAAACCATACTTTCGAGATTTCGAGATCCTGCTAAAATTTTCCGAGACTCACGTTTCGCCACGACTAAATTACATCTCAGTTTTATGTGTCATGTTCCACATTCGTGACAGTGCAAGTTTCTCAATCGCGTGCCTCTGTTAATTGCGTCGTACCACAAGTTTGTGTTTCTAAGGAGTTGTGATAGTCTTCTCGTGGGAAAAGACACCTATGCGAGCATGTTCAAATATGCTTTTAAATACGAAGTCACATTTGTGATTCGGCGTCTTGTTGGTTGTGAACCTATTCTCTTTATTGTGTTGACACCTTTATTGACTTTTCGTCAGTTAAAAATAACTCGAGCTAATAAAAGTTCCGGCCACTTTTTTAAATACAGTCACCTCTTGATCGGTCATCTAACAGTGGTTTAATTTCCTATTTACTTGAGCACTTATGAAAGAAGAATTGGTTTAAAATTTGGCACGTTCATCTTGCGTGACCCTGCAGTAAGATCCCGTTCTCCTTGTGGCAATTGGATATTTACCTGATATGTTTCAAGTCGTTTTATTTTCACCCTTATACATTCTTAGCTCGTAAAAAAAGTTGAAATTTTTCTTTCGTTCATGGAGTACTTTCACGGGAACACATGAGCCCATCAAACTGACCTGCTCCCAGCTGTGGACTTCATCGCTCAGTTGTTATAGAGCATTCCGGGGAATCGCTGAGGTCATGAGTTCAAATCCCATTCAGTGAAGACGCCTGAACTTTTCAGTTGTCAAAAAGGTCCAAAAGGGATGGTAGTCTTTCCAGTCGTTTACACTCGATTGGTTAACTAAAGATGATTCATCTTTACAATCAGAACTGTCGCTCATTCACTCACTCGCTCTCTATTTGGCAGGCGGTGAATGTATGTGGGCTGCATCGGCAAATTCCGGACTCCAACCAGGTAGAAAACATAAATTACCTTTAAAATACGGAGCAAAAAGCAATCCTTGAATCGTGAGCGCTTTTTCGGATATGGATAAAGAACAATCAAGCCTTGCCGATGTGTATGGATTTTTTAAAAGATAACCACAAAATAAAAACCCATATGTTCTTATTATTTTGCGTGAATTTAACTTTTAGTGAAAGCTTGAGAAAAAATCTTAAAAAAATCACCTTTCATTTTTTGTTGTTGCAAGTATTAAGTATCGACAAGTTTACCAAGTTCCAGTCTAATATCTTACAACATACTCTCTTTACCGAATCCAGAAAAGGCATCCTAATTTCCTGGCTGTTCCCCTAGGCGATCTGGAAGTTGCCTTTGAAAATGTTAATTTTGCTCTATTAGTGGAATACAGCAGTTATCAAATGTACAATAGTCCATATTCACCGATTGAGAATAACCGATTTTACTGCGGCTTCTCACTTAAAATCAACGTACACACATGTGCTCGGGAGATTTTGTTACAATTTGCCGTTATAAGTGCAGATCCTCGTTATGATCCGGATATCTTTTTTTTTTTAACCTTCTGAAAAGGTAAACCGTCCTTAGAACATTTCTGAGCGAGACGCTAGCATCTGTGTTCAATGAAGTCGTTTGCGAGGTTTTCGGAGGATAAAACTTTGATTAGTGCGCGCGGATCGCCCTTTATAAAATCAAGCGGAAGTGTCTTTTCCTCTTTTACTTATCATTCCATTTCCTAAAATGAAGATATAGACTAATAGCCATCTCTAAGCAATAAAAGCTGTTTAAGTTTTTATGTTCGGAAATTAAAAAAAGGTGTTCCTCGGATAACTCTGTAATTGCCTTTTTTCCACGTACATAAGTTTTAAATTGTCTGGGGAGTGTTGTAGATTGATTCCTTCGCACATTAATAAATTAATTATGATTTCCGCTCAGTTCGAGAAAGCAAATTGCATTATATGCAATGTTACAGCTCGCGCTGAATTAGACCAGCTGAGTGTTAACAAGCTGCGTAGCGAGTAACCTAGCAACAAATCTGCGTCGATCTGATGCACCGTCGAACTAGGAACTCAGAACTGATGACAAAGACTATGGGGACATCAGGGATGTGACCCCATAATATGGGTCACATCCTGGGTGCAGGGATGGCGCAGTGGTGCGATTCCCAGACTCTGCGTCATATATGGGTTGAGTTTGTTGGTTCTCTACTCTGCACTGAGAGGTTTTTCTCCGGGTACCGGTTTTCTCCTCTCCTCAAAAACCAACATTTGACTTGATTTGCGATAATTGCTAATTTAATACAATACAATACAATACAACTTTGTTTACCCTCGGATTTCAGAGTAGCTAGTAGCTAATATCTCCGAACATTGAACGTATACAATTATTAAGAATCCCAACTGGCGGGAGGCAAACCAGTTGGCTATTTTACAAGTGCGCCATGAAATTGAACCAGGGACTACCTGCATGAAACAAATTCAGTGAGTGGTCAGAACGCGGTCTTGAACCCAGGATCTCTGCATCTCAAGGCACGGGCCGTAACCACTCGGCCACACTGCCTCCTTACAGCCTTCCTGCCTCAGTTTACAGTGTCCCCAATTAGCGCTCCAGCGCGCTAGAACGACTTGACACTTAAATAAAGTTCCTTTCCTTTAATGTCAACTCGCATCACAGGGCTGCTTTTCCTTTGCAGGCGTATAATGAATTCATCTATCACTCACATCCCAGCAGGTGTTCTGGAGAAACGGAAGAAAATCGCAATATTGTATGTATTTTGTGGCTTCCTTTTTTCAAACCGTTGTCGTCATTTTGCTCTCATTTTGTGAAGTAGGGCATAAATCTATGCTAGTAATTTTCAAACCCTTTAAGCTCCTTTTCTCCTGACTGGGGATCAGGAAGCTCGACTGGATAGATACGTTTTTCGGAGATTATATTATCGGCGGGGCAGGAGTTTATAGAGCACCAAAAGTTTCAAAACAAAAACAAAATCAAAAACTATACATGCCCAAAATTGTGTCAAAACACTCAGAGCATTCAGTCAATAAACGTCGAACGATTATTAGCCTCGGCTTAACCCTTTCACTCCCAATATCCGATTAGTAATTCTCCTTTCTAGCTGTTATACATTCCCTTTTATATTAGTTAAGGACGTTCGCGCGAAATTTTTTCAACATTGATTTTTTTCTGAAACTTTTACCACTGTAAGATGATGAGTTAGTTATGTCAGAAATGTAAAAAAAATGGGGGGTCACCAACTTCGTTTTGGATAGATCATGCCCGGAAAAACACCCAAAATGGGACAAAATCGGGCTTCGTTAGCGAATAAGGCCAGTGTCTGTAAACCCAAATATATTGCAATAAATCTTTGAAGTGAAATCTTCTCTGCCGAATATTGTTTAAGTGGACTTACTAAGTGAATTTAGTGAACTGGTGAGGTTCTTTAAAGATCAAGTTCGCATTTAGCGACCACAGTTTCACGCGCCTTGCAGCCGCAAGATGGCAGGATTTGATGTCCCGTGAGCAGAAATCTTGAAATTTTTTTTGACTTCCCACATTGAATTTTTGTTCATTTTTGGACAACGTGGAGATAATTGTAAATAAAATCCGTTTCTGGAAAGAAAAATAGGGGTCACCGAACGTCCAAGACCGTTAAATCCAGGCAAAGCTATAGCAATGGCCTTTTGCCCTATCATCTCTCATTTTATTATTCAGCGCGCTCGCTCGTGTATGACGTGGCGTGTGAATTTGCGTGCGCAGTAAGGATGCGCAGAAACAATTGGCGCGAACGTCCTTAAGAGAATTTGAGTTTGATCAAAATAACACCATCTGACTGATAAGTTTATTCATTCTCAACACCTGTCTGCTGAATAGTGAATTGATATTATAAGGAGAAGTTACATACTAATCACTTCTGGGAGTGAAGGGGTTAACAGTGCTACCTGTAGCCTTTATGGCTTTTACTATGTCTAATATGAGACGTTAATGGAGAACACTTTAGGTTGAGGGCGTTAAGAAAGCGCCAGAGTTCTTAACTCGTCCCTGGCCGCTTTATTTTATCGCTGCTCTTTTACTTCGGAGCTTGCTCCGCCAGGCCATTGGGAAAATCACTTTTCAAGGACGCCTTTCAATAAATAAAAACCATCGAAAATTTTTCACTTTAGTAAGCTTACAATGCAAGATCCTTGATTTCATCTGTTTCCTTTTTTTAGGATTTTGAGCGACAATGAAATAAAAACCATAGACGATGGGGCATTTGATGGACTTGAGGATCTATTTGAAATGTAAGGTTATGACGTAACGTTAAATTCAAAATTAAACAAGGTTTGCACATGCGCAGTCCCTTACCCATCACACAAAACACGAGATATGGAACATCCCCTCTTCCTTGGATATGCTTCTTGCTCAAGAAAATGGAATTCCTCTTATGCACCAGTTTTTCTCAATGGGGCAGCTCTTTTGTTAGCACCAAAGAGAAACTTATCACAAATGTCTTGTTTGTTTTTTGTTGTCCTTTTTTTTGGGCTTACAGTTTTTCTTTTACTTCTTTTGTCGTTGTTTTATGTAGAAACTTGGATCTCAACAGATTGGAGAAGTTTCCAGTTTTCAAGAATAAATCATCTCTGAGAAGACTGTAAGTCAAACGACTGTCAATTAATGAGGTCGATCAATTGCTCTCCTCTAGGGGGTCCTCTAGGGGATCCTCTCCTCTGAGGGATCCCTTGTACGGATCCTCTCCTCTAAGGGAACCCCTGTATTGTCTTTGCGTATTGTATCTACATCATAATGTAGCATTTACGTTTAAATGATATGGAAATACCTGGAACAAAACATT
>OX421458.1:29041124-29046124 GCA_949126865.1 Montipora capitata | reverse complement strand
CAAAATGTGATGGGAAAGCATTGTTTTAAACTCTGTCATACATCGAGCCTTTCACTCGTGCGAAACAACAGGTTTTTTTTTCTTATTCATTTTTTAGGAGTTTGAAATACTCCTGGCTGTCAAAACTCGACGACAACGCGTTTGCGGATTCCAACCTACAGCACTTGTAAGTAGCCAATGGGATGAAAAACAATGAATGAAAATGGACGGTTATTTAAAAGTTTAACTTGGACCCTCTGATTGTCATGTGCTATTTAACCTTTTCCAGAAGTGAGTTGCTTTGAGTAAATAAATGTTTTCTTCTTTTGCTCTTGCCTCCCTGACACTGTTTTCTTTTTAATGAACAACCTTTATATAATGTGATTGGTCAAAATGTAGATGACCTTCCTCATTGTGCTTCCTCAGCTTCTTCTAGTTTTCGAACTGGCATGGTAACCACTCCTCCCTACCGCTTGCAGCTGCGCGCTCAATCGGATTCACTTGTTCTCAAATGAGTTCTTTTTCTTTAGATTCTTACAAAAAACAAGGATTACGTCGTTGCCATCAACAGGACTTGAAAATCTCAAGACTCTTAACCTCAAAGATGTTGATGACTTTTGGTCCATCCCGCCTGGGCTAAAGAGCATTCGTGAGGTACATGTCAGCGAGTATAATTCATTCCTTTGCTGTGCTTTTTATCTGGGAACATACCAGCGCGACTATGCCAAGCGGGAGGAAAGTAAAGGGAGTTTATCTTCGAGCTCGGCACCGACTCTTTTCTCAAAAAGTGAAACAGAAAATCCTGTGAGTGTTTTTAGCAAGTCTTCTACTGTTGCTTCTGTCAAAGTGACAATGCTTACCATGGCTACCCAAAATTCGGATCATTACAGCAATTCAAGTACAGTAGCATCAATGAACTTAACAACAACACCTGCGGCGACGACGATTGAAAGCCCCTGGGGCTGGAATAAAAGGAGACGAAGGCGCCGCTACTTGCCGCAAGGGCCAAACACAGTTGCTCCCAAAGTCAACGGTAGCTCTTCAAATATAACCAAGTCAAGGACATCTCCTTTACCGGCTGTAACCACTTCTGGGTCTAACAGCGGAGGTGGCGGTGGTTTCATACCGGGAACTGCACCGTCTCTTTCGGGAACTTCAGCGGGCGGTTTTCTGCCAGGTACTTCGACCACTCAGGTTAATGAAGGATCTTTCCTCTTCCAGGGTGGCTTTGTAAACGGAACAGTGTCTGTTCCGGCCACGATTCCCCACGAATTTTCACCAAATAGTAGTATTCCCATCGTTACAGAACCGCCCCCTGAGGAAATCAAATGTTCACCAGCAAGAGACGCTTTTCAGCCGTGTGAGGATATCATGGGTGCGAAATGGTTGACCGTCGTTTCGCTACTGGTGGGAGGCGTTGCTTTGATATCAAACCTGGTAGTGGTGATTGTCATGATGTCTAGCGAACGCCGGCTAAATGTTCATCGATTTTTAATGAGTAACCTTGCTTTTGCAGACTTCTGCCTCGGCTTGTATATCTTCGTTCTTGTCTGTGCTTCGTTAAACACTTCGGGGGAATATTATAACCGAGTAAAGAGTTGGCAGTATGGAGCTGGTTGCCAAATCACTGGCTTTCTCGCAGTGTTCTCAACGGAGCTTTCAGTGTACACGCTAACACTCATCACTATCGAGAGATTTTTCGCTATTGTGTACGCCATGGAAGTGAACTACCGACTCTCTCTTCGTAAAGCTGTAAAAATAATGATTCTTGGCTGGCTGTTTGCTTTTATTTTAGCTGTTTTACCGCTGTTTGGGGTCAACAGTTATAAAGCCGTCGCTATTTGTCTGCCCTTTAACTCGGACTCCAAAAGTGCGTTAGCGTATGTGAGTATTGTTTTGGTGCTGAATTTCGGCACCTTCCTGGTCATCGCAGGTTTGTATGCGAAAATGTTCCAGGTCGTTGTGGGACCAGGGCCCGTTGAAGGGGCTCCTCAGCGGAATGACGCAAAAGTTGCTAAACGTATGGCTCTATTGGTTTTCACGGATTTTGTATGTTGGACTCCTATCGCAGTTTTTGGTTTGCTAGCAGCATTTGGAACACCACTTATCGGGGTGGAGGAATCAAAGTTCCTTCTGGTATTTTTCTTTCCTCTCAACAGTCTCTGCAACCCGTTCCTTTATGCATTCTTCACCAAAGCCTTTAAGCGCGAATTCTTTTCACTGCTCAGTCGGTTCGGTTTCTGTCACACTCGAGCATTACGCTACAAAGGCACTCTCTCCTCCTTAATTTATTCCCGCACCCGTACGAAACGATCGACGATAGGTGAAGACGACACTAGGACCAAGAGGATCTCCCAGATTTCTGCCACTTCTGCACCTACACTAAACGGATCCGCGAAAGAAAACGCACAGGAAAACGGCAATTGCGTTGGTCACGTGTATGAGTACATCGCTATGAAGGGGGTCAACAACAATGCCTTTTGTGACACGTCACCAGTGAGCCCAGGAAACGATGAAGTGTTTTTTGACCCCACAACGAGGGCAAACATTGCCCGTGCAGGGTCACCTGACTGGCCTCGTGACGGCACACCGCAGCTTTTGAGAGCTCAGAGTGTGGGCAGCCTTCACGCGGTGGAGGGACAAGTGGCAGAGACAAAATCGAAGAAACAATCCGTGTCGTTTCGGGATGACCCGCAAATAGCGGGAAGGAAGGAGGTTAGATAAAAGTGAAGAATAGTATGTTATTGAACTACATCGTCTAGATCAGCACGGTTGACTTTATGGCAGCTTTCTTCTGAGGGTATTACAAATAGAATGAAATGACGGAATAATGATGATGTCAAAGATCGTAGGCTCTTTGTATAAGCAAAATACGAACATTGCAGGGACGCCGCCTTCCATGACGTGGTCCGAACAATACCTCGGTGTCAGGAGCTTCCTTTTCCGTTTGCTTGTTCTGTTGTCGCGGGTTCGCTTCTCGCCGAGGCTTGAGAATCTCACACGCGCAAAGAAATAAGACCTCTGGTACCAAGTTAAGTTACGAAATCGACTTTAATTGTTATTGATCATTTCAATAAAGACATCAACGGAGTACTTTTTCTATGACAAAGGAAGATGTACAGAATGCAGGCAAAAGAAAAATCATATCAGAAGTAGCCTAAGGATCTTGGAAAAGTAGAATATGTGTACCACAGGACTTCACATTCCAGGATAACAGAAAAAGACGAGTAGCTAAAACGGAATGGGTTTCATTTTGTTTGACTTTCGGGAAGAAGTATTAAGAGTGAGGTGCACTACACTAATATTTTCCCCGTTCAATCATAGGGTAGTTTTACTTCGTTAATTTATAAAGTCATATATTTGAACTGTGGAGAGAATGTTAGTTTGAAGTGATTATCGTAGTTGTGAGAGCTACGTCAAAAACAACAAAACGAATGCGAAAGCCTTAATAAAAACGTGGAAAATACCGATACTTCTTTCAATATTTGCTTCTAACTAAACTTAAGTCAAAACGTTATGATACCGTGTCCATAGTTCCGACGGACTGGCACGAAAGCTATAACGTACGGTATAATGCGGCGGAAGCCGGGATTCATCATCGGGATTTCAAACCTGTTATAACAGGTTTAAAATCCCGATGATGAACCGTTCCTTTGACAAGAAATCACGAAAGGCCAGTTTTTTGCTACGGCGAATTTTTTATGATAAAAAATTGTTAAAAAATCAAGAGTCTATGTTAACAACAAACACCAGGGCTATTCCTTAGTATCTAGCAAGAAATTTTCTTCACACTTTTTCTTCCGCGCTTCAGCCATTTGATAAGCCTCGTACTTCTCAAGTTGCCTCGTTTATGCCCAAGAAGAATTCTGGGTAATTCTGCCATTCCATGACAAGGGAAGCCCTCCGATTCTCATTTCATAGATTTTTTCATAGTGTCGGGCCAGCTAGTCCTAACAGCAAAATACAGCAGCGATTGAAATATTTTTCCTACCAAACGAGGCATTCCGGAATTTCGGCACGTGCGGTGGCTTTTGGACGCAGCTGGCCCTTTGTTTTCCTTCCGGTACGGCAGTGAGGGAGAGAAATGTCGGCCCCTAAACCATATGAGACAGATCCCACTCCAACACACAGCTCCAGACCGCCGCCCTTGTCAATTTAAAGTAAGATTTCGATCGCTTTAATATTCTTCGGAAAAGTCATTGTACACTCATATGGTAAGCTATGGAGTCGCGGATTACAAAGCGAAAGCACGCGCCCTGCTAAAACCCGGGTAACTAACATACATACATTCATGCATAAACTTGCCTTCTTCTCGAATTTTAAAGTAACTACAAGAGCTAATATCTTCGAGACATTACATTTACAGCTAAAATACATAGCATATAAAGATACATATACAATGTAACTAAATACATAATATTTGAAGTTATATTAATTAAAAATAAAAGCGGCTTTACAAAATGCAGAAGGGGGTACCAGTACTTTATCAACGGAGTTGATAATGTAATTTGGATTCGCTCTGACGAAGGGCTAAGGCTCGAAACGTCAGCTTTTAGAATCTCTGTACGGTGGCCAATTTACATTATCAACTCCGCTGATAAAACCAACTTTTTGTATACAAAATGCAGCCCTGGATTCTCATTTTAAACCTGTTAACTCAGTGGAACGGATAAAATCAGGTAGTAATAGCACATTGTACAACTTAGCTGATAGAGCGGTTTTCAATTGAGTGTCGAAAGTAATTAGTGAATTACTTCGCGCAGAGATTGGTTCAAAGTTCACGCGCCACTTTTTCAACCAATCAGAAGTGAAACCGAAATCAATCGTGGCTTGCGCGTGCACATTTTCCTGCGCTTTGTGTCAGCTGCGTGTGATTACTTCGAGTTTTGATTGGTTTACTGGATTGTCTCCGCCCTTTTTGATTGGCCGAAGTAATTACTTTGGTTTTGGTTTTTGCGACAGTCAATTGAAACTCGCACTAAGGAAGAAAAGGAATTAATACCATAACTGGTTGTTCTAGC
>OX421458.1:29016124-29036124 GCA_949126865.1 Montipora capitata | reverse complement strand
GATCTGCAAGGTCCCTTGCAAGTGAGAAGGCAATTAGTGACTGCAATGAACAACAATGATTGGAATCCATACAATCTTCGATTGGTCTAGATTTAATTCAGAGGAGTATGGACTAGAACGAAAGCCTGTCATCTCGTTATTTATTTTCCACACATTTGTGTCTAATTTTCTACAATTTACAGACACATGCAAATACCCAATTCTAGATCCTTTGTGACTACAACTAACTGAGTAATTAATTGAAATTCTTCCTGGTGAAACTTGCTTCAGTTTTTGTTTTTGATGTCTTTTGTCTAAGTACTATTTGAAAACAATAGCGTAATTAAATAACATTTCATTTTTGTTTACTGTCTTTTCGAATCATTTATTTAAACTGCGTTACAACTGTCACAATTACAGCCTGTAATGTAAACAATTCTTTCTTGTCTTCCATCGTCGCATTGTCTTAACTCTTCCACTGTTCCTGTACGTTTACAGCACCTGCAGTCCGTTCTGTACCAGGGATAAGCCATAAGTATGTTACTCGTTGATTCACATACCCCTCGACATCTGTATAATTTAACTGGTTGATTACCGCAAACAATCGACTCAATCTCTTCCCTCTTGCATTTCTCTCGAGTCCAAGTCACGTGGCTAAGCAGCAACAGTACGAATGCGATCAACTGATGATGATAAATCATTGGTCTACGAAACAAGAAACACAATGCGAGACAAAGATAAAGTCGTTTCATAACTCCAAATTTTATAAACCCGCCAACGTTAATAAATGGACATTAAGCCTCAGGAATTAAAGTGTGTAAATCATAAAAGTCGTTCTTCGAAATCTACACTGTTTTTTTTATACAAGAACATCTAATTTTAGGGCTGAGACCGTTCTTTTTTTTTTTTTTTGCTATTTGAGCCTGGAAACGTTCTCAACATGTTCTTATAGTTGTGTGGTATACTAAGTAATGGTAAGTGATTTATTTTCTGCACATATCACATACAGTCTCATGGCAGTTTATAATTCTTTCTCAGGGGTAAGAAAGGACGTCAGTCTGTAGAGTTCGACTACAAACTGAGTTGCTCTTCGTTGTATCCTGAAACAAGAAAACCACATTGCCTTAAAAAATGCCTTTAAGTATTTGAGTTAATTGTCCTGTTAGAGTATAGTTTTCCATTTCTTTTACCTTTTATTATAGTACTCACAAAAACAAAGAAACCTAATGGTCAAAATAAAGACTGTACTCTTAACTGATTCTCAGCCTGGCTATGATCTCTTAGTATGTTCTTAAACTTTTGGTTCATCACTACATATATCCCACACCACAAAGAGGTCAATGTGAAGAAGTGGCAACTAGAAAAATGAGTGCATCACTAGAATCTTAAGAGGATCAAATGTTGGTCTGTTACCATGAACCGTTTTCACGGACGACGCTATGCAGCCAGTGGGCGGTTCTAACATTGCCCAACATTCTGTATCTTGTGTTACAACTGTTCCAATAAAAGTAATGGTGGTCCAATGTTGCTTCCATTTCATGTGGCGTTGATTGCGGAAGCGCTTGCATGGCGACTTAAATAAGAGGGATAACAGATTCCCATTTCCTTTTAATCAAAGGTTGCCTAAATGAACACATCATATTTATGCACAGCTCAATGACACTTTACAATTTTAAAACTAAACGATCTGTATTTCCTGAAGTTTCCTGAAAATTCGCGTCAGATTGTCTCGTTACAGCGATCGCTAAGAGTTGATACTTTTTATCAGTAAAAGAAAACGACACTGACTGCACGGAAATGTGACAGTGCCCCTAGTTTTAAAAATAAAGCTGGATGACAAATATAAAAATCGACTTTCTTCTTCACAATAAATTTTATTTAATAAATTTTATTCAGATTCAGAAAGAGAATAAATGCAATAGGGTACAAAAATTAACTACATATCCTGAGGATGGATTAGTTATTCTGAAAAAAAAAACCCTACATTTTGAGAGCAATATGAATTTTGTGCGCCAGTGCCGACCTTATCATCAGTAACTGAGAAAGTGCTCTGAAAGCATAAAATCCTTTTTATCGCGATTTCGTTTCGTTTCGTTTCGTTTCGTTCAAGTTATTGTCGATCCCTGGATACTGAATAAGGTTGCTTTCTGATAGATTCTAAGCTTTAAGCACTCTCGCAGATGAATCTAAATCAAACAATAAAAAACACTTTGAACTCTAGAAGATAGGCATGATAAGAGAATATGTAATTAAAATATGCTATTGAAAACGTTGACCTGTGAAGGGTATTCAATTAAACCCGCCGGTTGGCCTCTACCATTCGCGTTAGTTGGATGTTTGACAATCGAAAAAGCACCCCTTCGTATTTATTCCGTTTGTTTTCTTGTTCTTGTTTCTAGCAAAAGGCAAACAAAAACCTCGTACTAAAAGGAGACAGCTGATATGATTTTATCTACGTTTCGAATAAAACAACATTTGTTTGTTTTGCCACACTTCAACGTCAGAAGTCTTGGTTAGGATCGTACGAACCATTGAAATAAGACAGGATTGCATTCAATTCAAATAGAAAGGGTCCCATGCATGAGGACACAGATAGCTAATATCATTCTGCAGACAACTGACGAAGTTTCGGAAAAGCTCCACCACTGAGCTTCATGCTCAGACCAATCGATCGATAATCCCCTTCTTTTAAAACAAAGAGCGACTTGAATGAAATCGTTTTTAATCTAAGTCAGCCAGGTGGTTTTGTTTTAGTCGAAAAGAAGAAGAATTGAGTGGTTTGAATTTTTCATGACATAAAACTGAACTCCGCCGAAATAGTGTCAACATTAGTTGGTTGAAACTTCAGGATATATTATATTACTCAGTGGAAATGATAACGTATGTGGGGCAAATGTGAGTCGTGTTGTTTCAAAAGGGTTCAGTTGTTTCGAATAGGAAAAGGGATGCTTAAGAAACAAAATCAAATCAAAATAAACCCCAACACTCAAGATAAAATCCTTATTTTCTTACCTCATCATGCACGAAGAATTCTCAAGTTGACACTTCTTCACATTGACTTGTTTGTGGTGTGGGATATATGAAGTGAACTCGTCACTGGTTATATGTCGTGTGAAGCTTTGAGAACTTTTCCCGCTGTTGATTTGAATGTTGAATGAAATTCAATCATTTGAAGAGACGCGTAATAGATGATCACGAAAACGACGGAAGAAAGAAATAAGATGAAACGAAGATTAATTGACAAAGGATTGTCATGTCGGACAATGAAGAGGAAAAACATAAATTACATCAGTTTGGACTTCAATTTTAATTAAGGTTAGAGTGAAAAGAATCCAAGTTCGGAAGGCAGAGGCGGTACAACCTCACATAGTAAAGATCACATACCGAGGCTTACACCTAATGATCAAACGAACCCACATACGGAATTTGCTACCACTTCCATAACAGCGTTGGTGGGAAGCTTCAGTTTTTTTCGTTTCATATTTATAACTATAAAAGTGTTTAAGGACAAAAGCCCTTTTACTAGGCTTGTCAAGGAGCTCTTTATTTTACTTCCATCATCACTGTTTCGTGAGGAATGCTGCTCTTCAGAACAAAATTAAAATCTAATCAACGAACAGGTGCGATTGCCCACGCACCTTCAATCTAACAACATCGATTATTCAACTTGTTTTAGGTTGCTAAAAGACTAAATATGTCATAGATATATTGCCTTGTTTTGATGTGTTTTATTCGTGATAGTTCAAACCGCAAAGAATTAAAAATGTTGATAAAGAATTTAGCAGGTGAATTGAAATACTGATATATTAAATCGTTCGCTAGCTACAGTGATTGTTAGTCGCCAGTACAACTGCTATCAGTTTTGATTTAATCGATCAGACTTCTCGAACGTCGCATTTTGCGATGTCTGAATGGTTTTCTACTGAGCTAGCCATATGACTACTGAGTTGCAGTCGCAATTATGGAGCCATCATAGTTTTCATTGAATCAGATCATTGAAAGATGAACACCTAAAGATTTGAAAAGGGTGAAAACGACATCATTCTCATGATAAGGTCATTGTTAACCTTTTTCATCTCTCTACTTGTTGCCGAAAACGTGTGAAACATCCCAATCAATTTCCAATTGAGTGTGAGTTAATTACTTCTAGTGAAAACTCAAAAAGAGACTGTTTGGCTTCCGGGCATATTCAAATAAGGCAAAACAAACTGGGAAGCGTGGTTATAACAAACAAAAGATAAAAAGATTCACGATAGGCTCTGTCCATAGCGGATGCACCTGTTAGCTTCTGGAGAAAATTTAAAGTATGATCAAGCCCTTTCAAAGATTGTTAAGAAAAAAGACGAAAGGTCAGTTTGGGAGCAAAGGACGGTCAACCACATCTGTCAAGGTGCACAGATCCAGCAAGGTAAAGAATTATAGGGGATGGAATTTTGTACGCTATGTAAGGCCAAAAAAGGGGAAAGTCATAGACATATTTGACGTGAAAATTCATGCAAGCCGTATTTAAAAGCATGCAAAAAAATACAAAACATATAAGCCACGTAAAACAACGATGTAGGCACGTCAGGTTAATATAGGGTAAGTCAAGCAAATTCTGCTCTTAAAAAGGAAAGATAAGGTTAAGTTAACTTCTTTGAAAAAGCAAGAAACATTATGCAGAGAATCCATGTACATGTAACAGCATTGACCATTAGCCATTTAAACTAAGTATTAAGTTTCCCCTTCTATCTAAAACAAGCCATGTCGTTAGAAGCAATTTAAAAGCAAAATCGTAAGCCATTCGCAAGGGGGGTTATGTCACGCTATACCACAAGATTTCGCTAATCATTGGAGACCCAAACATAATCATTAGGTTTGTTTATTTAAGACTTTGTTACCTTACTAAGATTATTTGCTGCTATCGACTGTTGTAACGGATGGCAAACGAGTGACACCAGACTTGTAATTCAAAAGCATTGGCCAAAAATCTAACAACAGTAACAGTAGATGTTCCTTGAAAGACTTGTTTCAAATCTTGCTTTTAATTTAATTTGAAGGAATATTTTACTTGCCAAAAAACGTAGTATGCCATAGTCTGAATGATGATATAATATTAATAGTGTTGGCCAACTGCAAGATCCCCATTTAAAGCGGCGTTGACGGTGTAAGCCAGTCATTTATAAGCCATTTGACAGACACTAGTGAAACCGACTTTGTAGACCTTTCCAGGCTCCTTAAAAGACACCTTGTCTGGGTTTTCTTTTTTTTATTAATAACTTGAAAAACATTTAGATCAGGATTCGATTAAGAGTCGTTCTTTGTACTTGCGTTAACGTTTTGAGACAAATTATTACAAAGATAACCAATCACACAAAGTAAACTTAGCTGACATTGTTATTATATTCTAGGCCCTCATTTCTTCTTTCTGAAACATAAACTTTATACATTTTTTATTCGTACAAAATATTCATTTCCCGTTTCAAGTTTAAATAACGCATGACGTAAGTAAAATAAGGTCCTTTAAACATTTTTTTTCAAAACAGTAGCTATTCTATTAACTTTATGACTAACTGGAGATGAGAGAAATGCAAAAAGGCAAAGATTATCTTTCACGGATCGGAGTTCTAGATCTTTTCCTTTTTCATTTCTTTTGAGTGAATTTTGTGTTCAATTTTGGTGCATAACTAAATGTTATCATCTAAATTGATTTTTAACGTCTTTTTTTTTCATTTGCTATCTTTAAATTTATATCTTGGCTGAGGTTTTAAAAGAAATCATGATTCCATTTTGATCAATACCTGCAGATATTTACACAATATAAAGAATACATTTTCTAATATCCAAAGCGTCTTTTAGCATGGAAGTAGAGCTCTGAGTTTGCGAATCGCGGCTTCCAACAGCAATTTGAAACTCCTAAGGTCCAATTGCGATTCTAGTGACGACTGCTGTCTCATATTGTGAAATCAACCTCCTAGCTCTTTACAAATGCTGTCCCTCCGGGAAGATGAAGGAAAGGGCCATTCAACAAATAATTCAAATAGACCCTTCTCCAAAATGGCGGCAACGGATTTGAATGAGTTAAAATTGAACTGAATGAAAAACTGATACCAGAAATAGAAAGAGCACCTTTACTTTAGTAACCATGCAAAGTTTCAGCGTATTAAGTGTTACATCAGCTGAGAAAATGTAAGCTGCAATTTGACACATTTACAGACGTTTGTATGACTGGGGGTAGATGCCATACCCCCAATCATACAAATTGTAGTTTGCTGCGTTTCACGGTTGACTACCATTTTGACAGTTGCCATGGTATTGACGATCAGAAATAAGGGAGGAACTGGATGAAGTAAAGTCACTCTACACTGACTGTGGTGCTGTGCGGTTCTTGTATTTGCTCAAGTTTTTATTTATTATCTATTACTTATATGAGTGTTACTGTGTAGTGCAGGTTTTCAACCCCTCTCCCTCGGGGTTGTTTGTAATGCCTGACGCTGCATTCGGGTGGGATCAGGTTTCCTCCCAAAGGGGGTTTTTCCTGGCGGGGCAGCAGGCAGTAAGCTATAATGTGGCAAGCAATGTTAACTGATGACTGTTTTTCTTTTTTTCAATAAAAACGGGGCTGTTGTTAAACATAGGCCGGGCTAAGTGTTAACCCAGTGCAGCGGTCAGTTCCCTATTTACAAATGAATAGCCATCTGATTGTGTGTTGGTTCAAATGGAGAATTATAGAAAACCGTCTGAAAATGTTTCCGTATTTTTCAACTTACATTTTCTCAGCTGATATTACACCTGATATGCCGAACATTTGCAGGGTTACTAAAGTAAAGGTGCTTTTTCTATTTCTGGTATTAGCTTTTTATTTTTAACTTATTTGAATTTTCGGCCGCCATTTTGGAGAAGGGCCTATAATGTAGTGATAATATATATGCACAAATCTTAAGACTATTCCTTAACGGTTGCTTAGAACACAATTTCCCTTAAATTGCATTTTATGTATACTTCCACTGGCCTTCAAATGACATTGCTAAATTGATCTTTATCGAGAAAGCGATGGTTGCAGATAAATTAAATTTAATCGAGCCACAACAATATGCTCCATTTCGACAATTTAAACCCTTGCAGTGATGGCTTACAACGTTACAGCTCGGAAAAGTCGAGAAGAGCATCCGAAGAGTATCCGAAATGGTAATCGGAAGGTCGTAGGTTCCACTCCTGCGAAGAAGCACTCGGGTTTTTTCCGACTATCCTCGAGTCAACTTCGAAAAATAAATCTCTTCATAAGTCTTTATGTTTGGTGGCCGGGTAAATCTGAATTGAAAATCTGAAATTCCAGTGTCGACAGTTGTGCAGCATGGCAAAAACCTGAAAACAACTATTAACGGTCATGTTTTTTCAGTTGTCGTTAACGAAATGCGCAACATTGAGCTATTTGACCGAGAATCGCTGAGGCCTCAGCCTAACTAGGAGAAGACCTTAAAAAAAATAGAGTCTGCGCGACCGTTCGATTTAACTCGTAAGAGGAATTAATATATGTTTGAAGAAAATCTTTTGAGGAGTGTACATATCAAAGCATCTGCAGCAACCATGAATTGCTAATTAGCCAAACACAGATTTACTTTCAGTTGTAGTTATTGAGCTAAAAATATGAGTTTAGTTATTTGACTACTTTAAAAGCTGTTCGCTGCGTGTAGTTGGTCTAGTTGGAAATCGTGGTTGTATATGAAGTTCAGTACAGTTGTCACATTCAGTTTTAGCTGTAGCTTTTAGTTTTCTATAGCTTTTAAATTCTAAGTTAAGAATTGAAGTTGTATTTGTGTATTACACTATTTAGTTCACTTTAATTTACAAGATATGTTTAAAATAAAAGAAAATCGAAGAGCAAACGTTTGGTGTCGAAACGAAAGTACGCAATGCTCTTTCGTTACCTTTGTAATCTGAGTCGATGGAAAGCAGAATAATATCAATAATCGTTGAAATCAATCAAAATCAAATATCGAAGAAAAGCCAAAACAATTTCCATTACTAATTTGGCAAAAGCACTCAAGCTCTAAAGAGCCTTGCCATCCACTTATATCATGCCATAAACATCTCAAATTTGCGACACGAGCAGAGGGTTGATCCTAAAATGCTAAGGATAAAGACAGCAAAAGCCATTAAAAGGAAATCCCTTCTGGCACCACATTAAATTATGATAAGACAAAAATCTGCTTTCTAAGACTCACAAAATGAACTGGATGGAAGCATCGATTTGTATGAGGACATGCACTGTAGTATAATTAACAATGATATCGTTGAGTGAAGACACGCTTTCTCATCTGTGTAAATTGTTGCCATAGGGGTTAAGTAGGGTGTGGGCTGATCGCACGGAAAGATTTCCTGGGTTAATTCTTCATTTCTGGTTTGATATCTCTCTAGAGTTGTACTTGACATGACGACACAAAAAAAAAAAAAACCGGCGTCACTATGTCCAGCATTTCTAAAAACTCCCCCGCTTAGACTCTTAAATCATAATATTTTTTCGAAGATATCATCTTATGATCATAAACGTGACATCGGGAACTTGAATATAGAGCCGGTCAGTAGGTGGATTTAGTGTCCAACCGTGAGAATAATCAAACTACGGCTGTGGATCGGGGCTAATCGAACAGTCGAGATTGCTCGAATTATGCACAAATGAGCTGGTTATGTATTAATTTCAATCCTTTGGCCTTCAAGTAGAGCAACAGTTACTAGTTACTATTAGCTCCGACGAAGGGCTATACGCGAAACCTCGCTCGCGTTTGATAAAACCAAGTTTTCGTGTTTTGCACTCCTATTGATGAAGCAAACCACACTGAATTTTTTTAGAAACTAACTCCATCGTGCGTGTTTAGTTACTAGTGTCGGCACAACTTTGATATAAAAGTCCTTTCCCGTTTTTTACAATGTCGAGATCACTGATATAAATGCTACTAAATACAACTAAGCGATGTCCACTTTTCACTCGCGACACCATGTAGTAATATCCAGTTTTAGGAGGCTTTTAATCTGGCAAGTTCGATATCGAGGGATCTCAAATCGTTTTTACTATTAATTTAGGAGAAAATGTAACTCTATTTTAGCACTACTGAGAAGACTAAAAATGTCTTCTGTTAAAAAAGGCAAAATAATGAAAAAGAAAGAAAGAAGAAATGGGTTGGATCAGCTGATTGAACTTGAGACTAACAAACGGGAAGTGGGTGGATTGGATACCCCGCAAATCTCTTGAATACACTTTAACCCTAACACCAAGGCAGGAGATTCATTTTCAGCGGCTGAAAATGTAAGTCCTGCCTTGGTGATTATATCAACTAGTAGACATCTTAGTCTTCCGGTAATTTCGGACTTTTGGGACCACAGTAATTGACACTTTATCATGTGGCGACTCACACTGAAGGTATTTTTGTCATCTGCAGCTACATGCAGGAATAAGGAGAGAGAAAAGGGGATGAACTGAATATTGAAAAAAAAGAGCCACTTTTCGAACATTTAAGGATAATGACACAACATAACAAAAATCCCCATCAAAAGTAATGTTCTTCTCAGGCTACTGCGAGAAGTTTTCGACCATGCAAGGCGACGTCCCTGCAAGTGTGGTTCTAGTTCATATTTAAAGGTATAAATGATGAATGTCATCGAATAAAATAACCAAAACTTTTCTCTTGTTAGATATTAAATGCGACATAAACGTGAGGTAAAAAGAATTTCCCGACAAGTCGGCATGAAAACTGACTAACGCGGTTTACTACTGACAACTTAATTTTCAGCAATGAATTAAGAAATCACGATTTTAACTTCACCCTAAAAAGTTATGCATGCGACCTAAGAAAGAGGCGGCATTTTTTTGTTAAGGGGTTGTTGCATAAAATGAGATGAAACAGTAATTACTCATATAGTTATGCATATACCTTCTGATCACCTCTCAACAGAGCTAAACTTTGACGGGTTGGTTTGCGTCAACTGGTTACTGAGAGTTTGTCTTGCAGCGATTTTTATTTAAGTGAGAGTTCGTCAGCACCAAGATTAAAACATGATCAAAATCATGAAAAACGATTGCTGTGTCTTAAAATGAGAAGCAATTTTTCTTCGGCCGGATGCATTACAAAATGTCATTTGCGTTATGAAAGAAACGTCGTATTTTTTGACGTCTAGACGAACAAAGAAAACTCGTATTTACATCCTTTTTGTCCCCTCATACTGTCAATGATAAGATATATTCCAGGGGATTTGCGTAAAAGCTTCCTTTGTCGTTAAAACATCATAACATTTGTGGTTCTTAATGCGCTCTTGTCTCGTGAACACAAGAACACAGACAGGTCTCCACTTGTGTAGATCTAAAGACTTGACACGAAGAATGTGTTAGCCTTTCCTGAGGTGGTGGAGTGACAAAGCCAAGAAAATAAGGTAATACAAACTAATGCCAAAGGCATTTGTCCTTTCAGAGTTCCGGTTCTTTCCATTTAGGATATGTTCTTACTTTTCGTTGCTAAATCTTTACAAAAACCCTCAACAATTCATTTTTATTTCCAACCAAACAAACTCAATTTTTAACAAGTTTCTATTATTCTGTGCTCCGACTGTCGGAGAGTCCAAGTATGAACACTTCGAGTTTTTTTCGTGAATGCCCGTAGCATCCTTGTTGATAAACTTATGATTTCAATTCATTTACCAACATAATTAAAATTGAACAAAAAGAAAAACACAGACGTGAAATACTGATGACAATGACGGATATGCTCTTTGTTACAAAAGAAGCGTAATAAACCTTGCGAGCTCAGTCTTCGAGTTGATGATCCGCTTAAAGCAAAAGTATCACTGAAAGACCCTTAGAACTCCACATGTTGAATATTCAGCCATTTTTGCAGGAAAAGGTCTGAAAGGTCGCAGCTTTTCACTGGAGAGAATTGAGAATTTCTCTTTCACGGTTTTGGTAATTGCAGTGCCATCCAGATTTTCCTTCATTTGATTAATTTACAACACATCGTTTCATGCTTTTAGCATCATCACGATTGTGGAGAATTTTACTTTAAGAACATTAAAACGTTCATAGTTCTTTCCCTTTGAAAATTGATAGCAGATCAAGTCTTTTATCGAGGCAAATGTGCATGCCTTCCTGATTTCACTAGTAATCTTTAGTTTTAAAATGAAAAAAGTAAAGCTGAGTGTCAATCACATACAAAAAATGTCGTAATTAGTCCCTATTGTTCCTGCACCATTTTCACAACCTGCTTCCCAGGACCTCTCCCTTAGCTTCTAGGCCGGGGAGCCAAGGAAGAGGTCCTGGGAATGATATTTCTTCACAAAAGGATGTCTCAGTTTTCCACTGGCCGCGGCACGTGAGCATCTGAATTAAGAACAGCTGATTTTTGCATTTTTTTCATGGTATTCAATAAGCAAATCAATATCTTTAATAGTGGGCGATTTTTGTTTTCAAACCTGACTCGGCCCTCACTGAAACTGAAGATTAAACCACCATTGGCTAAATTTCATTATCATAAACGTCCAGTAATTTCCTCTAGCAACAAAATTTATCGTTTCTAATGTTTGCCGACCTTTTAGATCATTTATATCTCTATTTCTTTTCTGCACTCATAAACATTTTCATTCGTTCTCCTTGCAGTATTAATTTACAACCGCTCTTCCTGCGTAGCGGTGAATTGGAATTATTGATTGAGTCACTCTCATTCTGTTGTAATCTGAGGATGCTTACTGATAAGCCCAATGGTTTCTATCAAGGCTTCGTCGCCGGTCGCAATTTCCTGTACTGTCTTTTTTATTTTCCCTTTGACATACACTTTGTGGAAAATTATAATAGACATTGCTTTTAGAGTGAAGGGGTAGTTTCTAAAGAAACTGTGGTGCTGCGTCGGTGGGGAAGTAGTATACAAAAATTTGGTTTTATCAACGGAGTTGATAAATGTAAATTGGCCACCGTACAGAGATTCTAAAAGCTGACGTTTCAAGCGTTAGCCCTTCGTCAGAGCGAATCGATACCGCTCTGACGAAGGGCTAACGCTCGAAACGTCAGCTTTTAGAATCTCTGTACGGTGGCCAATTTACATTTATCAACTCCGTTGATAAAACCAAATTTTTGTATATTGCTTTTAGAGTGTCGTAAAACAAATTAAAACAGATTCCACAGTAATTACTTCGACCAATCACAGCAGGTACAAACAGCGCAATAAACCAATCCAAATTCGTAGAAATTCCATGAAACTTGCTCAAAGCGCGGGAAAAATTGCGCGTGCAAGTCGCAATTGGTTTTGATTTTCCTTTCCATTGGTTGATAAACTGGTGCGAGATTTTTAAACCAATCACTAAAGCGTAGCAATTGCAATCGCGTAATTACTTTCGACAGTCAATTGAAGACAGCTCTAATATATAGCAAGAAAAGATAACTTTGGTATTGTTCAAATACTACCAGTCCTGCCTCTTATCCAGACCTCTCTCAGGTTATGCAAATTACCACCGTAACCTGCTATTTCAACATGTCTGATATCTTCTCTAAATTAACGATTATCGTTAATTTTTAATTGTCTTTGAATTTGCTATTATCGTTAGTTTAGGACACTGTGTCCCAGGACTTGTGGTAAAAGAGAAAATAAGGAAAATAAAAGTCATATCCGTGGACTGGATTTGAAGTCGAAGTTTCAACTCTTTAGGAACCGCACTTTGCTTGAAGTCTCGAATGCTTAAAATTATGTAACATCAGCTGTATCTTCAAATAAAGGCGAAAAAATCCGAGTCACGAAGTGTTCCCTTAAATTTAAATAAGACGAGCGCTAACGTTATTATATTGTTAATGTATAGTTGACGCAAATACTTAACAGGGCAGAAGCTAATTATTTTCAGCAGGAGCCGATACAACGTAATTTTATTTTAGTGGTGTACACCACCAAAATCAAATCTACGTTGTATCGGCTCTTGCTGAAAATATTTAGCTTCTCAACTTGTAATTACACCGATCAGATCAAGCCACTGATCCAACGTACACCGATAGGAAGATTGTCCACGATTGCTTCAAAACCCTTAATAGGACACTTCGTGATTCTTAACAAAACAGAGCCTGCATCTCCTGGACATACTTATGGGGAGTCTGGGATACTTTTTAGTAACGAAAATTGTTTAAAGGGCGATTTAGATAGTACGAGTTTTTGCTTACGAGTTTCGCTTACAACTGACAGTACATCATTGCTTGCGATCATTTACATGTTCACTTCTCGTGACCGTCTGTCGTAAGGGTCTCCCAGGTCTGATTTATACGACACAATAATTTGTGTTGAAGTCGCAGCTTAAAGTAAGCTAGCCGTGGCGTAGGCTTGACGCATACGGAAGTCGCAAGCAAAAACCGCACCGTCTAAATTGCCGTGTAACCATCCTTGCGTTCAGTATTCAGTTCTTACGTTCAGTATTCAGTTCTTCCCAGAGCAGTTAACCTCTGCCAGCTGTCGCCCAATTTAACCCTAAACTTATCGTTTCCACAGAACCATGAAACCTGCAAAGAAGTTGTTTCCTCAGATTTCACTACTGCTGATCACCTTATTAGCCTGCTGCACGATGGTGACTGCAAATGCCAGTGAATGCATACCAAGGCTACAAAGTGTCGAAGTGAAAGTGGTTGGCTGCATCAAGAGGGAAGTGGATTTATATCAATGTAAAGGAAGCTGTTCATCAGAGGACAGCTCTAACAAGAGAGTATGCCGGTGTTGCAAGCCAGTCAAGTCGACTAAAGTACAAATAGAAATTTTTTGCCAGAAAAATAGAAATTTCTATGTGCACACCCATGAAGTGCACGAACACAAGCATTGTACATGTTCGAGATGTTTACTCCACTGAAAAATTGCGACTTAAATTACAAAATCAACGATACTACCTTGTCAAAAAGACACCTTTAAGGGTATTCTGTCATTTCGAAATCAGTTAACAGTTACAGTGAAGACAACTGAAAGTCGATGACCAATTAAAAGAGTATTCCTATATTTATTTTAGTACAATTTACATATTCAAATTTTGCTTAAAGGAAGCTTATTTCTTTCAGTTAATTACTACCCAAGTAAAGTAATAAAATTTTAAACTGAATCTATGCCCATGGTATACCGCTTCAAATGTTCTTTATTTTCCAATATGATTATGAAGAAATCCTGATCATGCGAACAGGAGATGATCTCAGGTATTCATTTGGTGTAGTCTAGTTTTCGAGAAATTCTTGATTCAGATGTGATCTCTCAAAAGGAAGTTTCAGTAATAAACTTTTCATCACCCTTTTTTTTTGTTAATAATACATTTTTCTTTGGACTGGCTCGCAGATCTTCCGACTGATAAGCAAGTCATTATAATAAGAAAGTCATCGTTATAATTCCTTTTAAGAAAACTATCGATTTCTATTCAGTGCAATCGAGTTTTCGTGATACACTACAATGGACTTGTTTTCACGAGCGGTTTTTCAGGTCGCTTAGCGAGTGACAACCGAAAGTTCCGTGAAAACAATTCCTTTTTCAACTCGCTTAAAGTTAAGCAAGTCGGCAAATTTCAATAGAATTCTCATTAAATTTAAGCCACCAAACCAGGGAGCTTAAGCGAGTTGGCAATTACTTTCGGCCAACCTAATGAGGAGTCGTTTGCGGATATTCAAATCAGAAATACAACAGCCGTGCTATTTTTATTATTTTATTGATGTATTGGCACGTGCTCTCTCCCCATTTAATCTTATCAGTGAAAACAAGTATCATTTTTATGTCGCTTAACGAAGTGTGCAAACAAACCACTTTCTAATTTCAGGAATGCTAAGCGAGACAACGGCTGTCGTGAAAACACGGCCCGCCAATGATAAGGGAAACTTTGCTTCCATTTTGTTTCATTAAAATACGAGTTTGCTCATAGAAGGCAGAAGGCATCATGTTATTTACAAATTACTTTAAAATGTAAAAGGTCGAAAAGGAAATGAAATTTTACGATGACTGCAAAATTCTCGCGCGCTCATTGGCTAATTTTTATTGTCAATAAGCGGACAAACACAAATTTATGCGATATTGACGAGATATTGGTCGCGTTAGCTTGAAGAAAATTGTGAAGTTTCTCTCATTTTTGTCTAGCGTTCTTATCGTGTTTTGACTTAATTTTGACCCCTCTGCCTTTTCGTCATTGTAAAAAACAAATTGATGTCAGTTTTTCATGGGTCTATCCTGTTATTGACAATGAATTTCGTCATAACATTGTCAAAGCAGTCTGCGGATCCACAGCTACTTTGACAATGTTATGACAAAATTCATGATCAATAACAGGACAGACGCATGAAAAACTGACATCAATTTGTTAACTTGATAACGAGCCAGTTATTAGCCATTGAAAACTGATAAATTCTGGGGGAGCAAAGGCGCGCCAACGTTCCCATACATTCATTGTAAAATGTCGAATTTCAGTTCAAAGCATCATTACAGATCTGGTATATCCGGTTCAAATTTTCCGAGATAGCTCATTATGCAACGCACTTTGAAATACTCAGTAGTTTATTTCCGGCTGAGTCATTATGTACGTAAAGCATGATACATGGCCCAAGCGGCCAAGTCTTCGACCAAGAGGCGATTGCGATGTCCTTCAGCCCACCAAGACCACACAAGGGGAACTTATTTTATCAAACACGTTTGTATGTGCCCGCGTTTTCATTGTACGTAATATCTCGTAGTTTCACGTGATTCGGAAACGCCACCAGATCGCAACTCGCCAATCAGACTGACTAGAGTACTGGATCATAGTATAGGCTACAAGGGACCTGGAGCCCGTTTCTCGAAAGTCCCGAAAACTTTTCGGGCCCGAAAAGCCATTTGTGAAACTGCCAACCGCTTGTTTTGGAAAGCCGATCTTTTAACATGTTTTCAAGCTAACTAAAAGAAACAAGTCTGTGAAGTTTGACGACTTAAATCCTCCCCGTTCTTGACATGATACAGAAGAAATTGTGACACCCGAAAATGACCCGTAAAGTCTCGGGACTTTTGAGAAACGGGCCCCAGGGCCGGAAAAAGGCGCAGGGCCCTGCTAGGAACACGTACTGCGCATGCTCCGTGCGATGCGATTTTAGAGGATTTAGTCGCTGTTATACATCCAAGTTATTTACAGCCAGAAAAGCAAACGCAAGCAACAGATAAGATAAATTTTCTATGCAAATTTTTGTTACTCATTTTTTCCAATCTTCATCTTCTGAGTGCTCATGAATAGTGTAAAGAGCCCATATGATAAAATGCTCATTTAGTAAGTTTAGGGTCGGGCCAGACAGGAAAATATTTTGCCCTTCCACTCAGTCAATAAGTACATAGTATTCCGGGACAAAACTGGTGTTGAAGTACGTGAGAGTAAAGAGTAACGCGACACTTCGTGACGCTTATTGAAGTCCACGTGCGTTTCTGGACGTGTCTGGCGCGAGGCATCTGCATGAGTACGAGAAAAAAAGCAAAAATAAACACAAAGATACCTTCACGGCTTTTGTCGCCAGAACTTGTAACTCATTTATTTTTTTCGTTTCTAGCTCGAGCAAATAGAACAAATCAGCTAAATCAATGTTGCACCCAATTCAAATTTCCCGGGGTTGAGATTCTTTGTGTATTGTTTTTGCATTAAAATGTAGCATTCACATTTAAATGATATGAAAATACCTGGAACAAAAGGTTTTATTCCCAAAGGGTTTGAATTGGGTACAACATTGAGTTAGCCGATTAGGTCTATTCAAGTAATTACTTTTTAGTAAATATGTATATAACCATCACAATCAGCTTTTGGAGAGTTAAGAAAAAATAGCGTCGAAAATGGTCTCCTATTTCATTTGTGGGTAAAACTGAGGCACTACAGTAATTGCAACTGTCGTAGCAGAAATTTAAAGAAAACGACAAAACTTTTGAAATTATAAGACATGTTTCGACAGAAACTTCTGCCATCTTCAGTTGATTAATGTACAAATCGTTAAGTTGAATTTATAAGTACGGAAAAAGTGCTAATTATGCCAGTAACAACGGAATGTACATAAAACGTGACAATGTACATTCCGTTGTTACTGGCATAATTAGCACTTTTCCCGTAATTATAAATTCAAATTAACGCTTTGTACATTAATCAACTGAAGATGACAGAAGTCTCTGTCTTATAATTTCAAAAGTTTTGTCGTTTTCTTTAAATTTCTGACTTGCCTGCTGATATCAAGATCCTTTGGAAACTGTCGTAGCATTGCAATTCTAACCTCATAGGTGATAAGTTTGTAAAAGGTTTATCTCCAACTCTTGATACATCAAATGATTGGTTTATATTTTTTTGATCCACCTTAAAAACAAAACAATGTCCATTCCACTTTAACCAACAATCGTGGCTAAGAGTTCTTGAGACACCTTCAATAACTTGAGCGGAAAAACCGATTCAATTAAAGATGTGCCTTATATTTTATAATACTTCCCCTCATAGCGGCCTCTCAAGGGAAGGGGGAAAGGATTATACCCGTGTTTTACCTCAGAAACCGCTTGTCATTATTGACTTCATTGTCCCAATAATTGTGTCCGAGATCGTAAGTTTAAAAAATCAAGAAATCACGCATGCGCGTATAATTACTGTTGCGAATTCTTTGAGACCAGATTAAATTGTGAACAAAAACTAATTCCAAGACTGGGTAGTACGCTTTCACTTTGTTTGACGTGCAATGACTCCCGGCAATTTAAAAGTCATCTCTGGAAGAGTAAGAGCTTCGAGTTTCATTTCGAAAGCTGTGGATCTTAATGTGTCCCTGGCTTGTTTAGGTCCATGTAGTCACTTTTCTTAAAGCGATCACTGATGTTTGTAAACTCCACCCTTGGTCATCCTATTTGCTTACAGAAAAAAAAACTCTTGGAAAAAAAACTTTTTCCAAGGTTGTTTTAAAAATACAGGAGGGCTTATTTCGCAAATTAGACCAGAAAGTCGGAACCATAATATATCGAGAGCAACGACCCCGTAGAATTTCGAAAGCAACCATTACCGACTGATTGTTTGTCAGGTTTGTTTATAGCACCAGTTGTGTAATTTGCGCTCACTGTAAAATTACATCACAGTCTTGGAGTGTTAATCAAATATTACCAGCTATTTCGCTACTCAGTGTTGAGGTCACAAAATCAATTTAAGAATTTTGAGCTGTGTTTTGGAGAAAATCGCCATTTTTTGAAGATTTCTTCCACGCTGAAGTCGCAGTAATATTCTGCGGGCTCCTCGAATGAACGGTAAGCTAAAAACAATTTCTGTGCTAATTGAAACGGGCTTCTTGGCCTGCTCAAGTAAAGTATGATACAAGAATAAAGGGAGTTGTCAATAACCTTTCTTCTTCAGGTCTAAATACTATTAATAAACTATTGGTGGTTGATATGTAATCACTTATTGGGTCGAGTTGAACTTGCAATTTCGAAACGAACAGTTTGAAGCAATTTCGGGTTTCTCTACAAATCCTTGTTTGTCTTGTGGCACTACTGTAAACTGGACAACCGGAACAAAATATTTATAAATGATTTAACTTCGAGCAGGTCTGCCCATAAGTCAAAAATTTGGCTGGGCTTCACCGTAAAGTCAGATGAAGCAAAGCCATATCGCATTATATAAAATAAGGTAACAAACTATTGAAAGTACCGACAGCGCAAAGGAATTAATCTCTCATTTTTTTCCGAAGAAACTTCACTTTGTCGGATATGAGGGCCATACGCAACGAGAAAACACAAACAAAACATAACTGATGATTGTTATGGCAATTTAATTTAAGCCAAATTATTGGTGCTCTTCTGTGTTTAAGTACCGTCGCAGGAAATAACATAAAGAAATTCAACACACTCTTTCACGTTCGATGAGAACAAGAGGCTAATGACTTCAAACAAAATAAGAGTGTGATTTACGAATTAAACGACTACAGTCCTTCTACCTGGTGGCGCGCGCGGTTGTCTGTGATTTCGAACACCAGAGGTAGTTAAAAATAAGCCTTTTTTCATATTTGCCACCAAATATTCAGTGCAGATCGGCTTGCAAAGGAGGAAAGGACAGCAAAGCTTGTACAACTTTGGCTTGCTAACCTAACGTTTGGTTACAAAGAACAACGAAAGGACCGGCGAGATAGGTCAATTAAGAAATACTTATAATACGCGATCACAAAAGCGGAAGAAAAAGAAAAAAAGTGAAAGGTGGGTAGGGGAAAATTAGTTTAGGAGGTATGTTTCGAAAGAATGTTTTCCAAGTTAATTTTAATTCCGACGCGCGAAGTTTCGTTGTTGGTCAATCGACGTTGATAGGCCACAATTTCTCAGATCCCTTGTTCTTGCAAGGTAAGTAACAGATCTCTAGAATTAACGATAAAAATGCCATATGCAAAGATATGCTGAAACAACGGCGAACTATTTCCACCACTCATTAAATTAAATATCTTGGCTGAATTTTCAGGGATGCATCTCGGTCTCCCATTGCTGCTGTGTGTGTTTGTCGCTGCGCAACATTTCAAGGCAGATGCGAAGCAAAGATTGGACCTCCGACTTCGTCTCGGAAAAGCGCTGTTCCGAAGAGCGAGAGAGATCAACGAAACAGCGGAAGTGAATGACGACAAAAGAGAAGATAGTGAAGGCGACCTAACGGAGCAGGAAAGGGAACGAGCTCAGGAAGTAGACACAGCCGAAGATATTTTCGTCGGTTCCGGAAATCATGTGTTCGAGAGCCAAGGAAAGTCGGATGCTTCCGATTCAAAAGGAGAGGACACTTCAGGTGACGAAGACATTGCAAGCGATGATGAAGCGGAAGACGATAGAGGCTCAACGTCCGGAGATGGTGACGAAGGTGATGAAGATGACGATGACGAAAAAGAGAAAAGCGATGATGATGATGATGATGATGATAACAGCATACAGAGGAACAGTGAAACCACGGAAGAAGCATCTTCAGAAGGCGTTGATTCCAGTGGTTCAGCATTGATGGAAAACGAGAGCGGGTCAAGACGATCCCATGATACCTCTGGTTCAGGTTCCGGAAATGAGGATCAAGCAGAT
>OX421458.1:29003624-29011124 GCA_949126865.1 Montipora capitata | reverse complement strand
CAAAATCTCCAGAACTCCGAGTTCCCACCAAAGTGGAATCCGCTGAGAATGGCTCAAGACGACCCTGCGATTCAACCCCTTGTAAACTCGGACCTCCTGGCATGGGCCCTTGCGGTAATTGCGCCAATTGATAAGGAGTGCAAAACGGTGCAAATAGGGTGAAAGGCACTTGAAGTTGAGTTTGCCAGGGAACAAATGGCACAGCCGTATACAAGGGGCGATTCCAAGTGGTGTTCACCGAGGAAAAGCAGTGATTTGTAGTATCGAAGGGTTTTTCCTTCGAAGCTTGGTTGCGGTTTAGTGGCTGTCTTTCTCCAGTTTTCTTTGAATAGATCTGCCTTTTTACGTGAAGTAATAGATCTGTAAGTAGCGAAAAATATCCGTCATTGTCAAAGGAACAAAGCGTTTGGTTCTCGCAAGGCAATAAAAGGCGAGTAATCCTTCGCAGGCTTTTCAAAACCAATCTACATAACTTCAACCTTTACTTGAATGCGAGACTCCATGAATGTGAAACCTTGTTCTTCAGTAACAGTTAATGACAAATTGGATAAATTATACAATCCGCCTCGGGTCCATTTTATTCCGAAAAGCTTGGCTACTAAGCATGGCATCGACCACTGAAGCAATAGAGGACGTTTTCCGTGTTTCCATAGCCTCATCTAAACACGAGTGGGAGTTGTGAGAATTCGAGACAGTTATGCAAACCCGAGGCGCAGTCAAGGCTTTGCATAACTGCCGAGAATTCTCTCAATTCCCCCGAGTGTTTAGATGAGGCTATGGAAACACGGACAAGAGTCCTCTTTTGCTTTTATAAAATATTACTCAAAGATAATTCAACAAATGAAGGAAATGCTGGGTTTTTTAATTCTTGATTGACACAGATTTTCTTGACACACGCTCATATTTCCTACCAACCAATCCAACGCGCGTCTGACAACACATAACCAATCAAAATTCTTGTGATGTCACAGCCGTGTTTCCATACTCTCACTTAACAGAGCTATTGACCAATGAGAGTGCGGGTACTATCCTAATTATTTTATAATGAAAAATGGCATCGCGACCGTTTAAGCCTGGTTTTCACTAGCGACGCAAGCATAAACACAAGATGATACGCAAACTCAGTACTTTGATGTTCATTAGAGCCTTTTGTTAGAACAATAGACACTAATTAACAACAAGTAAATGCGCCTGCGTGTGTTCCTTGTACCTATACTTGCGTCGCTAGTGAAACCCAGGCCTTACGAACGACCAGCGGTTTTCGTTAAAACAATGGTTTGCTGGGGGGGTTCAGTCTCGCGAGCTCAGAAAACCTGGCTGTGGTCATTGTTATTTAAGGTTTTTCGTTTACGAAAGGGAAATAGGGACTTTAAGATTTACGACGCGGTCGTCAACGAGAGCGCCATAAAACAACAATATCATTGGTTAAAAGAGGATAAATAATCGTGCTGCACGTGCAGCACGCATTTTTAGCACATATTCGTGCGGCGCTCTGCACAACAACGACGTGAAATCACCAAATTTGAGGTTTTGACGACAACGCAAGCGTCAATAATTCATTCAACAATCAATAACTTTATTAATGTGTCAGGTACCTCTAGCTTACATATACGTAAACTAATTGGGGACACCTAACTACTAGTGAATTAAAAGTTAAGAAGAAATATATTAATCTGATCCAAAATACTAATTATTAGAAGTAAGCGTCAAAATTCGCTGTTTTTTAAACTAGTTCCCTAAAATATCTTGACATATCGGTATCCCATAAACCCATGAGAAAACCAGCCTTAACGTTTGCGGAAGAACAAAAAACCGCCCCATATATTTTCAGTTTCCCTAGTCGTTGACGTCTGAATTTCACTAATTCCAGGTTAAAAATAAGTAGACTGGTTTTTATCCTGAAAAGCAAGTTGCATCTAACGGAAAGTCTTCTTTCTCACCTCGTCTACCTTTGCGAAAAAACGCATGCTTGAACTCGCACCTTGAAGCCGAAGACAACACGGAAGAAGCTGTTCTCCTCGGATACTCCGTAATCTTACGAAATCCATACAAGTTCAACTGTCGAACAAAACTCGCAAAATTCTTCGTTTTGAACAGCGCGCTCGATGGATTGTTTAGAATCTCGGCGACAAATCTTTGATTACTCGGAATCTCGATGGTTGTTCCCTGCGCATTCCAATTAATCTCATGGCATTTCGGATTATTCACAATCCACCACAACTTTTCTGGAAAACTGAGCAAACTTGCATCAGGAAGAGATTCTGCGTTTGGGTAGGACGAAACACTCGCCATATTTACAAAAGGTGGACAAAATTTCACTTGTCCGTTATTTTGTTTCCATGGAATTGCACGCGGCTCTCAATTCACGTCATTAGCGGCACGCACCACCTCAACTCCTGATTGGCTAATAATTAGTTTAAGAGCGCGCGCTCTTGCGAACTTTTTTGGGGGAGCTTTCTCAAAATTCAAATCTCTTAATGCAAGATGCTTGGAGGAGGGAGAATATTATTTAGCTGGAAAAATATTTGCTGTCACTAGTTCATGGGGGTCCTAAATTTCAAGTATTTGTACAAAATTTATCATTAAGTTGATTCGCCTTACGTATATGTAGGCTTTCTGCAAGGACCTTAAAAACAGTCAGTAATGTCTGTCTCCTTATCATGTTAATATGGCAACAGGGCTAGTATTTATGAGTTTGTTTCAAGTCATTTGGAGCTTTTGCACAAATGGCGAAAGTGAATTTCTTGCACGAGATACGAAGAGTTGCCAACAGTGACAACGGCCAGTAATCTATCATGGGATTCAGTCTGAATAATAAATAGATAAATACTTTAATCATTGCAATGAACCTAATTAACTAAGTTTTTTTTGGTTTTTGAGGAGAGGGAAAACCGGAGTACCTGGAGAAAACCTCTCGGTGTAGAGTAGAGAACCAACAACCTCAACCCATATATGATGCCGAGTCTGGGAATCGAACACTGGGCCACATTGGTGGGAGGCGAGTGCTCTCACCACCGCGCCATCCCATCCCTGCACCCGCAAAGCTTTTTGCAAAGCTATTTAAAGTTCTCGTTTCCAATGCCGCATATTTAAAATTTCATTATTACAACTGCCCAATCAAGTGCCTCTCTAAACATATCTGCATACCTAATATCAGGTTTTGAAAATCCTATGATCGGAAGACGCCCATGTATCTTACCTCATCCTCTCAGTCCCTGGGACACCTGCCATCACCAAATAGACACTGTACATGTGTAACTAGCGTTCTTCCCATTTTAGAGGAAAGAATAAAAAATCCAACTTGTTTTCACCAGATCAGACAGAAAAAAGGAAGACAGGGGACCCTTCTTCCCTCTCCTTGCTCTCTCTTCTCACTTCCAACTGACTTTCACTTGGTGCCAATTATCCTAATGTCCCTCCCCACTTTTGCAAAAACAGTTGCATCAATTCGTTTAGAATCTGACTCAAAATAACATTTTTAATTTCAATAACACTTAAATGAAATTGAACAATAAGAACAACAAGGATAAATGAGTAACGCACATTAAGAATTATAATTTATAAAAAAAAATGCTGAAAAGGATAGCAACTGAAAGAAACATTTCTCAATTTGTACAAATGTATAAGACCACAATATCTGTCACTTCTGGTAAGTATATGCCATCAAAAATGTTAAGAGCAACATGTATGGAGCACAATATTTCAGGTTACAGGTACTGAATCTCATTCTAAAACTGTCATGTCACCTAGTTTCGCTGAGGCCTTTCCAGTTGTGATAATTGTTATATTTCTGATATAGAATTTCCTACAAACTCAATGACCTGTTTGTACAGGTCTATTCTCGAATTACTCACAAAAGGATCTTTCTCTTGACAAAGATTCTGGTAGAGTTCATAATTGAGAGGGTTGCAAATAGGGGGTACTTGAACAACTGTTGGTCTGGTGGGGAGGTCCCAGAAGTTTGCTGTTAGGGTGTAAATGCCTGGCCAAACGCTCGCAACATTTGAACGCAACATCTTGCAACATTGTTGCATGATGTTGCGACATGTGCTGAACGGGCTGGCCAAACGCACGCAACATTCTCAACATTTTCAACGCAACATGTCATTGCTTATGTGCCCCAGGCCCCTGGCGGGCAACAAGTAGACCTAGAGCGCAACAATGTTGCGCGAACGTGGCCAAACGAGTACATCATGCAACATCTAAAATGTTGCACGAAAAATTTGACTGCTTTCAAATTTGATCCAACATGTTGCAACATATCGCAACAGGATGGCCAAACGCATGCAACATGTTGCGCCCAACACTGTTGCAAGATATTGCGTTGAAATGTTGCGAGCGTTTGGCCAGGCCTTAACACTGTGCAAAGGAAGCAGGTGCTGATTACTGTTAAATAGCTGCCGTGGTGTCAGGTTATTCTCTATAGAAATAGAATGGTTGTGGGCATTGACAAACTCTTGTAGAAGTTGATTTATTCTTGGAACATACACATAATGTAAGCAAAATAAATATGTGTCATTGGAAGAATCCAGGAGGCCTTGATGCTCTAACTCATAGAGCTCTGACTTAATTAAATCAGCACAATGAATATTTAAGTCACGATTAAACCGCCCTACTCTCTGGTTATGAACTGAACTTCCAGTGATGACCGCCACCCCCCCCTCCCCCCCCTGCTGGTGAATGATTAGTCATTTCTTCCCAAACACGTACATTTTCTCTTCCTTTGTCATTTGGTACTTTCAGTGGTCTTCCATACCGATGCACGTTGGAACAAAGTTAAAACAGTTTGCGACATATTGTTGTTACTGCATTCACAAAATACAATCAGTCCGCTGAACCCATCTGGACCCGCCGCTGTCCATTCTGTTTGCAGATATGAAAATTCCCATGATCACCCATGAGCGTATGTGGACCATGCGGTCGAAAAGAAAAATAGAATGTTGTTATTGTGTTTAACACAAGTTTGATATTGGTCTAACCAAATTGGTCAATTCGAGCCGGATGCAAACTGCGGCCAGCTAAAGGATGGATAAGCAAGAAGGGTTCCATTCTGTGGATGAACAAGTAATATCGCCGCTTCACAGCAGTCTAATACAACCTAAAGATTCGGTATAAAGCCAAACAGGGTCAAATTAGTCATCAAGTTCGTCAAGGAGGAGAAAGGACGCCCAAATCAAGGCCGCCATCGGGAGCCTTCAAGCAAAGCAGTTATAGGAGCAAATAAAAAGGGAAAATGAGGCACGTGAGAAGGAATTATATTTAGAGAAGAAATGGCCCAAAGGGAATTGGAGGTGAAACTGGAATATCGAAAACGGGAGCTCTATCTGTTACAGAGAAAACGAGAGAACGATATGGCCATAATTTCTGCCCAAGACCAAGCGGAGGTAGCACAGCTTGAGAATGAAATACTGGGACAAGACCTTATCAAAGGTAAAGAGGTCACTGAGCGAAGGGTTAAGGTCAGTCAAACTTCGCCATCTTTGAAACATTATTTAGTTCCCAGTCCCCATACAGTTAATGATCTGGACAGTAAAGATGAACATTCAAGCCCATGTATTGAAGTTGAACCTGGAATGACAACGGGATATGTTTCCCAAGGAAGTAAGCCAGTTGTTTACTCAGAGTCATCCCTAAATTATGACAGACAAACTGCCATTTCATATAAAGATACTCCCCTGAGTACAAGTCCCAAGTCTTTGCCATTAAAGAATTTACAATTTCAAGCCGCTAATAATGCTGTTCCCAACTTGGGCATAAGTCAGTTACCACTTGCCACAGCAAGTGAATTAAATGTGCTACCGTTCAATACTTCTTCGAAACTACCTAATCGATATCTCCAACCTGGAATTAAATGTTCATTCCAAGCTACACCAACTCCAGTCAGCTTAGATGAAAAGACCCAAGTGTTTGATGAGTTCCCCTCACTTGGACATGCGACTATGACCAAAGATAAACATGGGTCATCTTGTAATGGTAGTGCATCTACTTCTTATTTTGCTACAGAATTTGGTCATGGTACTACTTCCCTGGGAAGGGCTACAGTACAAGTATCTTTTTGACATCAACTTACAGTACTACTTGTAGTGGCAACTTAAACTTGGGCCTCTTGAGACCAAAATGCGTGTCCGCCATTCATTACTCTCAACCATCGTTCATGGCGCAATGGGCTCCGAGTACTGGAAAGGCGTCAACTCCCTACCCAAGTGGTTTTAAAGTAACAACTAAGTATGAATTCAGCTCAAGCTGAAGAACCAGTAGATTCATTTATTGACAATCTCACAGGGGGTCAAGAAACCGTCTTCTGCTTGACTGCTGGTAGCTTGCAAACAGACTCAAGCGTAGCTCTTTTGCGAGCACAATAACAGAAGCGATTACCAACGCTTGAGCTCTTCAAGTTCATAGGCAAACCAATCGATTGGCCAAAGTTTATTGAAAGATTTCGTGACCAAATACACAACAACACGACACTTGCTGATTCAGATAGGATGGCCTACCTATTGGAAAACCTCGATGGTGAGGCTAAGAAAGCGGTAGAAAGTCTAGGTGTCACAGGTCATAGCTATGCAGCCGCCTAAAGACATTGAAACGCCAGTTTGGAAACTTTAACAGTGTTGCATCAGCTTACCTAAGAAACATGCTGGACAGTACCCTTGTGTCTTCGAATGACAGACAAGCCTTGCGGGACTACTATTACCAAGTAAAAGCATGTACGACGTCGTGTGTGAAGATGGGCCAGTCGGCTATACTCCAAACCCCGGAGTATCTTAGCAGAGCAACTATGCGACTACCGATGCACCTAAGAGTAAGATGGTATGAGCACATAGATGGTCGTACGGATTATAAAAACCAAAAAATGAATGTGGTTATTTGCTAAATAACCAAAATTGAAAATTGGTTATTTGTAAATAACCAAAATTGCAAAGTGGTTATTTGCTAAATAACCAAAACTGCAAATTGGTTATTTAGCACAAAATTGGTTATTTACCTAATTTGGTATGGACGTAACCACGTGGCCCATTTTCCCGCTCATTTCCTACAGTGCATTGCATGCTTTGATTTCACTCCATGTAACATGGCTTCCAACGATGACATGGTGGCAAGAATCTTGAGCTGCAGTTTGCAGCGCACTGAGAAATTCTCAGCAACAGGTACATGTCAAGGCAAATAGTTGATGGTGACTTGTTTTCTGAAACATGCACATGTTGAAATGTCTTGTCAGTGATTGAAGGCTGCCAAATACTTACAGTCCATTGCGGGAATGCATGCAAATTTAACGAACTCAATGTTTTGTCCAACTGGGCTCTTTGGGGAATATTTTTATACTTGTTAAGTGTGGATACGTTTTCCTAGCCTTTGGACAATGTGGTGTTTGAAATCATGCTATTTTGCAATTGTTTGTTTTCAGGATGAACAGAAGTTACTTTCTGTTGAACAATCACCAGTCAGTGTTCAGTTGCCATCGTCTGTTCTTCATGGCTCGAGACAAAGCCGTGAAATGAA
>OX421458.1:28971124-28988624 GCA_949126865.1 Montipora capitata | reverse complement strand
TGACGTTTCGAGCGTTAGCCCTTCGTCAGAGCGAATCAACGAAGGGCTAACGCTCGAAACGTCAGCTTTTAGAATCTCTGTACGGTGGCCAATTTACATTATCAACTCCGTTGATAAAACCAAATTTTTGTATACTACTTCCCCACCGATGCAGCACCACAGTTTCTTTAGATACAACCCCCTTCATTCCTTAATTTAACTCTTTAACATGGGATCATGTGCCATTCGAGGGCAAAAAAACTACAAACTAATTATTGGAATCCATTAAAAGGCATGTAAGATAAAATCAAAACAACAATAAAAAGGACTATTTGCAGGCCAACAATTAAAGAAAATCAGATGGTAGATAAAAGGCAGTACACCTGATGCAACAATAATCTAATTCTTAATTTAGAGGCCATTTGACAAATTATTTCCTGTAATGCAGAACTGTTATATCATACTGCACTGATTGGTTGCACTTGACTGAGGTGATTATTACACGATAATCACCTAAGCAGTTATTTTCAAAATGGCCACAAGCCATTTTGTCGAGGTGACAGATAAAGAAATTAATATTATTGTTTTAAAGAAAATGCATATTTTTCAAACAATCACCTACAGTACATATACTAAAACAATATTATTCACTTCAGGCTTGGTGAATATTGTTGAATAATACATAGTGACCAAACAGAACCCACTTATTTTATAAATAATTAAAAAATCTCACCAAAACTTCATCCAGCAACTCATAAATGAGAGGAAAGTTCATTTTGATTGATTCCTCATTGAGAACACCACAGTAATCCTTGCAAAGGTCTGAAACTCTAACAAAAAGAGAGTATAATGAATGGCTGGCCTGCACTCCTGCAGCTTTTTATAAGCAATGTTTGGGAACTATGGCCATGTGCACATGCATGTTATCAGGTTACCGCATTGTGAACCATTGCAATCGTCCCTGAAGGAGCAGACGCTGTTTAATTCAAAGGGGGTTACCCTCCGGGGACTTGGAACAATATCTGGATGCAAGGAAGCAGTAAGACAAAACAACCATGCATTGCAACCACACAGGCATCCTAGGTAATGATCCAGGCTGATGATCGGCAGCCAGCTCACAAGTACATCAGTCTCTCCACAACGATAATGTTGATCTTGCCTCAAAATTTTGCCTCTTTCTAAAGTTCAAGCCCAGATACAGTCTTTGTATGAGACCAACTATAGCTAAAAAATGATTGTACTGTTTGCTCACAATAAATAAAATTAACACTAACATTACTGCCTTTTGGTATTTGTACCTGGTTAGGACTTCAACTGCAAAAGCTGGTGAAATATTAAACTTTGTGGTACAAACAAAGTAGAGCCCATTTCTTTTAATGAAGATAAAATTCACCCCATCGACATTCTGCAATGCAAATTGAAGGAATGTTTGTCAGCCTATTTACCACGATCATCAACTTTCTTCTTGCCAGAGGGCAGGTAACCCTTCTCTGTTTGAGATTCTTGGTTGAACTGTTGATGATTCTATCTCACTTTTGCAAAAGGACGAGAAGAAGACCGGCTCATTATAGCTAGGAATAATAATAGTTACTCAATGAAACCAATCATCTGAACTCTGGCATAAAGCACATACACAACATAATAATAATAATAATAATAATAATAATAATAATAATAATAATAATAATAATAATAATAATAATAATAATAATAATAATAATAATAATAATAATAATAATAGTAATAATAATAATAATAATAATAATAATATTATTATTATTATTATTATTATTAATAATCAAAACAATGAACTAATTCTTGTCATGCATAATTAGCAGGTGCAAACAGTAAACTGTTCTGATTTTAATCAGGATCCCTACATAATTAACTAAAACACAGTTATATGAATTTAAATGAAGATTTAAGTGAGCTAACAACTTGGAGCAACTGCAGTCAATTGTTGTCAGTGCTCTTGTTATATTTGCTCATGCATCAGATTCCTCGCGCTTTGGGTTGTAGAGCTTATTTATCGGTGTCGGAGGAAGAAGGATCATTTTGTGCGCAGCGTTTTAGTGCTTTTTTCCCCTCCCTTCCCCCTTCTACTTTCCACTGTTTATCAGTGTGACTGGTGCCTGACTTCTCAGGGGCAGGGGGGGGGGGGTTGATGGCCAGGTTGTTAGGTTTTGCTAGCCATCGGTGTAGTCTCCACCTTGGAGCTAGATGCCAATAAAGGAAGTTCCAGGATGTCAAGGTACCGGTATGCTTAGTTATTTCCACTAAAGCGCATGTAATCAGATTCATGCCCAATTTCGATAAATTATTCCATGTCGCTCTGAAGCATCCAACCAAGCAATCATATCTGTTGACAATTGTAACTTTTAAAAGATCTAATAGAAGATAACATACCAATCAACTTACAAAAATAGGAGGTAGGCTCTCCTTTGATGATTTGATTCTTCTGTAAAATATTTCTTGAGTCCCTTTCACACAATCTCCTCTATCTTAGAGAGCAAATTAAGGCAGTTTCTATTTTGTAAACAGTAAATAGTAAAAAGTAATAGTCTGCAGAAGTCCAATGGCCAAGAGCAACTAGCAAGGTTCTTTCAATGCAATCAACCAACTCTTATGACAAACTAATTTTTTATAAACCTCTTTCATAATGGTGGCCAAATAATACATTCTTTTGTTTTAATGCTAATAAACCTTTCTAGCCTCGCTACGACGCATATTTCAAAAGAATATTTGTTTCAAAATGAGGGCAGTAGGTCTAATTATCATGAGTACAAAAGAATGTGGAGGAGGTCGCCTCTTCCTCTGAAGTACACAATGTAGTGACAGAGGGAAGGTAATATGTTACCCAGTCCTCTGACCTTGCAAACACAATGTTGCTAATTATTATTCTCTATTTTCGAATATTCCCCATAATAAACTTTGTTTACCCCCAAATTTTGCACAAACCATTGCTTTCAAATTCTCTTGGGAATATGCAGTCTCCCCAAGAGCAATTGAAAACAATAGTTTATGCAAAATTTGGGGGGCAAACAATGTGTATTATGGGGAATTAGAAATAGAGAATGGGGTGAGCGGACAAAAAGTCAGAAAGACCACAGAATAATGACATTGCCGTCATGAGTGGATGCTTGAGTGATGCAGAATGGAAAGGTAAGGTCGTCAAATAAACAACATTTGTTTAGTTATATGCTATGTTAGCACGCTGAAGTTTTTCAAGGTAACAGCAGAATACTACCACTTCTAAACACACAAATAAGTAAATCCTAAAATGCGCAATGAAAAAGAAATCTTGACCAAGACCTGGAAAATCGTGACTGGATGGAAACAGATGTTAGAGCGGGGTCCTTCACTCTGAGTCTTGGCTTACGACCAGAGGAACGTGTAAAAATACGGCATTCTAAAGTTAAGGCGAAATATCCGCAATAGATGTCATCCAGTTCAGAGAGCAAAGGATACAGTCGCGAAATATCAGGGTATCACCTCGAGAAGACAAGATGAAGAAATGGGACAACATGGCGGACAAGGCGGAGCCAGCGGAGCGAACCGAACAGCGGAGGACCACAGGCTAAAGCGCATGCGCAGCAAGGAATAGCTCCTCTGTTGGGGGTCTTTCGTCTTCAGCTTGGGAAGGGACACGTGCTGGACAAGTTCTTTACATTTTATTTTCTAACTTTCCTCGAAAAAGGATTTGAAATATGAGTGATTTCGATGAGGCAGGTGTGAAGAAGCTAAAGGTTGCGGAACTGAGAGCCGAATTGCAAAACCGTGGCTTAGATTCAAAGGGAAACAAACCCGTTTTGGTTGAACGTTTACTCGAAGCAATTTCTAGCTCCAAAGTCACGGAAGAAAATGGTAGCGAAACTGTGCAAGAAACTGAGGAACAGCCACAAGAAGAAGCAACAGAAGAAAAACAGGTCACTCCTGACAAAGAAGATCAGATTGAGAGCGAAGTACCTGTAACAGAAGAGAGTGAAGAAGTAACGCAACCAAGCGAAACTGTTGAAAGCGTTGAACCTTCGGAAGCGCCTGTTCCTGAACCAGTTCGTGAGGTGGTTGAAGAAAAGCCGTCGGAAGAACCGGAAGAAACGGCATCCGAACCAACTGAGCAAGCGGAGAAGGTCGCAGAGCAGGAAGATGACAAGAAGACTGAGGAGGAACCTATGGAAACCAGCCAAGATGAATCGACTACTACTCCGCAACAAACGACAGAAGGTTTGTGGTTCAATAGTTGTTTTGCATATTTGTTTCCCTCAAGTCTCTATAATAACTATTATATATGGTAACGCAAGCTTTTCTAGTAAGTGTATCGGTTCTATTTGTATCGGCAGCCTTGCAGTGGTAGTCGCACCCTGCGAGCAGAGTCCACTTCGATTCGATCTTCCTAGGAAAAAAACGGGAAAGAGGAAGGAGCTGCGCCATTTCGAATTGAGCATGCGTTAAAAATTCAAATCTATTCGGGTGTCAGTCAAGCGTGACCAGAAACCACAAAAACACAAAACGAAAACAGTCTGGATATTTTCGAACAACTCTGGCAAACACACAACAGCCAAGGAATGATTTCCTTGGAAACTCAAGATAATTCATACTTTAAAATTGCCATTTCATTGTTTAGTGAAAAAAATATAGGTTTCTAGCAGACTGGTCTTTGTAACTGACATACGGAGGAAATACTCATGGAAATTTAGACAGTTAAAAATTGCTACGTGTGGCGATTGATCATGCACACAAATTAAAAAGACAGGATTGACAAGTCGAAACTAGACTGACTCATCTATTTCGGCGGATGAGTAGCAAATCAAAGAAAGTTGTGAAAGCTGTCAGAGCCTTTTTCCTCTTCCTGATTTTCTAGGAAGGTCAAAGCTGTTTTGCTCTGCATTAGTACAGTGCAGACCAGAAAGAAGCATCCCAAATAAATGGGTGTGAAAGCAGCATACAAAAATCATGCACATGCGTCTGCGTTTATAATATGCGTACCGAAAACGCACTTTCATCAAATATAGTTATTGTGTAGGAGTCGGCCCATTGTTTGTTTTATTGTTAATTTCAGCGCAAGACAATAGCCAGTGCTGGAAATTACAGTCGGTCATCGGACATTGTCTGACCAAATTTTGAAAATGTCCTGCCAATTTCACATTATGATCGGACACGATGACCGAACATGTCACCAGCCCATCTTGAGTTCTCTTCTTCAAGGTGTTGTCAGTCAATAAATTATGTCCGGTCCAATTTGTCTAATGTCCGACCAAAAGGAAGATTTGAAAGGACATATGTCCTCTGAATAAAGAAAAATTATTTCCAGCACTGATAACTGTGTCAACAGTGAAGTGTTTGGCAAAATTTCAAATAACACATGTTTCCAAGTGAAATTCAAGTCACAAGCACACTTACTTTCCCTTCATGTTTGATTTCCGACATTTGAAAATTATTTTCGCTTCTTGCTGCATCAAAAAATATCATAATGAGGGAAATAAATGTTTTCCTTTGATTTAAAACTTAAAAAAGGGCTATTTTCCATTCGAGAGACACCACTTTTGCCAACAGAAATCAATGATCAGTAAAGTTTATAGTCGATCGACAGCAATAAAATTTTATCCCACAGAGCAAGACTCAACCGAAAGGCTCTGTGAAATGCGGTAAAGCCAATTTCACCTGGAAAACGGAATAAGGAATATATTCAAATGCAAACAAAACTTATTTACACTGTCTTTGGTTCGTGAAATTCTAAAGGCATCATGTGCTTTTGGCAAATGAAGCCACATTACTGCAAGATTCATTGGAATGCATTCAGAGTTGAAAACAAAATAAAATAATGCCTTAAGATATCTGCTACATTGATTTCTTGCTTTAGTTCAGCTTTACAGAGGATAATGATCATGGGTTGGCTGGAAACATACGGAGTGAAAGTGCAAAATGGGTCTCTGACGTATGGCCCTTTGTGACCCTGTGTGACAAACAACAACGAATTTGTTCAAAGATACAAGTGTCTTTCAGTGCCAGCTGTTTTATTTTCTTTGGGGATAAACTTGACCTGGCTTGAAAAGCAAATGACAAATAGTAAAAGCAAACACAAGAAAAATTCGCTGAAAAGAATGCACTTCTCATTGGTCTGCATTTACCGTTGTCTTTTGTTTGCGAGCCTGGAACCAATTGTTTACTTTTGGTTATCAGTTATCTCATGACAACTTCTGTGGCAGTATTTTATGTTGGCAAAAAACTTGGGATGTTCGAAAACTCCTCAGTAGCGCTGTTTTGCATCTGCGTATGACGCTTATTAATTTTCTGGTCTGCACTGTAGTGCATGAGCATGAATTATTCATTATTCCACACTGAAGAGTCCGTAATAGTTTTAAGCCGTCTTGGATGAGGACGATACACTGAAGGTTCTGTCGCCAACTCTTGTTCGTAAAATTTTTTGGGATGTTAGGGAGTCCGCTCATGATTTGTAAAGGGTAAGGCATGGTGTTCCTTGTGTTGTGGTCCAACCAGTTTTCTCTAGCAAAGTTCAGTCGTCTGGCCAGTAAAGTCCTGTGTGTTATGGTATCTGAGGCCATGTAACCAGAAGGAGAAATGTGTCAAGGGGACTTGAAAGGACAGAAACTGGAACTTAATAGGAACTGCAGAATACCCTTCCACATGTGTTAGCATTTGGTGACTACTTCATATGCTCTGTAAAGATTAATTTCAGTTTTATACAGGGATTTTGAAGAATTCTTCAGTCTTACTCTTGAGCTACTTGTAAGTGCACGAGACTTGACAATAACAGCAAAAAGAGACTCAGGCTATTTTGCTATTCTGGTCATCAGAGGGGTTTCTCTTATTGTTCTTTATTCTTTAATTATTATTTCCGATGGGAGTATGAGTTATACTGGTATGAGATTGTGCTCCAATGTCACGTAAAGGAATTCATACAGAAAGATCAGGAAAAATGCGAACGAGCTCATACTGGAATCAAATTATTATTATTATTAGTAAGTAAGTAAGAGTTAACACTGAGGTAAACACCTCAGAATAATTATTCTAATAAATGGTGACACAACGGCAAGAATTAAAATTGATTGCACCTTTAAAAAAATACAGTTTTCACCTTGCCTGTAGAAGTGCTTATGCATGCGTTTTCCTATTAAGGGTGCATTCCAGATTTAATTTCTGTCCTTTTATTGTTATTAAACTCTACTTAACTCACTGACAATCCTGATGCTTTTATTTGCTTCTTATTTATTTTTTGGATGCAGCAAATTTGTCTACATTTGTGAGATCAAATCGATTCCTTTTAAAACTTAAATCCCCTAAACTGTTTTGGTGAAAGTAGTACAAATTTGTGCTGACAAGAACTCTTTGAAACAACAGCTGCATGGACATCAGCAGTATTGAATATGCATGTTTTCTCTGTACCATGAATGGGACCTTTCAAAATGAGAAATTATTAATGTTAGCTTGAGCTGGTTACAAGTAGATCAAATCAAAAGGAGCTTAGTAAACCTTGTGTGTTGCTATGTTATGTTTTCACCAGTGCCGTGGTAACTTTCTTCAAAATTCCAGGGACCGCCTTACATCAGAGTTGGTCACTAGGCACACGAGATGGTTGTTGGCCAAGCGTCTTGGTATTTAAGGTAGCAGTTATCACTCCACTTCTGCTGTTCGTGTCAGTTTACGAACAAGGAAAGCATGTCTTTCCCATCGTTTTGAAAGTTGTCAGAGACGCACTCTGTACTATTACAGTGCCACCTAGTAGAGCTAGGGCAATGGAGACCTTTATTCAAAATAACATGATTGAGAAAACTGCAGCAGAAATTGTTGCAGCAGGGTTCTGTAAATGAAGTGCAAGTGAAGGAAGGTTCTGTGAGTGTGGAAATAGCATGGATGCTGAAAACCATTCACAGAAAGTTAAGACTTGCTTAATTAACGACCTTAAAGATCAAGCAAGCAACTGTTGGTATCACAACATATGTGAGAGAAATAGTGGAAGTCACTTATTCATTCTGCAAAAGGAGCATTGTGGAGTCAAGGGAGACGTTCAGTTTTTATAAAAGACGTTAATGGATGAGAAGTGAAGATGAAAACTGGGATAATATTAACACAAGAAGTCCTGCCTGATGGATTGCCTTTCATTGATGGCATACATTAGCTTTGTTTCAAGACTTGATACTGTTGGCAGATGTTGAATATTATTATTGCCAGGATATCGAATGCAAGATATGAGTCATTATGTATCAAGATTAAGGTAGATGTTCGAGTGGACATTTTATGTAAGTCCTCTTAACAGAGTATTATTCATGTTCTTTTCAGATGAGAAGGCAGATAAGGAGAAAGAACCAGATGATGATGATGTAGAAATTGTCCCTGACACCAGGTAATGTTTGGTGCGCCAGTTGGCAGCAGGACAAAATAATTAGCAGAAGATGGGTGCAACATGCACAGCTCTTACATGTAGTTACCTTACTCGGCAAACAGCCAGTAATATTTGAATAAGGACAACTTATCACTGGATTGACTCTCTATGCTTGTATCACCACCAGGAGATTGATTGACGTGCGGATGACACGCAGCATCTGCTAGATGCAGACTGCTGTGACGAAGATGTCTGAGTATTCTACATTTTTATTTTTCCCTCCAGTAGAGTTGAACCTGGCGAGGAAGAGACTCCGCTTGACGACTCTTTGGTCGTCTTGGACAAATGTAAGTGGAAGCAATGGCGAGTACTTTCAATGTACCGTCCATACAGTTGTTGAAATAAAACCAGCAAGGAGCTCTTTGTAAAGAAATGAGATACGAGATAAGTAGTTAGATATTAATGTAGCTAACAGCAAGAGGTCTTTCAGTGAAATTAAATTATATGCTTCTTTTGTTTCGATTTTAGACAACTGCGACCTACATCTCAAAGTTGCACCTGACGGTCTGAGTGGTAAACCCCTGTCAGATGATGGATTTTCTTATCTCCTAGCAGGGGCTAGAGCTACCTGGGGTGCAACAAAGGGGAAAAGTTGTTTTGAATGCAAGGTAATCATGCAATTCCTGTAACTTGTTTACAGAGCAGTAGGTCCGCAACCAGGAAATTAATGGTGTTAGTCTGGCATGGCACTGAGATCAGGGAGGAGTTCAAACATGCAAAGTGTGACGTTGTGGAAACAAATCTGCAAGATTACAAAATCTTGCAGATGCTTTTAGAACCCACCGTTTATTGGAGATGCAGTGCCCAGTCTCGTATTTCAACCTTTTTCTTGCAAGAAAATGTGGCCAGTTTGTGATAGGTCTCTTAAAGATTTAATTTGAGTGAGATAGCATCAGCAAAATCAGCTGTAAGTCAAGGAGAGTTAAATGGAGTGCTGGACATGTTTCTGTTTGTGTTTTTAAAGCTGACATCACTTATTTCTGTGGAGCTTCCTGAATCAGAAGAGCCAAAAAATGAAGTCAGAGTGGGTTGGTCAAGTGACTCAGCAAGCTTGCAGCTTGGTAAATTTGTTGTTTAATTAATAATAATTATTATTATTATCCAATGCTGCTTGTCCAACTTGCTGACCTTCATCTTCTTCCCAATTTAGGAGAAGGCAAGGAGTCTTTTGGATATGATTCATCTGCCAAGAAAGCTCACGACTCTGAATTCACAGACTATGGTCAGCCATTTGGAGTCGATGACGTAATTGGCTGCTATTTAGTAAGTGCAAGCACTTTTTTGAATGATGCCTAACTAAGATGAAGTAGGAGGGGAGGCGCGGTGGCCTCATGGTTAGTGTGCTCGACTCCGGATCGAGTGGTCCGGGTTCTGGTCCTGGCCTGGGACATTGCGTTGTGTTCTTGGGCAAGACACTTTACTCCCACAGTGCCTCTCTCCACCCAGGTGTATAAATTGGTACCGGGGAAATGCCGGGGGTAACCCTGCGATGGACTGGCATCCCATCCAGGGGGAGTAAAAAATACTCCTAGTCGCATCATGCCTCAGGAACTGGGATAAGCTTCGGCTCTGATGGGCCACTAGGCTCGTAAACAGACTTTACTTTTTACTCTACTAAGATAAAGTTACAATACATTTAAGATAAGAATCATCCACTGTTTTAAATAAATTAATAAAGATTATCTTGACTTCAGTGAAATGTTTGGAATCGATCAGGTAAACTATTGTCCATTGGAAATTTTCTTACAAAAAGCACTTTTTCTAGAAGCTCAAATGTTATCTTTAGTGAGACGATCCCAAATGGCCTGTGTATAAATGAATGTAATGTCAATGTTATTCAATATTCTGATCATTTCCCTGTTACTGGTTGCATTGCAGGATTTAGAGAGTGATCCAAAGACAGTGTCATTTAGCAAAAATGGTGAAGATATGGGAGTAGCTTTTGAGTTTACAGAAGATTTGAAAGATAAAGCACTGTTCCCTCATGTGGTTGTAAAGAATGCAGAATTTACTGTCAACTTTGGGTCTCAGGTAACAGTCTCTTTGGGGTTGTTGAAGACAGGTTTTCTAAGTACACACATCTTATGCTACCAACAATTTTTTTCGTGAACTGGGGTGTCCTAGGACGTTTGAGGTGTCATTGGGCTAAGCAGTGAAAACATGATGCAGTGTAATAAACCCAAATCCCTTATAAGACTGCAACTAAATTTTCATGTATTGTCCCAAAATTTGTTTGGATTTTTTTTAGTTTTAATCCCCGAGATAAATGTACAGAGAATCACTTTTATCAAGGGGAAAAGTCATTGCCTGCACTTTGTAATGTTCTGTTAGTATTTGATAACTAAAGACAACACTTTTTTTTTTTCATTATTATTTTATAGGAAGAGCCTTGGTTTCCTGCTAAGGAAGGTTACACTTTCATGCAGTCTGTTGGTAATGAGTCTCTGGTACATGGCACGAGAGGGCCTGCTGATAAGAAAGACTGTGAGGTGGGTTCATCAGGAATGTTAAATTACATTATATTTTTGTAATTGTTATATGCTCTTCTGCTACTGTATCTCAAGGTGAGCTGTTCACTCTAAGAATGTGAGTGTCATTATTATTATTATTATTAGTGACAGATTAAAAACAAAAAAAATGCTGAAAATGCACGGCAAAACCATCAGGGTAATCTCAAATAATGCTTTACGTGTACACAGGAGTGTTAAAGAACATTCTTTGTTTTTCAAGTTACCTGTTACCTATCCTCCGCGTGCCAGGTGGCACATAGGGTCTCAACAGAAGCTTTCAATGTCTGTCTGTCTACTGCAACGCCCCGCACCTCTTCCCACGAACCCCATCCTCCTTCTTTCATCTCCCTTTCAACGGTCTTTCTCCGCGTAGTCTTTGGTCTCCCCCTCTTTCTTTTTCCCTCCGGTCTCCAATTTAACGCCGTCCTTGTATTGCTCGCTCTGTCCTGCCTTAGAATGTGGCCAATGAACTTCCATCTTCTTCTCTTTACTTCCTGACTCACTGGTGACTGGTGACGGTGATGTTTTTTGAGTAGGACACCTTTAAGAACATAGTACTTGTTTTTATTACACCATTTTAAATACATGTACATGTGCGTGAAGGATTGCCAATATCTTGCAGGTTATAATGATGGTGGGTTTACCAGGTTCTGGGAAGACAACTTGGGTCAACAAACAAGTGCTTGATAATCCCGAGAAGAAATACAATGTCCTTGGCACCAACTCTATTATGGAGCAGATGAAGGTAATGCATGTGTGTAGTGACAAGCTGCTCTTTGCTTGCTCCAGAGAATTGTGAAAGGAAGCAATATCACATACATTTGTATTATCAGGGTTCTGTTTTTGGTCTACCTCCTCGTGTTTTCTTAAGTCTATCATGAATTTGAAGTATCAGGTGTGCAGCTTTTTCATTTTGTTTTACTCAGGATATGCTGCTTATCTGTACCATTAATTTTATTTTTTTATTATCCTTGTGATCAGGTACAGCAATATGATTGCATGGTATACAATGTATGATTAAATGTAACTGTATTTCACCAATATACTTACTTTGTCATTGACAAATTGGAACTGGCAGTAACATCTGGTTCTGTTGGCTAAGAAACAAACATGAGAAGCTTGTATAAAATGAACTGTCTCATGAAATAAGTCCACTACAAATTTGTGTTTACTTATCAGCTCAGTAATTATGATCGTCAATGAGTTTGCCCATTACACTGTACACATTATGGTTTCATTTGATTCAAAAGCTGTCCTTTATCTTACTTGACAGGTATTTGGTGTAGCCAGGAAGAGAGATGCTGGAGGTTACAACAAGTTGATGGACAAGGCAGCAAAATGCTTGCATCGGTTGTTTGAACTTGCTCCAACTAAGACAAGAAACTACATTCTGGACCAGGTAAATTGGTGGATATATACGGTACACACAGTTCTCTAATGCCAATTAAAACTGTAGGATATCCTTGGTAATTTCTTGCAAGCTTAATCAGAATTCAAAAATACAGTCGCAGCTCCCTTAAGCTTGGAGTCAGTCTCGTACATTGAAGTGTGGACAGGCCACTTACATGTACAGTTTTACCCCTGAAGTGGCCCCCATGGACGAGTAAAATTGTCTGGCGTTAGACAGTAAATTCTATAATAAAAATTATCACTCTTGGGAGGGTCAAAGGAGACCTACATGTATATACTGTAGTTCCAAGTTTTTGTTAATGAAACCTCTTTTGTTGTTGTTGTTGTTGTTGTTGTTGTTGTTGTTGTTGTTGTGCAGTCATAGATGAGAAGTCTAAATTCACAGGAAGTTTTTAGATGCTGAAAAATAGACCCATGTTATTTTTTGTTTTAAACACGTCTTCCTCCTTTCAATTCTTTGTGTTTTCTCTTTTTAGACCAATGTGTACCTTTCAGCTCAGAAGAAAAAAATTCGTCCATTTGAGGGTTTCATCAGAAGAGCCATAGTTTGCATTCCCACTCAGGAAGAGCTGAGAAAGAGAACAGAAGACCGAAAGAAAGAAGGCTTTGAGCTTCCTGAGAATGCTGTCAGTGATATGAAAAGTATGGCGTCACCTTGTCATTATAACTATTTTTATTCGTGATATTCAATCAATTTTTATATAATTTTATTCTTTTGTCTTCTGTGCATGCCTCTGGAATACTTGTAAACTACAATCTTGGACAGAATAAAATGAAATGCTCCCTTCCCCCTTAATCAAAGATGACAAAGCGCGAATGCCATAACCCGCCATTTTCTCATCATTGATTTTGGGGGGAGGGGTGGTCTCATTGTTCTATTTAATCTGTCCAAGATTGTAGCTCTCAAGCTAAGTGTATATCCACGTTGAATAAAGTATGTTATGTTATGGTTATGTTAATGAGTTAAAGGGGGCATAGTGTTTGAGTGGATCTTGATGTTGTTCACCCATTCATCCCTAAAGTAGCTCTCAGTGGTGAGTAAATCATGTTGTGGTAGACAGAGTAAAATTGACAAATCTCGTTCTCAGGAGGGAATGGGTTAAAGCCTCCTACAAAGTCAGCACTCCTCTTACTCTTAAGTTTTGCTGTTCATAGTTGAAGTGATCGCATTTTTTAGTTTGTCCCCTTAAACTTTGCAATGATCGTTAAGATTCTAGACAAGGAGGGGCGATGGTTCGAGCGGGGAGTGAAGGAGGCGATCTGGGAGAGGGTCGAGGCCCCCTCCTTAAACAGGAGGGGTGGACTGAGGTTTCGTTTGTCTCATTCTTGGGACACTGCTTTGCGCGGTGTCCCATCATGCATCTCAGCCTGCACCAACGATTGTGCATGAAGAAGCCTAGTGGTTCTAGGTGAAACGTCGCTAAGTTTCAGGTTAATGTCCAGTACTAGTTTTATTTATTTATCTATTTATTCAACTGGATGTCTAACATTCACCGTTTTCTTTGCAATGATCTTTCACACTACACAATGCAGTTCAAAGTGTGAGTTCCTTTATGAATCTTATAACACAAAGGTATTTGGAAATTCAAACAACAAACCCAAGGAAAGTTTCATTATTTTCGAGTCAGCTGCTAATAATTATAGAAAAAGTTCTTTCCCTTTATCTCACATTTGTGAAAGATACAAGGATTTTGCAAACATGATTTTGAGATCTGGAGGTAGTGTGGTCCAGTGGTTGGGGCGCTTGCCTTGAGATTCGGAGATCCCGGGTTCCAGACCCGCTCTGACCACTCGTTGACTTTGATCCTGGTAGTCCTTGGTTCAACTTCCCAGCCGCACTTGTAAATAGCCAACTGGTTTGCCTCCAGCCAGTTGGGATTCTTAACAGTTGTTGTTGTTCTGTTCTGTTGTTTCGTTGTGTTTCATTGGCCCTGAAAAGTCCTTATGGGGAGCGGTCAATTAACTATGTATTGTATTATTATTGTATTATCTTCCTGTTATTTCTAGTGAGTTTCACTCTGCCAAAGATTGGAGAGTTCTTTGAGGAAGTTGTGTATGCTGACCAGCCTGAGAACAAAGCTAAAACCATTGTAGATGAATACATCAAAGAAGGTCGCAGCTACCGAAGCCGATCAGGCACTGGCTCAGAGCCACCTTTCAAACGGTCTAGATTTGATGATCGACCACGACATGGTGGGGGCTACAACAGAAACAGAGGTTATGACGACCGTGGAGGCTACAGACGTGGAGGAGGTGGGGGTAGCAGTCATGGAGGCTACCAGAGGTTTGGTGGTGGAGGGCGACCCAGCCGTGGATATGGGGGAGGTGGTGGTGGAGGTTACCGCGGTGGACGTGGAGGAGGGGGTGGTTACCATGATAGACGAGATCATCGTGGCGGAGGAGGGAGAGGTAAAATTTTATAAGTAGAGGAATAATACACCTTATTCCAAAATGGCCGTCATTTTAGTATTCTTTTGTTTTCATGCAAATTGGCCCTTATGGCCTCGCTTTCAAACGTAAAATTCAATAGAATATTTAACCTTGAAGGGCCAATTTGCGTGGAAACCAAAGAATACTAAAATGGCGGCAATTTTGGAATAAGGTGTATTTAGTGTTGTTAATAAGGCAAAATGGAGTACCAAAATGTTGGTAAAGCAGCCACCACAGATGCAATTGAAAAAATGTAAGATGCGACAACCTACATATAATGCTAGATAAATGGAGACAGGCACCATAGAATACAGGATACCTCAGTGTTATTCAAGAGCAAGTTGCAGATTTGTAGTGATTTTCGGGCCAGTGGGAGAATAGGCCAGTTTCGTATTCGAGCGCATGGGTTGGATCGAGCATGAAATGGAGGCTTTTTCGGGGAAATCTTTTCACATGCAAATTATTTCCCCTGCATGAGCCTCCATTTCATGCTAGACCCAGTCCAACCGCGACAATACAAAACTGACCGATTGAGAGTGATTGAATCTCAATCTCTCCTTGGCTTGTTATCACTTGTGTAACAGACAGAGCAAGCTGAATGAAACAATGGGCAGGCTTCTCTCTAATGTAGAAACCACCGATTGTTACGTGTGTTTTCTTGTCTAGGTGGTTATGGTGGTGGAAGTTATGGCGGCAGTGGAGGATATCGGCAGCATCAGTCATCGCACCGCCAACACCAGTCTCCCCAGCAGCAAAGGCCACGGTTCCAACAGAACTATGGCCAGCAACATTACAGTCATCCGCAGCAATCAAGCAGTCAGTCGTACAACCAGCCTCAACAACAGCAACAGCCCCAGCAGCAGCAGCAGTATGGCTCGGGATCATCTTACAACCAGTACTACAACTACAACCAGGGATACCAAGCAACCACAGGATACCAACAGACTGGATATGCACAACAGCAACAGTACGGCCAAGCTGCACAGCAATCCCAGCAACCGGGGACTTACCAGAATTACCAAAACTACTACACAGGATATCAACAGCAAGCGGGCTATGGCAGTTACGGTGGCACAGGGTATCAGTAGACTTGCTTTGATAAAAGGAATTACGAGAAACTAGTTATACACGTAGTTAACGTTACTTCTACGTAAGGACAATGTATTGATAGACGTGAAAGTGTTCCGTCTTGAGACTTATGCGGCCATCAGTTCAAATTAGTATCATTTTTTTTTTTGTTTCTTTCTTTTGTAAGGAAAATCGTCTTGAGGAAAATAGCGTCTAGTTGAATATTAAGGTTTTTTTGTTGAACTGTTAGAGGGATGGTTGAAATATTTTGGTTTTTTTTTTTCGACGATCATTTCTTCTTGTTAGTATAAATATTTGGGAGTTAGAATTTCCCCTCTCACTGGAATCCATGTTGCGCTTAATGAAGGTTGAATCCGGACAGAAAGAGCTCTTTTTTGGGCTGTGGTAGACTGCTAGCATTCCCTTGTGAGTAGTCGAACCGTCCGCTTTAGTCACGCCAGCAAGCCAAGGGGAAAATGGGGAGCGAGATAGCGCGCTGTCTCCATTCTCCCCAGGGCTCGGTTGCGTGACTAAAGCGAGGTTCGACTCACTCACAAGGCACTGCCTACCAGTTTAGGGCTGTGTAGGTTCGCCTCCCTCGGACTGGAAAATGTTTACCCATCGTTCTTCTCAGGGAGGGGGGTGGTGCATGCCCTTATCGAGTTCTTAATACTCTAACTTGAGAAGAAAAAAGGCAGTGCAACCCGTTCCACATTTTACTTGTGTATATTTCTATCTTAACAATTATAGCCTGTGAATAGTTCTCCTAACGCTGTAGCTGAATTGTTCGGTAGGCTTTTCTATGTTGTGTTTTTAGCTTCAGCCTCGATTTTACGAACTTGATTGTTTGAATAATTATAGTTTACACCCTGTAAGGAGGTCGTGATGATGTGCTCATCGATCGCTGTTAATAGCTTCGTTAGGTCTCGTGTTAATAAAACACTCTTTTGACTTTTTGAACCGTTTTAAATGCTTCCATTTCATCTCGTTTGCTATAATTCATTCACAAGAGACTGCTTGCAGGCCAGCAGGGTTTACTGTAAGTCTGCTTATCACAGGGTTAGTGCTACTCCGTGAAGTCCTTGAAAAGCCCTGGAATTTAATTTTGGACTTCAAGGGCGCTTGAAAAGCCCTTGAGAAAAAGGATTTTGTGGAAAACTGCTTGAAAACTCCTTGAATTTTTGCTGGGGTGAAAATTGTTGAGATTGCATCCTGCTAAGTTAAAAAAAGAGACATTTTAAAAATTGAGCCCAAAATTGACTATTGGGGGGAAACATTAAAACCCAAAATTGAAATGCCCATGCGTGCGCTTAACTTGCAGGATGTGGTGAGGAATATCAAGGCTTTTTCAGCAAAGAAAACACTGAAGCACTATGTATGGCATAGAAATCTTGTTATAAAGACTCCTTGAAAATCAATTCCTGGTTATTGAAAACTCCTTGAATACTCCTGGAATATTACAGACAAAATCTGGCACGAACCCTGTTATCAGGCCACTAGTTGGGACGAAGTAGAAGGCCCCAGGTTGGTCTTGTGCTAAATTTATCCCAAGCTTTAAAGGGGCACCGTCATGCTAAAGGTTTTGTTTTTAGGTCAAAACTGGGTAAAAATCTAAATTACTGCTTTAGCTCACACTTACAACATTGCTGACAGCCCACTGAAATGATATGAAATCTTTTTATTGTACAAAGAGCAAGTCGTG
>OX421458.1:28953624-28966124 GCA_949126865.1 Montipora capitata | reverse complement strand
CTACTCATGATCATAGCTCTTGACCGCCCTTGTCATTACAATTTAGTGTAAGACTTCGGTGGCTTATATATTCAAGAGAAAAGTGATTTTATCTGTCATATGGTAAGCACTGGAGAAGCAGATTACAAATTGCACGCACTAGCCCTGCTGAAGGTAACATACATACATGCATAAACAACTTTATTTTATCTCGAATTTCAGAATAACCACGAGAGCCAATGTCATCAAGACATTACATTTACAACTATAAAAATACATAGCATATACAAATACATAACTAAATACATAATATTTTAATTAAAAATACATTAATTAAAAAGAAAAGCCACCCTACAAAATGGGGTCTTGGATTCTCTAGTTTAAAACCAGTAAACTCAGTGGTACGGACAAAATCAGGTAGCGCATTCCGCAACTTTGCTGATACGTAAGAGAAAGAACTAAGACCATAACTGGTTGTTTTAGGTTTATTGAGGGACAGAATGAAATTTCCGCGAAGATCACGCATAACAAGATTTTGAATGCGCTTACTGCATAGAGATGTAGAGTTTGACTTAAGTGGGAAGAGGACAGGTAATTTGCAAATATAAATCTCAGTATTCTCCTATTTACATTATACCGTTACTCTCTCAAAAATTTTGCTACGAGGATAACAGCGAAAAAAAAGCACTACTTTGTCGCGAATTTCCTATAATAAAAACTTGTTCAGAAATCAAAGGTCCTACGTCAACAGCACACACCAGCGCTTCTCCTTAGTATCTGGCTAGAGATCTTGTTCTCACTACTTTTTCCTCCGGCAATTTGATGAGGGCCAGTCTCGTGCTTTTCAAGTTCCCTCGTTCATGCTCGAAAAGAATTCTGGGTAATTCTGCCATTCCGTGACAAGGGAAGCCCCCGCGATTTTCATTTCATTGATTTTTATATAATTATAAGTGTTGGGTCACCAAGTCCTACCAGCAAAATACAGCACCCAATGAAGCTTTTAGCTTTCAAAACTTGCCCAAATTGTATCGGTAGGTCCTGGAATTCGTCCACAGAAAGGCCGGAGAGACAACTTCATTTGTGAACCGCCATGTTTACAACAGAGCATTTTAGGCGTCCCAGTGTGCATAAAACCATCTCTCACCTCTGTCTCGAGAAGACCAGACACACACGGTTCTTACGTTACGTTTATTTATAACCGTAGAATCAACTGAAATATCAATTCCTTGTAAAAAGTGAAGCTGTATCTTAATGTGTGTCGGAGAGCCTGAACATTTACGCATGCGCTAACTGGATGTTTGAACAAGAGAAAAAATGCAGTACTTCCAGACGTGGCGGTGGAGCGTCGTACAAAACGAGTCATCCCGGGATTTCGGCCCGTGCGATCGCTTTTGGACGCAGTTGGCCCTTCGCCGCTTTCTGCTACCGACCTTACCTCCCGGTAGGGCATTGAGGGAGAGATATGTCGGCCCTAAACCATATGAGACAAATCCCACGCTTACTCACAGCTCCAGACCGCCCTTGTCATTACAATTTAGTGTAAGATTTCGATGGCTTATATATTCAAGAGAAAAGTCATTTTATCTTTCATATGGTAAGCACTGGAGTCGCAGATTACAAAGTGCACGCACGCGCACTGCTGAAGAGTAACATACATACATGCATAAACTTTATTTCATCTTGAATTTCAGAATAACTACGAGAGCCAATGTCTTCAAGACATTACATTCACAACTAAAATACATAGCACTGATACAAATACATAACTAAATGCATAAATGACTTGATTCGGAATGCGAAGGAGGTCTACTACTCATCAAAAATAGAGGCCAATCGGGGAAACCAACAAATGTTATTTCAAGTGATTAATACTTTGTTATACAGAAAACCTCTCTTGCGTTATCCTTCTGCAAGTTCTGACTCTGCTCTAGCTGAACGGTTCAAGTCTTTCTTTGTTGACAAGTACGTCTTATACAGGAATGTTTACCTGCTTGCAGTCCCAATAACCTAAATTTACCCTCAGAGAATTCTGCTACCCTGTGTCCCTGCGAACTTGTGACCTTCCAACGTGTTTCTACTGAATACATGGCTAATCTGATCAAATCAATCAAAGTTAAAACTTGTGCTCTTGATCCTCTGCCTGCCTCTGTCTTAACGAAATGTTTGCCAACTTTGCTGCCAGTAATTACTGCTATAGTGAATCGTTCTTTAGAGGAGGCTTTTATGCCTAATGCACTTAAGTGTGCTTTGATTACTCCACTTTTGAAAAAGTCTAATTTAGATCATGAGGAGTTTAAGAACTTCCGTCCGGTGTCTAATCTTCCGTTCATTTCTAAATTAATTGAGAGGACGGTTGCCGCCCAACTTGTGCATTATATCGATGAGAATAATCTCAGTGAGAAACTACAATATGCCTACAAGAAACAACATAGTACTGAGACCGCCCTTTTGAAAGTACATGATGACATCTTACGAGCTGTAGACAATGGTGCCACTGTCGTTTTGTTACTGCTCGATTTATCAGCAGCTTTTGACACTGTTGATCACAGTTTACTACTCGACAGATTGAAGATGCGATTTGGTATCAAGGGAAGGGTCCTCGCTTGGTTCAATTCCTACCTAGCTTGTCGGAGTCAATTTGTCTGCGTGAATGGAACCAGTTCCACCAGGTCTGATCTTATCTACGGTGTTCCCCAAGGTTCTGTTCTTGGCCCTATTTTATATCTTTTGTATACGTCCCCTCTTGGTGAGGTTATAAGAAGAAATAATATGAATTTTCATTTCTACGCTGATGATTCTCAGGTTTATTTTTCCTTCGACTCTGATTCGCCTGCTATTGTGCCCAGAATTGAAGCATGTTTACGTGATATTGCATCATGGATGTCCCTGAACAAACTTAAACTTAATGGTGACAAGACAGAGCTTTTGGTCATTGGATCGCGACATCGTCCAGCCTCTCGGCTCCTCTCTTTTACAGCGGTTGATGGGTCAGCTATAAAACCCTCTCAGTTTGCCAGCAACATAGGTGTGATTTTTGACAATAAACTGAACATGGATCGTCAAGTTACTGCCATCTGTAAATCAGCCTTTTTTCACATTCGTAATATCTTTCGTATCAGGACGTTTTTGTCAGCTGAAAACACCAAAATGTTAGTGCATGCTTTCGTAATGTGTAGATTAGACAACTGTAACTTTCTCTTACATGGACTTCCGAAACACTTAATTCGTAGACTTCAGTTAGTTCAGAACTGTGCAGCGCGTCTGATCCTATGTGGCGCTAAACATGAACGTATAACTCCTTTACTGAGAGAACTACACTGGCTTCCCGTGGAGCAGAGGGTTATTTTTAAAATCTTACTGTTAACTTTTAAAGCTTTAAATAATTTAAGTCCTAGCTATATTCGTGATCTGTTACAAACTTACAAGCCATCTAGGAGTTTACGATCTTCAACTATGAACTTGTTGGTGACACCTAGATCGAGGTTGAAATTTTATGGTGATCGTGCTTTTTCGGTTTGCGCTCCTAAACTTTGGAATAATCTTCCAGAAAATGTAAAATGTAGTCCAAATCTTACATCTTTTAAAAGCAATCTTAAAACTTATCTTTTTAAGCGCTATTTTAATTTGTAGTTTAATTTGCTTTTGTATTTGAATTTACTGTTTTTTCTAAGTTCCTGCTTTTTAACATTTTATTGTAAAGCGCCTTAGAGCTCTAGAATAGGGCGCTATAGAAATGTATTATTATTATTATTATTATTATTATTATTATTATTATTATTATTATAATATTTAAAGATATGTTAATTAAAAAGAAAGGCGGCCCTACAAAATGCGGTCTTGGAGTCTCTGCTTAAAACCAGTAAACTCTATGGTACAGACAAAATCTGGTAGCGCATTCCGCAACTTAGCTGATACGTAAGAAAAAGAACTAAGACCACAACTGGTTGTTTTAGGTTTATCGAGGGACAGAATGCAATTTCCGCGCATAAGAAGATTTTGAATGCGCTTATGCGCCAATCAACTCGAAACTTTAACATCCCCCCTCCCGGGAAAAGCCCGGGAATGTGAAGGTTTTGAATATTGGATCTTTCAAATTCCTGCCCCCCCGGGCCAAAATGGTGTTCAAATGCCCTACCCTATCGTCGGATTTGTCTGTCATACCCTACTAAAGTACAATCGTTGTCGGCCCCTGTCGTCTTTAATAAAGACCTTTTTTGGAAGCCAATCGCTCACAAACGCTATATCTCTTCTTTTAATCTCGTCCATAATAATAGGACATTTAATAATAGGACATTTATAATGCGCAAATTCCATAAAATGTTCAAATGCGCAGGACAAGATTAAAAACGAAATAGAAAGGCTAAAAAGCTAAAATTACAATTAAGAGTAAACTTACAATACTTTAAAAAGCTAATATTACACAAGTAAACTCACAATAATAAAAACAACTATAATAACAATGCATGACGGAAAAGGTGAGTTTTTAGCTTGGCTTTAAAAATACTAACTGTGCTGGCTCTTCTTATGTCAAATGGTAGCGCATTCCACAGTTTCGGTGCAGCACAGGTAAAAGAACGATCACCTAGTGTAGCTTTAGATTTAAAACGCGGGTAACTAAGTAAAAGGTTATCACTAGAATTCCTTAGATTGTATTTAGATTGGAGCCTAAGAGAAATGAGCGACGATAAATAAGTAGGCGCTAAAAAATTTAGAATCTTAAAAGTAGTTAAAAGTATTTTAAAATCAATTCTATATTTAATCGGCAACCAGTGTAATTCATAAATAAGAGGAGTCACATGACAAAATTTCTGTTCTCTAAAAATCAGTCTGGCGCAAGCGTTCTGTACTCGTTGCAGTTTATGCAACAAGCAGTCTGGTAGTCCATATAAAAGACCATTGCAATAGTCAAGGCGACTTGTTATGAATGCATGGACAAGTATCTCAGATGACTTCCGTGAAAGATACTTTCTGATCCGACGAATATTATAAATATAATAAAATGAAGAGGCACAGATTTTTGTGATGTGTGATGCCATGGACAGCCTCGAATCAAACCAACAACCGAGATTTTTTGCGAGTGGCACGGGATGAATATCTGAGTCACCCACACGTATACTGATATTATCTAGCTTTCCCAGCTGTTGTGATGAACCAATGATGAGGAATTCAGTCTTGTTGTCATTAAACTTAAGATCATTATCCAACATCCAAGAACGAATGTCTGTAATGCAGTCTTCCATATTCCTCACCACAGCAAGCTGGTCAGCTCTGTCGTTGGGACTAAATGAGATGTAAACTTGTGAATCATCAGCGTAACAGTGAATCATGGGCAGATGATGTTTAGTTATCTCTCAAGCTCACTCGTGTACAACGTGAACAAGAGCGGACCAAGGCAGGAACCTTGAGGCACGCCGCATTCTAATTTAAAAGGCTTAGATAGTGACTCATTGATCATTATCCGCTGAGTTCTTCCAGACAAATAAGATGCAAACCAGGAGAGGGCTTTTCCCTGTATACCAAATGAGTATTCAAGTCGACGTAGCATAGTGTCGTGATTAACTGTATCAAAAGCAGCACTCAAGTCGAGCAGAATCAGCAAAGTAACACGCTGATTGTTCATGTTCAAGATGATGTCGTTCATAACCTTAAGCAGTGCAGTTTCTGTGCTGTGGTTTTGTCGATAAGCTGATTGGAACACTGGGAACAGATTGCTGCAATTTAAATAATGCTGTAGTTGCTTGGTAACCGCAGTCTCAACTAGCTTTGAAATATATGCCAAATTACTCACTGGTCGAAAGTTCTTAAAGACAGGGGGTAATCCATCCTTTTTCAGCAGAGGCCGCACTAGAGCACACTTCCAGGTGCGCGGAAAATAACCAGAATCAAGCGAAAGGTTAATTATTTTGGTGATTGCAGGCAGTAACACATTAACGCACTCATTAAGAAGCTTGGTTGGAATAGGATCAAGAGGGCAGGACTTCTTAGACGAAGCTGTGAGTAGATCAAGCACCTCTGATTCAGACAACAGATTAAATTCTGAAAAACAGGAAGCAGTCACAGTACTAGTTGCGTTAACAGGAAGGCAGATCTGGTTTGTACTAGCAGACCTGATATCGGACCTGATATCAGCAATTTTTTGGGCGAAGAATTTTCCAAAATCATTGGCCAACTGATAATCATTGGTAGATGATGGAAGACCAGAACCTTTCGATAAATTTAGCAATGACTTGCTTGCTCTAAATAACCTCCTCTGGTCTGTGCTGTTCTCAGTTATGAAGTTGGTATAATAATCACTACGAGCCTTGTTACTCAGAAACGTCACACGATTTCTCATAGTACGGTAAGACAGTAAATCGATGTGTGCTTTAGAAGCTCTCCATTTCCTTTCAGCTTTCCTCCTTTGTCGTTTAGCCAATTTAATTTCGTCGTTCATCCATGGAACACATGGTCGACTAGTCATATTCTTATGCTTAACGGGAGCATGACGATCCAGCAGGGCACGCAATATATTGTCAAATAACACAGTAAGCTCATCAGGATCATCAGTATCCATTTGGAAAAGTGCGCTATTACGAATCTCATCCATAAATGCATCCCTATCAATTGATCGTAGCTTCCTAAACGAGACACGGCCAACTTTGAGAGGTGGTCGAGCTGTTTTCAATTTGAATAGTAGTGCTAGATGGTCTGAAAATAAGATATCAGGCGTGGGTCGACCACAAATAAGGTTATCTGACTCTCGAGTAATTACCAGATCTAGTGTATGGCCATATACATGCGTAGGTTCCGCCACATGTTGAGTTAACGACATTGACTGCAATAAATCCAAGAAACGACAAGCAGCTGGATCGTTGTGATCATCAACATGGATGTTGAAATCGCCAGTTAGACAGAGGAGATCATTAGATAATATAACAGATTCCAGGTATTCTGAAAATTCATCAACAAAACTGTTGACAGTTACAGGATGATTAGCAGAATACGGTGGCCGATAGATAATTACAAGTCGAACGCGTAGGGAGCCAGTGCAGACGAGATACTCAGAAAATTCAAAGGAATGCCTTGAGCCAGATTCAAGCTTGCAAACATTAATGTTTTCCCTAAATAAAAGGGCCGTACCACCGCCTCTACGATCACTTCTAGGGCAGTGGAACAGTTTGTAGCAAGGTGGAGTTATCTCATAACAAACAGCGGAGTCATTATCCGACAACCAAGTTTCAGTTATTGCACATAAGTCAGCTTTGCATTCGTTGATATAATCGACAAACAGTGCAGATTTGTTTGCAATAGCGCGAGCATTTAGCGTGCACACAGTCAGATGAGTGGCCGATGTTCCCAACTGGAGGTCTGATACACGATTGATCTTCACAAGGTTGGAACGATCGCCATGATAATGGCTTCGATGTTGAACGGCTCCACGATTTGTTGTAAAGGACGTGATGGGTGGACCAGGGTTTGGACTGATGTCGCCACTAGTTGTTAAGCGAAGGCGTGCAAGGTTAAAGGTAGAAACAGAGTTCGGAGTGTAAGATATCCGTGAAGTGAAGTAGCGATGCGATCGTGTCGAAGATGAAGATGAAAATCCAAGATGGCGGGTCCGATGCATCGACGACAAGCAACGTGCACGGTATAAATTTCCTTCAACAGTGATCTTCGTAACTCCAGAAATATCAAGGCCATAAGATGAACAGAAAACGGACGTATATAGATACAATGAAGAGCGACTTAAACAACCGTAAAGAAATAAATAAAAAACTATGGCGGAGCGGATAAGATTATGACCAGCCGCCATTGCACTACAATGACAAATCATCTCGCCCAAACACGTGCTTTATAGCAGTTAGCGACTTCGGTGCCCGAAAAAAAATTTTCCCCACCCCACGCAGGCAAAGGTCAAATTCCCCATTCCCCGGGCACAGAAGATAGTCAAATGCCCGGGGTTTGCCCGGGGTGGGGGGCGATATTGAAGTTTCGATTTGATGGGCGCATTATTGCATGGAGATGTAGAGTTTGATTTAAGTGTTTTGATGTAACGCACAGATCTGAGAACTGGGGAGGTGGTCTATGAATTTGTCAATCACGACCCCAGAGCTCTTCTTTCGACTGAGGGAGAGAAGAGCTCTGGGGAACCCTGAAATAAAGTGTCTTCTCATTGGTTTTCGTGAAGAACAATCAAAAGCGTCTCTGATTGGTGCATTCATGTTAGCACGATGAGTGAGCAGGCGCCGTAAGGTTCAAATAGCCAATTTTTGGCTATGAGAACCCTACGACGCATGTTCTCCCAGAGCCTTGGGTCGATCCGAGGCTCTGGTGACGAGAATGTGAATTTGTCTGCTATAACAGTCCAACATTTTTGGCTTTTTCCATTGAACGGTTAGTAATCAGGGAGACGTGGGTTCGAGTCCCGCTCAAGGCAAAAACCAATTTTTCGGATGGGTGTGTCGAAAGGTAAAATGCACGGTATGTGTTTGTCTCTGTATCATAATGTAGCATTCGCATTTAAATCATGTGGAAATACCAGGAACAAAACATTCTATTCCCAAAAATAGACACTTTTCTCTCACTTGGGTGATGGACGCTCGACCCAGAACAGAGTCTCTCGCGCCTGTAACTGCAATTTTCCCGCCTTTTTCTGATTATCCTCGAAAGGTGTTGTGGGTAGTGATAACCAAGCGCGCATTGTTCAAAGGGACACCTGATTGGGTCGCCATCATGCCTCCGAAGAAGAAGGTGGCGAATGAAGCGAGTAAAAAGACCGAACAGAAAAAGAAAGAAAAAATAATAGAGGTTATTGACAGAACTATTGTGTGAGCAGTTTTATATGTCTTTCCCACTGTGTGTTAACCCATGTCCTTCCTCACTTTTAAAGGACAAAACTTTCGGCTTGAAGAACAAGAAAGGAAAAAAGCAACAAACGTTCGTCAAACAAGTTACTCAACAGGTTGGGAAAGCGATCATGTTTTCTTTGATTTTATGTGGTTTCAACAAAATATAATCAATCGATTTCTTTTGTTCCGATGTCAGGTCAAATATGGCGGAAATCCGAGCACCAGAAAGGTATTGAAAATAATTTGTCACGTGTGTACAAGTTGTATCAAATTAATGTGTTAATTATGTTAACACAGATGGTAATGCAAACACAGCCATTTTAAATTCATATCACAGAAATGTTTGTTACAAGCAGTTCCAAGAATTATTTGAAGAGCTTCCTAAAAAGTAAGACCATAGGCCATAAATAAATAAATATATAAACAAGTAAATAATAAGATGGCGATAATGATGATGGCATTAATAAATATTATTAAAAACTGGATCATTGGATAATGCAATTCGAGAGTTTTGATTGGCTAAGCCATCATGAGTTATGAGCCGTTATACCATGATCTACAAACACGGCAAGCATACGCGTGATTTTTTGGGCCTTTTTATTTTTATTGTAGTATAGTTTTCTATATTTTGGGGGTGTTTTAATAAAATAATTATTCCACTCGCGCTTGTTGGATATGAGATGATGATAGCCAACTCAGCGCTACGCACCTCGTTGGCTATCTATCATCTCATATCCAACGCGCGCTCATGGAATAATTGTGAAATAGTTTATGTCATAGAAAGTGCAGTGTACAGGGTTTTATTCACGATTTGTTTGCGTCAAAAACCCTAAACGAGCGAGGTTATAATGATAATGATATTGATAATGATAATGACAATGATTATAATCATAATAATCATAATAGTAATAATAATAATAATGATAATAATAATAATGATGATGATGATGATAATAATAATAATATTAAGTTTGTTAGCCCTCATTGTAATTCTAAAACTAATAACAAGGGTGGCTAGTGGTATATAAAAAAACAATACAAAGAACTCAAATGCTGTGTATTTGTTAATTTATGAGTAAATTTCTCATAACTCAAGTGGGAAACATATCCATGACTGACACTCGTGGTGTGTGGGGTCAGATATGCAAGGAAACTTGGAGGACTTGACATTTTCCACAAACGTCTTGCATGCTGCATTATGACAGTCCAATTACGTTGCCAGCCCATAGCTGGGGAGTTCAGTTTTATACAGAAACAACAAGAGAATGCAGTTTCATATGGAAATTGTATAATATGAGGTCATATTTGTGCCACTTTAGGAGAGATGTAGGAAGTAGGAGAGATGTGTGTTTGTGTAAATGCAAAAGAGCTGTTGTTTTAATTTTTGTTTATCCAATGTTATTTGTTTAGCTTGCTCAGGAACAAGACAACAAGGTATGATTTTAATTTAAGTCAAACATGCTATAGACCACTTTCATAAATGGCGACCACTTTTACATTATTTTTTACTTGTGATAATTAGACCTGCTGCCCTCATTTTGAAACAAATATTCTTTTGAAATTTGCTCATTGTAGCGAGGCTAGATAGGCTTATTATTGTTTGGTCGCCATTATGAAAGAGGTCTATTGCACTTGCAAATTGAGCATTGAAACATTATCTAGCTGATGTTGTAGTTGTATGTAAACATACCATGTAAAAAAGAAGTTGCAGAAAGCCCATCCTTTGGTTGCTCTTTGGCTTTTGGGCCATTTCCAAGTTTGCGTACATAGTCTTGTAGGCATAATGGACACTAGTACTGCATGCTGAGTCCAGGGAAACTTATCTGGAACACTGTGCCCTAGATATTTGCTATCAATTTAATTGCAGCAAAGGTACAATGACAATGGAACCTGTTTGCAATAATAACTGATAATATCATTCACTGAAGTGGAGGTGAATGGTGGTGGATATCATCTGAGACGCAAAGCGGCAAGTTAAATATACACCCAGTGCTGGAAATAATTTTTCTTTATTCAGAGGACATATGTCCTTTCAAATCTTCATTTTGGTCGGACATTTGACAAATTCGACCGGACATAATTTACTGACTGACAACACCTTGAAGAAGATAACTCAAGATGTGCTGGTGACATGTTCGGTCATCGTGTCCGATCATAATGTGAAATTGGCCGGACATTTTCAAAATTTGGTCGGACAATGTCCGATGACCGACTGTTATTTCCAGCACTGTACACCACTTTCACAGACACTTAGGTGAATAGTAATAATATTATTGCTGTTAAAAGCGAAACAGGAAGCCATTTTGTTTTTCTCTGATAACTCATACATATAGGTAACTAGTACTTGCGATTGTCATCCGAGCTAGCCAATCAGAATGTGTGGAAAGCGAATAAAATTAATGTGGGATTTCTCTCCTTATTGAGCAGAAAAAAACACAAGAACAGAAGAAGAAGGAACAAGATGAATTGAAAGAGCTTTTTAAACCTGTCGTTTCTCAGAAAGTCTCAGCAGGTATTGCACATGGCATGATCAAACCACTACATGTGTATCGGCCAATTGTAAATAATGTGCACTTATCGACTGAGTGGGAGGACTGGACGGGAAAATACTTTGAAGCATTTTATCATATGGGCTCTGTACACTATTCATGAGCACTCAGAAGATGAAGTCTGGACAAAATAAGTAACAAAACTTTGCACAGAAAATTTATCGAATATGTTGTTTGCATTTGCTTTTCTGGCTGTAAATAACTTGGATGTTTAAAAGTGACGAAATCCTCTAAAATCGCATCACACGGAACAGTGTGTGTTCTGAGCAGGGCCATACGGCTTTTTCCAGCCCTGCTTGCTCTCGCGCATTTTTCCAATGGTTTTACAATTTGAAAGCCTGTGCGGGGCTGTACTGGCCATATGATAAAGGCAATCCCTTCCAAGGATTATACACATTTTTGAGAAAATAAACGTTTTTTAAATGAAGTGGCTCTCTTTTTACATTGTGATTTTGAACCCTCGGGCCCTTGAGGTGTTCCCCATCGATGAGTAAAATCTGTGAGTGGTCATTTAAGGAACAAAGGCTTGAATCTCTAAACTTTTGCAGCAGTGCATGGGAAGCCGGGTAGGGCAGCTGAAGACTAATCCATCCAGTATTTAGAGGGAAAAAATGAGGAACATTTGCATGGAAACCTAGGCCACTAATCTGACTACTACTGTACCACAGCACCTCCATCATCAATTTATAAAAAGCTACTGAGCACCCAAAAATGATGATTAATCGTAAGTGATAGGTTGCCGATGTTAGATTAACTTTGCTGTTGCACTGATGGTATCCATGAAGATATCAACCTGGGTAGAGAGGTATTGCTGACGAGACCCATGACAGGAACAAGCCCTGAACAACCGACAGTAAGCTCAAAAGTCCAGTGGCCATTATTTGAAACCTCGAGTAAAGCATATTTATCTGCTGTTTTACAGGTTATGGTGTAGTGTGATTGAGGATTGGAAATTGTTCAAGTTTTGTAATGAATCCACTCTTTGATTTTTGTTGGCAGGAGCTGATCCCAAGTCAGTGGTTTGTGCTTTTTTTAAACAAGGACTTTGTTCAAAGGGGGACAAATGCAAATTCTCACACGATATTTCTCTGGAGAGAAAAGGAGAGAAGAGAAGTATTTATGTTGATTCCCGGGATGTCGAAGG
>OX421458.1:28938624-28946124 GCA_949126865.1 Montipora capitata | reverse complement strand
TCAGTATCTTTTTTTGACTGATTGAATGATCATGCTTTTCGATTTAAGCCATTGGCTCAAATCATCTAAGATCTTTAGAGTGGTCGGTTGTGATTGTCATCTCTGTGTAAGGACGATTGAAACCCATTTGACAGAACTAACGGCCAGACCGGGCATTTGGAAAGACTAACTCCACATCGCCTTCAAATTAACACACTTTCGAGGATGATTTTTACCACAATTGCTTGTAATCTCGCGATGTAATTGGCTAATAAGAGTCTAGACAACGCTGCTCGCGTCAACTTTCTCTTGTTGTAATAGCCAATAAGAAACTCTGATTTTGTGAAATAAACCAATCAGGCTGTGCCTCTTAAATCCGCAACATTTTGACCACTATAGTGACGAATATCAGTGTCGGTGAGAATACAAACAACGCTAATATACTCCAGAAGAATGCGAGGGGGCATCATGCAAGTTGCATTTTCTTTGCAAACTGACGGATCTGGCCTGCGAGTTCTGACAAAAGGAAAGCGCCCTAAGAGAAAACTATCTCCTGCCAATTAACTAAAGGCTCATTTACACTACAAAGAAAGTCTGGTTTGGATATATTAAAAAAGTGGTCTGGACCAATTTTTCTTTCCCGTTGACACAAATGAAAGTTAGGTTGGGCTCACGAAAAAAAGGGGCCCTAATTAAGGCCCCACAACCGTGCCGATTTTCGAAATCAGGACTAGACTTTTACTGCAAAGGGTTCGGAGTGGTTTTTTTCCGGTTTTGGGCCCATAACGGCCTATGGTCCCAAAACCAGAGAAACACTGGTCCGGATCCATTTCATGAAAACCTGGTACGGATAGTTCACACAGTAAAAATATGTGGTCCGGACTCAGGTTTTTGTGTAGTGTAAATGTGGCTTGTCAGTGGTGAACTTAAATTAGTGGGTTGTTTTCGTTGTAAAACGTATTCCCGTGGTTGCAGCGAATTTGCCATTGGCATGCTATTTTTAATAACTTAATTCTTTAGTAGCTTGACGGACAGATAATTCGTAAAGTAACTAAGTTTTAGGTAAAAACGTGGGAAAACCTTTTGTTTATCCGATATCGGATATTGCAAACAACACGCGATGCAATGGTTCGAAATCGCGTGAAAATCTTACGGGAAACTCTGAAAAAGAGTATTTGTCTCTATCTCTAATTTTTGTTTAAAAGCGATTTCGAATCCCTTGGGGGAAAATTGTCACTTGTTGCAAAAGTATTTTAAGATTGTCCACCGTCGGAAATTGCACAAAGTTTGCACAAAATTATTTACATCATCTGGGCCCGGTTCAAAAGCCGATTAACGCTAATCCCAGATTAAAAATGTACCAAGGAGTTTATTTTTCTACTCCCAAATGCTTTTCAACGCTGATATTCGGCAAAACTTTACATTAGAAGAAGTCAATTTTGAAAAACAAAAATAAGCAAAAGAAACTTTCACCAAAAAGTTGAAAACATGAAACAAAAGTTGACGCTAATCCTGGAGTAAGTTAATCGGCTTTTGAACAACCGGGCCCAGGACTTGCAATACTGTTCGCACGTGGGTTTCTTTACAACCTTGTTCCTTTGGGATTCAGCTCAAGCTAAAATTTACAAGTTTGATTTTCGAATTCGAGGCTCGGTGGTGAAATCCGCTAGTCTGACGTCAGCACGCATAAGGGCTATTAGTAACAGTGTAAACAACTGAAAACAACGAATGTAAGATCCGTGCCATTTCAAATGAAAAACTGCCGAACCTAACCTATATATTTTTTGATTTTTCCTCACGTGATAACCATATTTTTTACGAAGCGAAAGAAAACAAAATGTTTGCATAAGAATAAAGTTCAGTTCCCGGAGGATGTAAAGTAACATGGCCACTTGACTTCCGCTCCCGTTTTCACCAATAACAGTCCACCTAAGGACTTCCATCAACTGGAAGATAGTTCTTCATCACGTTTTGGTGGCCATTCTGTCTTTGGTGTCAGGAACCAACCTGTCTGCACTTGCGTCATACGAAACCTCTGGAGTTGTTTGTTCTGAGCTCACGCATTTCTAGGGCGCATGCTCGTAACGAAGAAAATCATACTTTACCCAAAGAGACCCTCTTCATCTTCGCCATTGACTTGGCAAACGGAGGAGGCGGCCGAAGTTCAGACTAACCATGTAATTGTTCTCCGTTCTACAAGTCTCTCCGTGTTTAATTTTCCCTGAACTTTCTCAATGATGCAGTCAGAAGATCTAGGTATTTCTAAATATCTTTAAAATCCTAACAAATCTCACTCACAGTGTTTTCAAGGAGCCACAAGTACGTTTTCTCTGAGCACACATTGGCCCTCGAAAAAAATGTCAGACGTGATTTGCTTTGGAATAGCTCAGAACAGATTGGTACTGCCTACCAAGAGCCCGCGATTCGTTCGGTCATCCATTTTTGTAAACGTTGGTAATAGCGACTGTTTCCATTGCCGAGACTGCGCAGTAGCAGCTTTCGCCTGTCACACTTACATGGTAAGCAATTTAATTTTGGTGCCCATGGACGGGAATGTACTCCACCGCACAATCTCGACCCCAGAGCTCTTCTCTCTTGCGCATGACTGAGGATCGTGCGCGGATACCGGATCCGGGGCTCTGGTGACGAGATCAACCGGAGCCCAAATCTGCGCGCGCATTTAACAGGTGGTGACTACCACGGTGGGTAATGTTGGGATCATAGGGCAGTTCTCTTGTTCGATCTGTGTTACTTCAGTATCAGTCCTCGAGAAATCTATTTCATCTTCATCGTTTATTATTAGTTGTTCACTAAGCCTCTCGGGACTGTTCAAAGAGCTTTGTAGGCCCCCATTGTAGTTTGTATTTTTTGAACTTCCTCTTCCATTGGACAAGGAATGATTGTTATTTCTTCCTGACATTACAGGAATCTGGTCCCCAAATCGCATGGAGCTCAGGCTCATTCTACTGCCTGTGAACGCGCGGGACGAGTTCGGCACTACCTCGAGTTGATCTTGAAGCCTGCCGCGGAGTTTTTTAATCGCAGAGTCGCATATCCCAAGACGGCTTATGATCTCGAGAGCATCAAGCTGAAAGTGTTTTGTCCCCATAGCGTAGAGGTAAGGGTTCGTGAAGGAATTAATGGGATACACAAACACAAGAAAGAACTGAGCGGTACGAACGTTTATAAGCGCTTTTCCGTATATTGCTATGAGGCTCAAGAGCGCGATTGGAAACCAACAGGCAAAGTTTGTGATCACCAACATAGCCATTCGTTTGGCCACTCTCGTTTCAACGCGGTGACCGCTGTCCCCAGCGCCGGAAAGTCCAAGACTGCAGTACATTCTACCATAACAGAACAGCACGAAGAAAAACGCTAATCCGTTGGTGGCCAATAGGAATGTAACATAGATCTTTGACAAGGTGCTTTTTACCTCAAACGGAAGACATATCGCGACTTTCTTATAACTGCTGACTCCTACTTGGAGCAAAGGAAGAGCTGCCAATGTTATCGAAAACATCCAACCAATTGCTATGAGAGCAACGATCTGTTTGATGCTAAGATGTTTCTCACGTTGTAAAGGATGTACAATGGTGAAATATCTTTCAACTGTGATTATTGTAAGCACAAAGACAGCTAACTCCGTGGAGAATATGGAGACGAATCCAGCCACTTTGCATCCTGTGAGGAACTGCCAGCGATAAGCGAAGTTCTGGTATTCGCCAAGCGAGTAGCGATCCACGATGACTAACATGCACAAATACAAGCCCATGCAGAGGTTGGCGAACGCCAAATTGCACATCAGAATTTTGGTGATGGAGATCTTACGCTTACTCATAAACAGAACAAAGAGTTTGAAGGAATTCCCCAAGACGGCAAATACCATCGCTATCCAAGAACACACGCGCAGCACTTGCGAACCAAGTAAATCACCACAGGGATTGAACACGCCTTCCAGCTGTGCAGACGTGCAGGTCACTTTTTGTATCGGGGGTGCCTGTGTTTCCAGTATAACGTTACTAGGATCTACGCATGCGTTAGGAGGTAATGTCACAACCTTCCTTCCATTCCTTTCATATGCATTGGAGGAGGAGACATTGTTCGGCTTCGATGTTGCTGCTGTGGCTGTTGTTGTTGAAGATGTACTCCCGGTAGTCATTGTAGCATGAAGGTTGTTAGGGCAGGTTCTGACTGAACGACGGGTTCCTGGCGCTAGCGTCCCCACTTCAGGCGAATAATGTTTCATGGTGGTTATAAGACAGCAGTGAAAGGAATATTCCACAACAGCTGTTTGGAGACTTACAAAAGAGACTATTGGTATTTCGTACAACTCTTTCGCCCCTCTGATGTAGAATGTTTGTAAACTCTCCAAATTTTCGCCAGGTAAATGAGATATTTTTGTCTCCTGAAGGTCCCTGAAAGGAGCAAATGTAACCTCAACTCTTTGCTTTTTTAGTTAACCCATTCACATCCCTCAACTGAATAGCCTACTGATGAAGAACATATATGCTTGAACTGCGTGTATAAGAGGATTTTCTAAGTGAAAGATCATTAAAAAAGAGAAATGATTCCCGCAATTATGAAGTCAATTTAAGCAATTGTCTCTTATAGAGTGTTTTCACTCACGTGATCAGTAACCTTGTTTTTCCACCGAAACAAAAGAAAACGTTCGCATGATAATAGAGCTCAATAGACCATATTCGTATTCCCAGTATTGGACTGAAACTAGCTTGCAAAATTAATGAACTACTTCCATGTATTCTCTCTATCATACTGACTTGTACCCCGATAAACATGGGATTAGCTCTGGGGCGGCTTCATTATTAAATGGTGTAGCAACCTCGTTCCCAACGTCTGTCATCTTCTCGTCTCGCGCCCTCCAAGGGACGGGCGGATGAGAGACCCTGGGACCGACGCGCGTTTGTGGTAGAGCAGGGTACAGCGTAATCGCGTGGTCGTGGGTTATAGTTCCGTAATATCCTGGATTTTTTCAACTACTGCTTAACGCGCCGATCAAATCGAAACTTCAACAAACCTCCCCCCCCCCCCCCCGGGCATTTGACTATCGTCTCTGCCCGGGGAGTGGAGAATTTGACCTTTGCCTGCGTGGGGTGGGGAAAATTGAACCGGAAGTCTCAGGTTTCAAATAATTGTTTTTTTCGCTAAAAGCTATAAAACACGTGTTTGGACGAGATGGAAGAGTTTAAAGGAAGAGATGTAGCATTTGTGAGCGATTGGCTTACAAAAAAGGTCGTAAAAAGGGGTTTATTAAAGACGGCAGGAGCCGAGGACGATTGTTCTTTAATAGGGTATGACAGATAAATCCTTCAAATCCGACGATAGGGTAGGGCATTTTAACACCATTTTGGCCCGAGGGGGCGGGAATTTGAGTGATAAAATCTTCAAAAGTTTAAATGCCCGGGCTTTGCCCGGGGGGGGGGGGTGGGGGGAAGGGAGTTGAAGTTTTGAGTTGATCGCCGCATAACGTATTTGTTCCATTCACTGTGATGATCTTTCATTTAGCAAAAACTAAATAGCTTACTATTACATCTGCCGTACTTGTAGGTTATCAACCAGGAGTCCATGAGTAGGAAGCGGTACAACTTTTCTGTGCATGTAGTGAAAATTATGACGAAAGTCAGGAACCCATGACCCGGAGCCTACAACTCTACTGTGTTGGTGTAACGGCGTTTTCACAGACCGATTTATTTTTAGATTGAATTTCCCGCGAATGAGACTGCCACAGGAGCCCGATGACCAATTACAAGAAATTAAGCTGACGTCATAGGATAACCGAACCGGAACTGCCTTTGTTTTTTGACCTAATTCGCGGGAAGGGCTAGTCTAAAAATAAACCTACTTGTGAAAACGCCGTTTCACAGACGCTGTATGGAAGTTGCACGCTCCAGATGGGCTCCTGCGAAAGTTTATTTCCTTGCTCTATGATACAGCTTAAAGTTTACGAAGCGTGCAACACTCACAATACTCGAAGTTTAGGTCCTTCAAAAGCTCTCGGATGTATTTTCTGCAGTTTACTGCATTTCGTTAGTGATCTTCGAAGGAAAATACAAAAGCATTACACGTTTAGTGCAAGATAAGGAAAACATACTGGTTTCAGGCTTTATCCTTACGAGATTTTGGTCATAAAAAGTATGTTTTTTTCTGGATTTATAATTGTAGAGGCGTTTTGACCGTGGAAGATATTAAGAAGTTTAAGCAAGGAAAACGACAACGGCCCATCGCAAGTATTTCGCGATTATTCCATCTTGCTCACCTTGTACAATACGAGAGAACTATCCTGTAACTGGATGGGGTACGAACGGTTTTAAAGTAAAAATAGAAGATGATTGGTTCATTGTTAAATGCTCACGTTGTCATCACGTTGTTTCACGTTGTTTTGTGGAGTACGGCAGAAAAATCACGAAAATTCGTGCTGCACGTGCAGCACGAATATTTTTCGTTTTTTAACCAATGATATTTTTGCTTTGTGGCATTGTGGTTGCCGTAGCCGTCGTCTTTGGGAACTTAAGCAGCGACAACGGCGACGGCAACGAGAATGTCATCTCAAAATATAAATTCGCGTTATTTTAATCGCTTCGTGACTATTTCAACCTTTTTAATATGACAAGGGTGTGGTAGTTCTTCAAAATTGACATTGGTCGGAACGACGGTTAATTTAGGGGAAGAAATGAAAATATATCCTCAAGTGCTGGCGTTCTTCATAAAACCTCAAATTTGGCTATTTCACGTTGTAGCTTTGCTGACGACGGCAAAGAATTGGACAAAAGTGAAAAACGCACGTGCAGGGCGTGGTAAGCTATTATTTTTGCCTACTAAATATGCAAATTTGTGACGTTCTTGTTGCCGTCGCCGCTGTCGTTGCTTAATATCAGTTACAACACAAACACAGTGGTTGGTTGGTGTTCGGAGGACAAACGGATCGAATGTCGCAAGGGATTGTGGGGACAACTAGTTTCCATGCCGATTGGAGGTTTGGGCATCATTTTAATACGAAAGCCTTCATACCGTGTCCTTCCAAATAAAAGTGTAGATTTGAAACAAGCAACGGAAACTCTTGCAACGTTCCCCACGAAGGGATGCTTGTTATTCGAACGTGACCCCCTTCCCTCTAATCCCTAGTACGTAGTGCGCGCATGTGAAAATACAACTTACAGGATCTCAAGTTTCTTGTTGTTTTCAAATACTAAGCCTGGCAACTCCGCAATATTCGTCTCACCAATGTCACTGGAAATTAAAAGAATTAAAGTAAATGAAAGAAGACGTCATACTAGGCTTTTGTATTTTCTTTCTTTTTCCTCTCCACAATGGCTACGTCAACTGATCTATCAAAGGGAACCTCTATCCTCCATACTTGGCCTAGGAGTCAAACCTTTCCCGAGTAGATTTATTTATAGAACGCCTCCCAATTGGGAGATTCAGCACGCCCACTGTTGCAAAAGACAATAAAGGAAAGGAAAGGAGCTTTATTTAAGTGTCTGGTCATTCTAGCGCTGGAGCGCT
>OX421458.1:28931124-28933624 GCA_949126865.1 Montipora capitata | reverse complement strand
GCGGAGGCCATAAAAGTTTGTTCTTCAAATATTAACAATTCTATTGTTCCCGTATATCATCAGTGTTTTCAAGGTTAAAGGCGAAAGAGGGAGATGGCTGGAGAAGGGAAGATTGGGTGAGATTGGGCAGCCAGCACTAATTGTTTCTTCAAGATGAGAGCTAAAATAAGAAATAAGTTGTTATTTCGGACTGAATTCTTTTTTATGTGCTGAATGTGAAACAAGTTCGTTTGTTCCTTGTAATTATAGAGGAATTGATTCTTGTTACTTACAGTTCCTCCAAGTTTTTTAGACACGTAAACACAAGGGCGTAGCCAGGGGGGGGGGGGGGGGGGTCCTGGGGTGCCCGTGACCCTCCCTTTGTAAGCCGTTTTTTACTCAAACAATCTACAATATTCTGGTTGCGAAAACGCGAGTACCCTCTGTTTGACACAGTGTGACCCCCCCTCCTTTGAAAAATCCGGGCTTACGCCCATGAAACATGTTTGAGTTAAGAGTTTCTATTTTGTTGCCAGAAAGCCACCTACAGGATTACAAACAAAGGAATATAAAAACATAATTCTCTTCATTATAAGCAACTAGATTTGTTAAAATCGCGTAAGTTCTTGGGAGTACGGCAAAGTCCCTTTGACTTAAGCACTCAGTGCTCTTGCTTAAGGATGGTGCCTACTACTTCAAAGGTATTTTTGCTCCGTTTTAGGATTATGCAAGGAAATGTAGATCTCAACAAGTGCTATTGAAATCCAAAAAGAAAATTGCAAGGGATTGTGGGGACAACTAGTGTCCATGCCGATTGGAGGTTTGGGCATCATTTTTATACGAAAGCCTTCATACCGTGTCCTTCCAAACAAAAGTGTAGATTTGAAACAAGCAACGGAAACTCTTGCAACATTCCCCACGAAGGGATGCTTGTTATTCGAAGGTGACCCCCTTCCCTCTAATCCCTAGTCCGTAGTGCGCGCATGTGAAAATACAACTTACAGTATCTTAAGTTTCTTGTTCTTTTCAAATACTAAGCCTGGCAACTCCGCAATATTCGTCTCACCAATGTAACTGGAATTAAGAATTAAAGTAAATGAAAGAAGACATCATACTAGGCTTTTGTATTTTCTTTCTTTTTCCTCTCCACAATGGCTACGTCAACTGATCTATCAAAGGGAACCTCTATCCTCCATACTTGGCCTAGGAGTCAAACCTTTCCCGAGTAGATTTATTTATAGAACGCCTCCCAATTGGGAGATTCAGCACGCCCACTGTTGCAAAAGACAATAAAGGAAAGGAAAGGAGCTTTATTTAAGTGTCTGGTCATTCTAGCGCTGGAGCGCTAATTGGGGACTTCGTAAACTGAAATTAACAATTAACGCAAATCAAGTCAAATATTGGTTTTTGATGAGAGGGAAAACCGGAGAACCCGCAGAGAAGAGGACCAAGAAACTCAATCCACACATGACGTCGAATCTGGGAATCGAACCCGGGCCACATTGATGGAAGGCGATTGCTCTCACCACTGCACCATCCTTGCACAATCAAACAAAGCTATCTCAGCCTCAAGGGAAATACGATACTTTTCGCGGCAAAATACATTTACTTGGGAAAGGGTTGATTCGATGAATTAGTGGAAGTAGAGGCTCCCCTTGAGCTGCTGTCCATTCTGAACCGATAGCAGTGCATTTCGTACAAAGTACTAAACGCTTGTTGGTGTCACCGTGATAAATAGTGCAAAAAGAAAATTAGTAATACTGTCAGTCAATATATTTCAGCAAGATATGACAACAGCTCTAATAGACTTCAATGCCGACTATAAAGCAAACACGACAAAATACAATTCCCATCTACTACTTACAGCGATTCAAGATTTGTGTACATTGCCAATGTTGCAACATGAAGCCTTTTGATTGGATTGCCTGTCATTTCCCTGAAGTTTTACAATAATATAATCAAACAAGAAAAATGTACATTAGCAAAAGTATACAATACAAATTAAAGGAAAACTTTACTCCTTTACAAAAGAAAGACTGACTTTAATCCGCGGAGATCTCTGTTTGCAACCAATTTTGTTTTTAAATTCCATGCGTCTGTTCAGTAATAGATCACAGGAGACGTTAAATTGTGGTAAGAACATCATTGACACTCGGTTATGGCCTCGTGTGCTACTTTCTTGTTCTGATCACATTTTGACGTCATCTGTGATCTATTACTCACGGGGGCGTAGCGTTCATGTACGCACGTACGCCCGTGCGTACAGCTCAAATCCGGGAATCCTTATTCTATGGAGGCATTAATTTTTTTTAGTCATAAAATCGGGCCAAGTTTTTTACATTTCAAATGAAAGTAGTGTCTGTGTGTGAGTATTTCCAGTATCTTTTCATTAAACCATACAGGCCTGGCCAAACGGATCCAACATCATTCAACATTAAAGGAAGCACACAGCCGTGCGTCTGTTGAGTCTCAACAGCCTTTACGGTGGTTAATTTACCTTTATCAGTCAACTCGTTTGATA
>OX421458.1:28903624-28926124 GCA_949126865.1 Montipora capitata | reverse complement strand
TAAACCGCGCAAAAACATCTCTGTATTAGTAAGCATCACCGATAGGAAACCCGTTTGTCTCGAGATGCTCAGAACGGATGCGCAATCACAATAGTAGGCACCGTCCTTAAGTGGCCTCATATACCATAAGCCTTTTTGAGACATCACTGCCAAGCCGGCCATATGCCTGACAACAACACCGGGAAATCCGTGCCTTGCTCTTATCAAATAGCGTGTTGGAACTTAAGAGTTTATGATCATGGGTTGTGAGACGCAGCCTATGGTTTACAGTCCTTATCCGAGAAAACTTGAAAGGGGTCTGACCATTTGCGGATGCAATTTACAAAGGTAGTACTTTCCCCTCAGTTATTTAAAGACCTTGAGAGTTAGTCCGGTCGCGACCTTCTGCAGATCCCGCTAGTTCGGTAGGTACTTGGTGTCTCTGTTTCTATTGTTTCTATTTTTTTTAAAAAAGGTATAAAACGTTCAGTAATTATACAATTACCCTAACCTAACCCTAACGCTAACCCTAACGCTCAACCCTAATCCTAACCCTGAAGGTTTTACCGTGTTTAGATAATTTTATGCAATAGACAACCACTAAATGACAAAATACACCTAGTATCTTCCGCTAATTCGATGCTCAAGCAACTGACCCAGTCTGCACGCAGGCTCTCCGCGAATCGAAAAGCGCGCGATCAACATTTGGGGAATTAGAGCGAGCACCAGTTTCCCAGCTCTTGACTGCGCGCCATTTGACGCACGGAGAGCCTGTTTACAGTTTACCAACTGACCCATCCGATTAACGTCTTTTTTAAAACGAAAATCCGAAAGACTTTTGTCAGGCAAAAGAAAATGACATCAAAATTACCAGTGTATTCAACTTGATATAGTTTCCCTCGAGTGACATCTCTAATAATTATAAAAGATTTGATGACGGGAACACATGAGCCCAATAAATTGACCGGCTCCCACCTGAGTGGATTCATAGCTCAGTTGGTAAAGAATTGCACGGGTATCGCAGAGGTCATTGGTTCGATTCCCATTGGAGCCACCTGAATTCTTCAGTTGACAACAGATAAGAGAAAATTGCTCAAATTGTGCATTTAAAAGTGCAAGGCTCACTTCACTCTTCGTCTGTAACCCGCACTTCATATATATACAACAACAACGGCGGTCATCGGTTAACATTCGCGGGTAACAGTGCACTGTACCCTCTGACGTCATAGATTTTGCACTGTTGCCCGCTCAGAGACTTTTGGCGGGAAACAGTTTTATAGTTAGAAGTCATGTGACCTCAAAGTAACCACTGAGGGCACGCGCTGCTGGGGGAAAAAAACTCAGGTATATAAAAATAATAATGATAATATTTTCCCACCAAGCTTTAAGTTTCTCTGATCTTTTGCCTCTTTTTCTCAAATGACCTATCCAAACGTCTTTTCTTTTTTCCTTTTTCCTTGACTTTTTAGATTTCTTTAATTATTTCTCTTATTCTTTGTGGTCTTTTTCCATTTTGTTTCTTTATATCTTAATTAAATGAAATCTTTTTCTTTTTCTTGAGAAAATACCCATTTTGAGTATGTCAAAACTGACGCGTCTTTTTCTCTAATCACAGAGATGGTATATGAGTCTCTATCGCATTTTTATACTTACAATTCTGTAATGATTTCTGTTTTTCTGCATGGTTCCGACCAGAAAGTCTTGCAGCCTTTGTCGGTAAGATTACTATAAAACATAAGAAAAGAAAACAAATCATAGCTCTACAACGACGATGATATAAATTTATTATCAATGCACGAGATAGTAAGCTTTCTGATCAAACAGGGGTCTAGCGGATAAACACATTTACAGGATGTTATAGCTGTGTTTACTGAAGTGTAAAAAGCAGTTTTTCGATTTCCTCAATAGCCCTTACGCGTGATGACGTCTGACTAGCTAAAATCACCACCAAGCCTCGAATTCGAAAGTCAATTTTGTAAATTTTGGCTTGGGCTTAATACCAAAGGAGCGAAGTTGTAAAGAAAACCCACGTGCGGACAGTATTGCATGTCCAAATGATGTGAATAATTTTGTGCAAACGAGGCTTGGTGGTGAAGTTAGCTAGTCAGATGTCATCATGCATAAGGCCCATTGTCCATAACCACTCTCACTTGACTCAGCACCCGCGTATTTTCTTACTAGGCGTCGGCTGTATTTGCTTTGTGTTGTGATTGATTTATTTTATTGCCTGCTTCCACTGCAATTGGTCGAAGTAATTACACTTTGTTAATCTCAGCCAATCACAGTCAAGAGCAAATTAAACCAATCATGACTTGCTCGCGCGTATTTTCTGTCGATTTTAACTGGTGCAGTAGCCCTACTGATGTTTCGCTAATGCGCTTAACACGATGATCGCTGCTTCTGTAACAGAAGATAGCCATCTCTTCAAAATTTTAGGGGTAAAAGCTTTGTTTTTGTGTTTGCCTGGCGTTTAAAATCTGACAGCTTACCACTTTAAGGTTGAGTAAAGTGAACATGGGATCGAGGCTACCCCACTCTTACAAACTCTCTTGAAAATGTCACATACCAAAGATCTTACTTAAGCCTATAGCTAATCTTATCCTGGTGTATACAGCACCTTAAGAGGAAACGAAACTGTTAGTCGAAAGCAATAACCTTTTTAATTATCCACCCAATGTGAAACCGGAAACATTTGGTGTCGTAAAATAATCAGAGTTTCCTTAGCCTTTAAAGGTAAGGAGACACTTACAAACCGTCCTTAAATTACATCCTCTGTGCGCAGAAAATGCGGCCGGAAACGCCCGTAACAAAGATGAAGTTCTCAGTGGCTGTCTACAAGTATAATATGTTAAAAAGTCACATTGATGAGAGCCGAGAACAGAAGCATATATTAAGTACCATGCTCAGCCCGTTTCATTTGAATGGTCACTCTTCAGGAGTTCGTCCACAGGCTCAAAAGTTAGAAAAGAGCGAAAGAAACGCAATTCTCAATAGCTTTCATTTGAATGGTCACAATTTCAGGATTTCGCCCACCGGCTATGAAATGAAAACCACACATGTACAGCATAATCAACAGCACCACAGGAAAATCCGCCGGAGTAGCTTATATTTGAATGGTCGTGCTTTTCGGATCTCACCCACAAAGTAAAAAATTAGAAACACCTTGCACCCTATCTATATGCACTCTGAACAACAGAAGAGGACATCTCAGTGATATTACATTTAAATAGCCATTTTCAAAAACCCTGGACCGGATTTCTCCAAAAACTTCGACAAAAGTTGGAGTCACCTCTCATCCAGCTACAGTGAGGACACTGTTGAAAAAACGCGACAGCAAAAAAAGCTGATCAATAGGTTTTTTCGAAATGATTACACTTTGGAATTTAATTTCACTTGTACACCGCAAACGTAAAATTCAAATGCAATGTGGGTCCTGTATACAGATAAATCCCTTGTTTTCGGGATTTTTATAAAGCTATTAAATACGCTGGAAAAGATGCTCACAATATGCACAAAATATTTTCTCTTTTAACTAGTGTACAGATTGAAATGTCGTATATTTTTGCGACTTGTGCAATAATTTACGTAGAGTCGTCCATAACAAAACTGATGAATTATCTGATTTCCAAATGTACACAGGAAAAAGCAGTGTAAAAATTGTGACAGTTTGTAGATGACCTATGAGTAAAAAGCCAATTTTAAAGAAATTAACGTGTTATCATTACTATTTTACTTATATCGTGTAATCGTTCTTGCACGTTAATCGCACAATAGCAAGTGTCTTTGGGTAATATTTACTTTCTGCGTCGAACTCTGATGTGATAGCTAGAATTAGTAAGCAGCACAAAATGCTAACGACATCAAGTAATCTGTTTCCAGAATCTGTGACAACTATTTCAATCTGTAAATATACAAAGACCTTTATGCTTTAAACTTTAAACACCCTTCATAAATACGGGATTTTGTTTACAGGTGATGTGTGATCATAGCTGATCATACTTAGTACATCGATATGTATATAATTATTATACACATAATACTTACACTATGGGCGAATTAACTTCCATATGCTCTGCAACAGAGCAGTTTGTGATCGCTTGGGCGGATGCAAATATGGCTAAAATCGGCAGAAGCGTGAATGCGAGCAACATCTCATTCGTATCCGCTAGATTCCCGTGGGCGAGGAGAAATGTCGAAGCACCTGAGAAAACACACAGATGTGATCGTTAAGAACATCAAACTGTAAATTCATAATCATGTACTTTTGAGATGTATGTTTACTTATGGTTCAAATAGCGCGTCAATCAACTGCATGATTTGATAGTCAAGAGGCCAAATTATAGCCTCAAGAGATGAATATCTTGCCACACTGATCGTTCTTTTTTTATAGGCATTAGATAACGTATTCAATCTTGTTCCATTGAGATTGTGAAGGAGCTTTCATAAGAGCTCTTTGAAAAACAAAAGGCAATTCATTAGCATGTATAAAGCCTCTGTTAATGCTTGCACGCTTTACAATATTAAAACAAATTCTAACTTATCTTTTGGATTGTTTCCGAATCCTGGGCTACAACGATTGTCATGACAAATTAAACTCCTGCTAATTGATTTTGCTAGGAAATTACTTTCCTTGTGGGATATTTTCGAATCACTGTGGCTGCGAAAATCATTGTCGGTACTTTACTGTAAAATGCAAATTAAAGGACAAAAAACAAAAAGGGGACGACAATCGAATCAATATTGGGTATTTTTCAATCAAACACTGCCTACACTTGAGCGTTGGTCTTCTCCGGTATTTAGATGTTTGTAAAGGAAGTAACTTCCTGTTCGAAAATTAAAACTCGACGAGATTTAAGAACGTAAATGCAGCCCCGTTGCTCAGTGGAATTTCAAAACACAATTACAGTACTCAGACAAAGCCTTGCCTTATCACATACTTCTAAAAATAAACAAGAATACCATCAGTTGCGCAAACCCGGTTTATTTACACTTACGACTTACAGCGGAGTCGGATCGGTCTGAACTAATTCTACTCTGTTGTTAAAGAAGGTAAGTGTGAAGTGAGAACAGTCACTGTTAAACCGACTTTTCAGGAGTTTAAGAAGCTGATGCTCTCTTCTTTCCAAAGAGGTCGAAATAATGTGTTAAATTTCGCAAACCAAAACTGTGAAGTACGAGTTTCTCTAAGTTTTTCTCGGGAGAAATCATGTTATTCCTTCGTTGAGCAAACCCCAGTCTGCGCGCATCAGTAAAGAACAGTTTACTTTCCAAAAATTAACCCGAGTTTCAGACACTGCCTGAATATGTGAACACCTGGTTGACTTGGAGAGTTGGTCAAGCTATTCAGCTACAAAGCGAGGGGAATTATGATCTTAACATTCGACTGTGCAAGTCTAATCATCATGCATATTTGATGACGTTCGCCTAGCTTTTTTGCTCAAACATTCCACGCAACCATAGTGTTTCATGAACAACTGAATTGCTGTGGGGCTCATACTTTTAAGGTGACACTTCAGGTGCGATCTGAAAGGCCAGCAAGAAGTTGTCAGCAATATGTGTCTGACCAGCGCACAACACTAGACAATATTATTTCCTGATCACTCCACTGAAAAACAACACGAAGAACAAAGCCAAGCGAAACAAGAAAAAAAAGAAAAAATAATTTTAGATGCACCGTACAAATGAAGTTAAGAAAATGCAATGCAATGACTAAAAAAAAGAACAAAAAAAAAAAAATGCGAGAAAAAGCGGGAAGTTAAAACACAAATAAGGTCACTACCTCTCCCTCTTCCTCTCCCCCTCTTAATCTCTCTCTTGATTACCGAATGGAGCACGTACAAATGATAGACTGCTTCACTCCATCCTAATGATAAAATATTAGCTTTAAATTTGAATCGATAACATTGAACAAACGGAAGGCAGCTGCTTATCTATGTTTATGTAGAAAACAATTAAGCCGTAATTACTCGCATGGCATGTTACGAGCGACAAGTTGGATGAAGCTTGATTCGAGTAATGAGGTCAACTTATCACTTTTGTAAATACTCCTTTCTTCGAAGCAGTTTTATATTCTTTTCTCAGTGATTTTTTGCGTAAGGTACAAAGCGTCTGGTAAAAGTTTGTATAGGTTTAATGTTTTTAGCTTCGAAAAATAGAACACCAAAAGTAGATAACCTTATGGACAAAAAAGTGACTTGCTATCGAATTCACCTGTCTGCTAAGGTCATACATTTGTTAACTATATTTTTACTACCCCTATTTAATTTATTTCATTACTATTTTTCTACTCATTAAAAATTATGGATTGTAAGGTACAAAACTAAGACTAATTAAGAACAAGACTTCTTTTAGTCCACTGAAATCGAATAACATTCAAATAACATTCAGAGTTCAAGAACGACATAAAGGTTTGCAGCGATATTTTGGAAATCGTGATAGCCTTTTTTTAATTAGACGGCGTTGGACCTGCTTATACCAAGATCCTTGAACAGTCATAGGGCGCTATTTGCCGTGACAACTACCCCGCTGAGCAATTGCAAAACACGCTATTCAATTCTCCGGTCTTGACATGAAATAAAACAGAAACAGCGGTGATGAACATGGCTGTTTGTGTTTTGCTTGTACTCAAGGCCAAGGTGGCTTAAGAGCAAGAGTAGGATACAGTTTTTGACCAGTCTTGACATATTTTATGTTCCTGGGACATCACTCCTCTTCATAATCTAGTCCGACATGCATCGTTGATTAAAATAAGACACGAAGCCCTCTGACAGACATCGTGGTTGACGTGACTAGAAGTCGCAATGAGTCCTGGGAAACCGAAAAGCGACCTACAGATTCGATGGCTACGCCAACAAAAGCAACGATTTATTGCTTGTCTTTGACGAAAAAGCATATAACCTTGAAAAAAACTAAAAATAAGACAAACTTCCTTTCTTAAGGGTGCATCTCCACCGCATGTTTTGAACAGGGAATGTTTACCCAAGTTTTGTTTGAGTAGGAAATATATATATGGCAGTCACAGCGAAGACATAAAACATCGATCGGATTTTCGGTTGCAAAAAAAAAAACTGACAGGTATTCTAAAGAGGGAGCTTACACTATGCATAAGACGATCCAGTTAATTTCAGAAAATATTCTCCTTTTTCTAAAATGGGACAAGTCATTGATTAAACACACCGAAGGTCGAATAAAATTGTGATTGTTTTGTTTGTAGTAAAACAAGGAAGATTAAGAATTCTAAGGTTTTTGAAAGTTGCATTATCCAGCGGTAGAATAATTTAGTTACCTGAAACAGCATTCTTTTCTTTCCTAGAGTCTGAAGGAAACAATGCATGCAGAAAGTTTTCGATGGCCACAACGCATTCATAAGTGACATTGCTCTCACACCACCTACCGCTGAATGTTCTGCCAAGAGACAATTAGTTAACCAGTTCAACTCCACTGCCAACTGCGATTGGTTCGTGTCTCGAGCGCACGGAAGGTGGCTGACATTGAGCAAATAACAGAGCAAATAAGCGACAGCTGAGCAATAGTTTTTCCATAAAGCAAAATAAGTAAAGTAATCTTTTTTTCATAAAGCCGAGCAAAAATTAGCCAGAATTGACAAGTGCAAGCGGAGCCAGGATGCGACCTAATTTAGAATTATATTTTAGAAATTCATAGTTTTGCTTGTTCAAATTTTTTGTGGGATTGTCTCTTACACTAACATTGAATAAATCCGAGAAAACGAGCTATAATTGGACTCATGTCTAATCTTTTTTATTTTCATCTTTGAAGACTAGAAATAAAAGAGGAAAAGTTGAATCGAATTACTATCCATGATAAACCTAGGTGACCCCTTTTAAAACTCAAGACAGTTCAGTTGTGATTATATGAAACAGTAAAGTCGTCATATCTTTAGAGGCTCGAAAGGGTTTTCAGCTGAGCGCGCGCGCGTAAGCCACAAACACAATTCAAAATGGGTCACCAGAAATAAACAAATACCGCTAAATTCGCTCACCTTTCTTCTATTTCCTGTATATATATGGAATATAGACATCTCCTATTCACGAAAACTACGAACTTGTACACATACGGTTTAATGGTCACTTAAATCCGTTTGTGTTGGCCTGTAGCTCCACTCGTGCTTGCAGTCGAAAAAGCGGGCGACGCATGCCTAAGTGCTGATCTTGTAACCCCTTAATTTTTTTCCTGATTTTGCAACTTTACTCGTTTATATCTCTGCTTCCGGAAGGCGAATTTTTTTTCATTTTTTGCATGTTAGCTTAGATTAATTTGAATCGTTTGTCTTTCAAATTAAAAAAAAATTATGTGGGTGAAAAAAAATATATTGAGACATTTAAAAAAAAAAAAGACTTTTCTGAAAAACTGACCTACAGATTTTGTTGAATTTTAAATATTTTAGAGATTATTTCTAACATTATCTGGTAATGCTGAATGGGAAGATTTCACCGTCCCGTTTTTTCAAAAAAAAATTTCTTGATTTTAAGGCTCAAAGAAATGCATTATATCGTTTCCATGGCGATGTTATTTTGGAGGAAAATGTAATGTGAGAAATCTATGATGGGTACTTAATAACCTGGCCAAATTTCGTCTTGATATGATTACCCTAACTGTGTCTAAGGACAGAATATGTTTATTTGTTGAAAACAAGAGAAACTATTTCGAGCCTCCTTAATGTAAAACAAAGTAGTCGTTTTCCAGCAAAGCTCCGGCGAAGCCTTTTGAATGGTTCAACAGCGGTCGTAATATTCCGAATAAACTTAGCAAGGAAATTTCGACAGTCTGGCGATCTGCTGTAACACCACAAGAAACGTTCTTTTTAACTGTCCCGTTCTTTTCTGCACGGCCTTCGAGAAAATCCAGAAATCCGAAAGAGGGCTAATTGGACTTACGAAAAAATACGACACGAAAATCTTTACACGGTACAGTGCTTAAATTCAGCTCAAAATTAAGGTTTTCTGCGGTTTCCAAGAGATTATGGAATTCAAGATGGCGGCTTTAAGAAGGCAGCTCTGTCATTTGAACGTTACGATACCACCAACTTGAAATACAAATACATTAGAATATTTCGAGGGACACTGGTTGGTAAAAATAACAAAGACGAAATCTCCCCCTCCCGTTTCCCCTCATAACAATAGAACATCTTCAGAAATCGGCTACCATAATCAGCTTTTTTCCCTTTATAACGCAAAAAACCGAACAATTTAAAGAAGGCGAAGTCTTCCACTTTCACGGACTCCTCGTGATAATAAGGAATCTTAAGAGTTTGGCTACTTTAAGGTTCAACATTTATTCAAACGGTTTCTATCCTAAGAACAGAATAACAATTGAGTAGCAAAGAAATTTTCTAAGATTTCCGTTTCACCAAAAGACTGATTCAAGAGAAACTGTAGAGCCACTTTTACCCTCCTCACCTAATTATCATGAAAATGGCAAACAAACGTTATAATAAATTGCATGCTTCAGGGTCAGATAAATGACATCTGCGAGAAAAAAATCTTTGATCACATAGACTATAATGACCGAATAGACCGAATGTAAAATTAATGGCGACTAATAAATTACCATAATATCTTTTTTTGCTAAGTAGCTCGTTTTATTTACCTTTTCACATTACGGAGATAAAAGCAAAAATTTGTTGGTTGTCATTTCTGGATTCGGTCCATAGAAAGAAGAACAAGGTTGTACCGATTTAAGCAACCTTCAAGAGAGCATAGCTCACAGAAAACAAGCAAAAAAATACTGGGTAGTTAAATACTCAAATAACAAGACCCTTGGTCCTATAAAGCTCTACAAATTTTCTAATTTTTAATTTCCGTATCAGCTTAACATCAACACCTGAATCAATAAAATTTCCGAAAAAGAAATGTTCTTACTGCCTTGATATTTGCTTTCCTTACAGGTTAATTTGAAGCTGTTTTCATTCGTGGTTTCCAGATCGGTTGTTTCAATTAATTATCGTCTTCTACAAATGACCGCTAAAAAATTGCAGAAGTTACCAGCAAAAATTGTTCATTTCAAATGTTTCTTTTTCATCAAGTTCACAGAAAAGAAAGGTTTTCTTTATAACCAGCGCTAGGACGCTTCCACATTGTAAGAATACTGAATGAACATCTTTTGTTCAGAAAATAAAAACCTCGTAAGAACATATTGATCGCATTGCTTGTGCTGGAACAGGTGAAACAATTTTGACTTAACACAAGAGAGCAAGAATGTTAGATACCTTTGGTGATCAGCAGAAAATGGCTCAGTGGTTCCCGTCTTCAGTAAATTGTGCTTGAAGGCCAGAGATATTGCTTCGCCGTATCCAAAGTTCAGAATAAAGTTCAGAATAAACACAAAATCTGCATGAATTAGTTTCGAGAGTTGAAATATGCATGCGTTTGTAAACAAAATGCGGTGCTGCTTTAATTAACCATTTTATACCTTCAGGGAATCATCACCTAACTGCTGTAACCTCGACAAAAAGAATGAATATTCATCTTTCAGCTATAAGAGGATTTTCGAAAAAAATGGCTGAAACGAAAGTTTTGCTTTTTTCTGAATTCAAAGAGAAGGGGTTTCTAATTTCTGAAATCGATCAGATTTTATACCAGCTCCGATATTCGTCGCATTAGGCTTTTAAACACCTGTCTAAAAGCAGATATGGTTTGAAAGAGAATTGTTAATTTCACTACATAAACAGACAATACCAACAAAGAGGTTTCTAAATTTATAGAATGAATACGATTATTCCGTGAAAGACTTGAAAGCGGTTGTCCACGTTAAAATTTGGGGAAGATTATCGTTGTTGAATCTCTTCGATAAACAATCACAATCATCAATACTGAAGTCGGAACAAAACACAACCATCTAGCTTTCACGAGAGATAATCTGCCTGCTATTTATTTAAAAAGAAATATATACATAAAATGAGAACTTCAGAGTGTAATTACCTTGCTAACGCTCTATTTAGATTAGTTTGTATTAATAACAGATGCATGTCCACCAAGACGTTATACTTTTGAATATATATTCACTGTCACTGACTTTTCAACTGTAGTTATTGGAGTCCCCTCAGAAAATAAGAAGTGCAGAAAATCTGGAATAACAATTCAACATCTGAGGAGAACGCGGCAAATTGGTTGCATTTCATGAACAGACAAACCAAGTTCAAAATGACAGCCTCAGTGAATTTGTGAAAACAGTATAAACAACGGTTTCTCGTCCAAAACTGTTGAGTTAAAAATTCACAAAAGAAACTCACTTAACTGGATTAATTCGTAAGCCGGAAATGTTTAAACGCGGGACATTCATTTTTGGCCTTTTCGCATTAACGGCGTTTCCAGCCAGCGCAGACATGGATACATTTTTCATCTGTTTTAGGTTAAATAAAGAGCCGCGTTTTTGTGAATTCTGTTTGTGTGGGTTTTAACTTACTTGTGAGAGATGCGCGCAACTTACAAATCAAAAAGTATGCCCGAACCCGTGTTTCTAATTCCTTCAACAGTTCTCAAGTATGAAGTCACGTTACGCGCGAAACCGCCATCTTGGATCCGACATCTTGTTTTTCAATCGCTCCAACAACTGAAAGAATAAACTCTCACAAACGTACCTTTCCCTTCTTAGCCAGTCAAACAGCTGAATATATTAAATTGGTGTGTATGATAATTTCTTAAAACGACCTCAATTTTTCTTTCCAGTATATGAAAATTAATAGTTGCAGCACATCGGACATATTCCACTCAGTTCGGTTTCTTTAAAAAAAAAGTAGCTTAATTAATTTAATAATCGGCGTAGGGTATTGCTAAACGTTAAATACCATTGAACACTCACCTGAGGTAAGACAGCTGATTCACTACCATAAAAATAACTTTCGATCCTACAACATACTGATCAAAAGGAGCTATCTAAAGAAAGATTTACTGTTTTTTTTTCGACCTTCAGTTTCCAATTAGTTGACTTTCATAACAAGAATGACTCGGTAGTTCGTATATAACACGACTGAAGTTAAGTTTTTGTTCACATTTCAACTTAATTGACCGTGAATCAGACAATTTTCTTAAGATTAATTTTAAATGAATGCAACTGGGTTGCATTTATTCAAGACCCAAAGTTTAGAAACTCTTCTTTAAAAACACTTTCCGCGGTATGTTATTCAGTCCTCGTCATATTTTCAATTACTCACATCAGTCATACAAGTATTAAAAACGAAATGTATTATTAGCTCAGGTGTAATCTTGACATAACACCAAATTCATATGACAGCCCAACAAAGAAATCCATAGTACTTTTTGGAGAATAAACGTTTCAATTTCTCGACCAGGTTGCTAACTATAATGCATGCCGATTAAATTTGAGACTGTGGCAAGACTCCGTGATAAAATGTTATTTTGAATACTATTTTGACCTTTTTGCAGTAGGATGCTTGGAAAAAGGTAAGCCTCTTGAACTTATGCTGAGTACACTAGTACTGTTGCTGCAATCATGAAATGTGAGAATATGCGGCAGCAGTTCAATGTTCCATGTGGCTTCAATTGATACCTGTGTGCTGCATGAATCATCTGCACAACCAGCGACCACAAAAAAGGAAAAATTGACAGAAATGTTAATAAGGGGTTCCGACAAACCATAAGAATACGTTTCAGGAATTCTTTCCCATCTGTCATGCTGTTAGTTCTTAAATTATTTCTAACCAGTAGAATTTCAAGCAGTGAAAAAATATTTGCGTCGCATAGCGTTGCCTGAAAGAAACAATGTTTGACTTTTGTTGAATTAAAAAAAAAATTCCCTCGGTGTACCTGTATCAACACTTGAGTTTCACTGCTCGCATGAAGGCGCTCAGCCTGTACCATTAAGATGGGCGGCGAAAACCTTATCTGTGCCTAACTGTACTGACGGTTTTACAATTTCTTGTTGGTGCAATTCGTGTACTTTCATTCAATGGCCAAAGAAAAATGGAAAATTTTCTTTTCAAATATAATAAATAAGCAATCCAAAGTCCTCGATCTAGCGTGATTCTTTCCGAATTTTGGTGAAATATATTTTATGATAATGATCAAAGAACAACTCCTACTCACTTCTTATTAAGATTAGCATATCAACAACACATTTCAACAACTGCTTGCATTCTAAATTAGCCAATCGTAACGCCAGAAGCATTAGATATTTATCACTGAAACGTGTGCTTATTTAAACACACGTTATTTAAAACTAGTTCGGTTCGGATTCATTAGTGAATTTTTCAATATTTGTACACTTGTTTCAGCTGGAGAAACAAAGGAACAAATGGAAGCGAAGCATTCCTCTTCAGTGAAATCGTATTGTCCTCAAGTTGTTCTCCCTCCAATTTAAAATGTTTTACAAATGTCACAGCTGAAAGCAGGTTAATTTTGCAAATGAAACTGGAACTGAGTTTATGAAACTAAAACATTGACGTTCATGGAAAAACAAACGAGCAAATGGAGGCGAAGCACTCCTGTTCAATGATGTCTTATTGTGCTCAAGTTGTTGTCCCTCCAATTTTAAAGAAGTCTTACAAATGTCACAGCTGAAGGTGTGTTAATTTTGGAAATGAAACTGGGACTGAGTTTATGAACTAAAACGTTGACTAAAAAAGTTAAAAAAACGTTCTCTGGTTGAAAATTTAAAAACACTGAGCTTTCGATTGCCAGTCTGCAATCTTTAAAGATTGCAGACTGGCAATCGAAAGCTCAGTGTTTTTAAATTTTCAACCAGAGAACGTCTTTTTAACTTTTTAAATTATGCCACCTGGTTACTCATCGATTTTTAAAACGTTGACGTTCACGACCAGCTTTGTAACTGAAAATTGTTCACAAAAAAGCTCTGTCAAAGATTAAGATGATTGGTTTAAAACAGGGAATAACATTAATTCAGGCCCTATCCACACATATCCGGAACTTTTGAGAATCCGCAACTTTTTGTTGGAAAGTTTTGAATTCGCAGAGAATTGGAAGGCCTTATCCAGATATTTTCAAATTCGATGACGTTCCAAACTTAGATCCAGTCTTTACCGCATAAATATTCAACAAGGCCGCTGAACGAAAATGCTATGCGCGTGGACGGTCAAATTCGATTTGAATACTTAACGAGTGGAGGTGAAAGTTTTTAAATCCGTACATGAAAAGTTGGGCATTCAATATAATCGGATAAATGTGGAGCATGAGGAGCAAGAAGATCTAAAATTGCTAACCAAAAAGGGAGCATCTTCCTAAACGTTGCCAATGTTCCAAAATTTTGGCTAACAATTTGTTTGTCAACATGTTTAAGCGTTTAGCATTCCCCGTTGAATAACGATGAGACAATATTTATGGTTGGACGAATTTTGGACGGAATTTGTTTCATTAAAAATTTCGAGCAAAATGTAGGTGCAAGCGAAACTGAGATATTAGAACGTTGTTGGCATATCAATAACCAACTGGCATCAAGTACCTAAACCCAAATCCGCTCCGCATGCAGGCCAACATAAATGCAAATATGTGGGATGTATTTGCCCATGTGTTCCGAGCATCGCTACCTAGCGCTGCCAAATGATGCCCAGCAATATCTCAGCAATGTTGCAGACCCACTGGGCTCGCAACATGAACCACGTTTTATTAGCCAGCAAACTGAAGGTCTTCACTCACTTCATCATGATCAGTAGTTTGATAGGTCTATAAAAAGAGTTATTACTTTTTCACGTAACTGTGTATCGCATGAGCAAATTTATAAACCGTTCAGTTGTTAATCATGATTTTGTAAGGTCCACTACCCTGAAAGGAAATACGAAATTTCCCGTCTCAAGCCTGCTGTGAATTCAATTCATTCAAGATAAACATTTTTGTTACCTTTGTGAAGTTTAGTCGACCTAAAAACTTAGTTTTTTAGTTAAACATCAGAACTGACCAATTTGGACTTACCTCGACCGAACGTGTAGGAAATTAAACGTTAATATCACCCCCAAAACACCCCAAAATCCCGGTTTATGAAGGTTGCTTCTTCACACAATCACTGCCTTTCACAAACCAATGCCATCCAGTTTCGACAGTATCACCGAAATCAACCGCTCTTAAGCCATTGCTTGGATGCCGAGCTGGACTACATTTACATTTATCGATTTCCCCTAAGATTCGCAGGTTGCAAACTAGTGCTGTTGATCAGATACGACGTCCGATATGCCAATTTATCGACCTAATCAACCGACTAGTCTTAATATAGTGTATCGAAATACAACCATGTTCTAATAAAGGTAATTTACGTATACTCTATATAAGGAAATTGAAAGAGACACCAGTCGGGAAAATTGGATGATTTCTAAATTAGCATTCTAGCTAATTGATTATGAATTTAACGCCGCTCTAGAAGATACTAAGAGGAAAAAACACAGTCGTGGGAAATTGAAAACATTAATGGAGATGTCTGTCTTGAGACTTTCAATACTTTTTGTTTTGGACTAATCCACTCCAGTAGCTTCCAGAATTTCAGTCATCAACGGAACTGACCCGGCCAGCCGAATCCTCGATGTAATTAATGATTAACTTCTATTTCATCAACGTGGCCACGTAATCTTACGTATTCATGGTTAAAGCGGAGCCGGCCTACTATCGCTCAGACAAAAATGTTTAGCAAACGAAACCTTCTCGAAAAAAAAAATCGTCAGTTTCATGACACGGGCCAATTGCGTGATGCCAGATTTCTTTGCTTTGTTCAATACAGATTATCGACTCGTTAATTAAACTGTCCTGAAGCAAAACAGTCGGCCCCGGATACATATCGTTTGTAAATTTTTTTTGGAAACTTGATCGATCAACACGACAAGAGCATGCTCTTGTATCGAAGGGAAGGGAGTTGTGGAGGGTCGCTTAAGATTTCAAAATTGCTTTTGCTGTAAGCTGGCAAAAAAGCCATGAGGATCCACAGAGTCCCTCCAATATCTACCGGAACAAACAAACGTAGAATAAGAACAGCGATCATTTGATCGGATCAAACGGTCACTATACTTGTTCCTGTTTCAGCTGTATGATTTCGACGGCAATATTTCTTCATTTGCAATATATTATTCACGATATTTTCGGTAGTGGTACCACTTTTAGCCTCATGAATTGTTAATTATGGTTTTCTACATATCTACATAATATTTTGACATTTCGATATTGATATTGTTGATTTCTTTTTTCTGGAATAGCCTGCGTGCAGACGGCGAATTTGAACTTGAACGGTATAAGTACCTTGTTATAGCGTTGAAGTTCTAAACATTGCGGTTCCTTGGCAAAAGTATTCATGAGGTTCTTAACACAAATAAGCCGATTTAGGGTGGCTTTAAGGGGTGTGTATTATTTGTCTTCAACTAATTGAGACCTGACGCTGAATATTGTTATAAGCGAATATATTAAATATGACTACAATAGCTCTTCTCTTATTTAATGGCGGAACTTGAGGCAAAGGCGGGCAGAAATCGATCTTTCCGCTTCTTGAATACTGAGCACTTCCGTTTAAATTGTCGTGACTACAGTGAAACCTCTAGATTAAGCGACCACCCTCTGGGTAACGGCTAGTGGCCGCTTAATGGAGGTTGGCCGCTTGATAGATGTTTGTCAACAATTAGAAACGTCACTTTACTCTAAAACAAACACCTCGCACCGAACGAAAATACAGTACTATTAGAAAAAACAAATTCTCCTCAAAATGTTGAGATGAGTGAGATGAGGTTCTCCCAACTTAACACGAACAATCTAAACTATGGTGTAAACTGACAGAGGTGATTTTATAACCGGAAAAGCCGGCAATGTCTGTAACTGAAGCGTTGCATTACGGGTCCATAATTAATCTAAAAAAATCTTGCAAGAAAGTCTGTCGCTGAAAAGCCAAACTAAGTGTATTAAAACTCTTGGTGACCACTTAATAGAGGTGAAAACAATGGAGGTTTGATTTACAATATTATTCTACAGTTATTTCGAGGCTTTGATTACTGGAGGTTCCACTGTATTTTGCTGTAGGTCAGTGGTAGGGAAGTGTTCATGTTCAAACCTGAGCTGGCCGAAGATGACACCGAAGATGATGAAGCTACAGAAGATATGAGTGTATACAGACATAACGATGATGATGATGATGATGATAATGATGAGGTCAGAGAGTATTCGTTGGTGTTTGGATATCAAATACGTACCTCTTCCATAGCAAAATTATGACTAGTTCAATTTTTTCCACATTGGCCAAAAATGAACTGGAGACTTTAATGGAGAATTAACCTACAATGCTACCCGAGAAACTGAGTAGCAAGATAATTTATTATCTAGATCTCCCATCTTTGAATCAAGCGGCAAAAGCATACATAAAAATTTAGCCGGCTGTGCTGTCAAGTATGGCCTACTAAAGTATACCATCCATGGTGGTGTACTGGTTGAGTTGTGTAGTATTGTGTTTTATGGACTCTTTTTTTTCATTTTTAAGCAACGGTTTGAGCGTTAAATGCCGCATAAACCTATGCAATGGTTTGTCGTTGATTTTCAGACAGATAGAGTCGGCTGTTGCTTGTCATGAAAGCTTGAAAATTCTCTTATTCTAACTAAAGTATCTTTTTGAGGACGTTGCTCGATATGTGTAGATAACTGGCAACGAATGAGCTGCAATCGAACAAGTTTGATTTTTGGTAAAACACAATTTTTATCCCGACGTTTGCGGTGCTAAATCTCTCTGGTATTTCGGTCTCTTCGTCACACTTTTTCCGTCCTTCCCTCACTTTTCGCTGAGCTCTGCCCCGCTACCCACCGCTTACGATGAAACTCGCCATTTTGGGTAACTGCAGAGAAGGACAATGCTTGTATGCCAAAGGTTGTTATCATTTTCAGGATGAAAAAGGAATAACTAAAGCAAAAGAAATCACCTTAGAACAAATGTCATTTGCCGCAAGTGAAGCAGATGGAACCGGCACAGTTGATAAGTCAAGCAGTGCTGCAGAGCGATTAAAACATAATGAAACCACGAGCACGACCAGTCCACAAGACAGACAGGCAAATAAATGAAACAGCTTACAGATGGTGTTCAACGTAAATCTTGTCCTTAAACTGCTCCTGTGATAATAAAATCACTTCCTTTTTTTTCCTTCAGATAGCTTAACACCTGACTGGATTTTGGATTTCACGGTCCGCCATTACTCACGTTCAAAACTGACCGATAGGACCTCAGAGGGTTGGATCCAAGGAAAAGTGACGTCAAAGGCTTACTAGCTTTTCAGCTTGTGAATGCAGCTAATTATATATGCAAAACGCGAGTTTAAAAGTCTGAAAGCCCTGTGGCGTACACAGGTATTTGCATTCTTAAACCTTTAACGTCATTTTCTCCTCGATCTAGCTCTCTCGAGATCTTAAAGCTGGTAATGGCGGACCATTAAATTGGAACTGAACTCCAGTTAAGATGAACAGGTGCCTTTTTGAAATCAAAACTTTGGTCTCTTAGTGTTTAGTTGCGTACTACATTGTTATTGCGCATACGTTCTGCACATCTCGAGATACTCGAATTTCCTATGGGTGATGCTTATTAATACAGGGATATTTTTGCGCCGTTTAAAACTATCCGGAGAAAGTAGATCTTAGTAAGTACTCATGGTATCCAAAAAAGAAAATTGGGGGTAACCATGCATTTTTGAGAGATAATTAAGCTTCAATTTGGAAAAGAACGCCATACATTGCTTTGTATTTTAAAGCTTTTTACAATTATTATTCATCAATTATCATTTTTAAAATGCGTGGTTACCCCCAATTTTCTTTTTGGATTTCAATAACACTTATAGACCGATTTCATAAATGGCCGCCAAAAACGTATTCTTTTGTTTATGTGCTAATTAGACTCACTAGCCTCGTTTGCATGGACAAAATACAATAGAAATGTCGTTCGCGAGCGAGGCTAGTGAGTCCAATTAGCACATAAACAAAAGAATACATTTTTGGCCCTCATTTATGCAATCGGTCTATTAAGATCTACATTTCCGGCATAATCATAAACCGGGACAAAAATACCGTCCTTAACTTAGTTTTGAAATCCAAAGAAAAATAAGAATTGATTTTTTGGTCACAGGCGCACTTTAAGCTTGTTGCAGTTTGTAGTAACGAGAGCTCATTAGAAGAGCTTAGGGGCCCGTTTCTTGAAAGTCCCGAAAAGCCATTTGTGAACCTGCCAACCGCTTGTTTTGGAAAGCCGATCTTTTAATATGTTTTCAAGGTAACAAAAAGCAAACTGAGTGTAAAGTTTGACGACTTAAATCCTCTCCGTTCTTGAGATACAGAGGGAATTGTGACACCCGAAAATGGCCCCGTAAAGTTTCGGGACTTTCGAGAAACGGGGCCCTGATCCGAAAATGCAAAAAATGTAGATGCACGTGGATCTAAATAAGCGTCATAAAATGTCCCGTCGCTCTTCTCCCCAACTTCAGGATCACTCATTGTTGGAGCAAAGAGAATTAACGTCACAGAGTGTCCTCTAAACCCCTTTCCTCGAGTAAAGAAAAACAGCAAGCTTTCCCCCAATCTAAAAATAACGCATACCCAAACGTTAACCTTAATTGTTTCAAATTGGAAGATAGCATCCAGACTTCAAGGAACGTGGTGTTCGTCAAAATTCGACGTGCGTCTTATCAGCCGCATGCATTTATGGACCGAAATGAGTTAATTTGATGGTGCCCCGCACTGGTATCGCGGAGGTTCGAACACCGTTAAAGACCTGTAAGTTTAAGACTAATGTTATTATTTCCTAATCCACTGATATTTCTACTGATTCAGGCGCCCGACACAACTGAAGTTGTTGAAAATGGCCTGGATGAAGCTTGCGGGGGGAGCGATGTTCCTCTCGAGGATAGAGCAGGATTAGTAAATGGAATACCAATCGAGGAAAGTCTTTTTCAAGAGGACGATATTGATGACTTAGAACTTGATGATCTCGAAATTGTTGATTAATGCTTGACAAGTTAATAATATAACAATTTTCGTACGAATGACTGGAAACAAAACTCTATATTATAATCTCTATAAAGTATCATGATAAATATATCTCTTAAATAATAACAGGAACCCGTTTCTTGAAAGTCCCGGTAACTTTTCGGACCTGAAAAGCCGTTTGCGAAACTGGAATTGCGTCTGTTACCATGGTCTTTAGAAAACAAAAGGCAAAGTGATTGCAGAGGTAATTGTGACACCCGAAAACGGCTCCAAACGTTTCGGGACTTTCAGACCCGAAAACAACCTTGTACAAGATTATAGACGGGACGCAACGGGATAGGAATTCTCAGTATCTTTTTTTGACTGATTGAATGATCATGCTTTTGGATTTAAGCCATTGGCTCAAATCATCTAAGATCTTTAGAGTGGTCGGTTGTGATTGTCATCTCTGTGTAAGGACGATTGAAACCCATTTGACAGAACTAACGGCCAGACCGGGCATTTGGAAAGACTAACTCCACATCGCCTTCAAATTAACACACTTTCGAGGATGATTTTTACCACAATTGCTTGTGATCTCGCGATGTAATTGGCTAATAAGAGTCTAGACAACGCTGCTCGCGTCAACTTTCTCTTGTTGTAATAGCCAATAAGAAACTCTGATTTTGTGAAATAAACCAATCAGGCTGTGCCTCTTAAATCCGTAACATTTTGACCACTATAGTGACGAATATCAGTGTCAGTGAGAGCACAAACAACGCTAATATACTCCAGAAGAATGCGAGGGGGCATCATGCAAGTTGCATTTTCTTTGCAAACTGACGGATCTGGCCTGCGAGTTCTGACAAAAGGAAAGCGCCCTAAGACAAAAATAATATCCTGCTACCTGCCAATAGACCTTTTCGGCTTGTACATTTTGTTTTCCCAATTCTCGGTTTTCACATGACGTCACGACCGCCATGTTGGTGCCCCTAAACAAAGAAAAGGCGGCCATGTTGGTGCCGCGACCAAATCCTCCGGGAATTTAACTCTATTATTATGCAAATCCTTCCTTTTGTTTTCGTTGAAAAACATGGCTGTTGATCACGTGAGTGAAAACCAGCAATACAGATCATGTGATAATACTCAGGAGGCTTGGTCCTTTGTTTTGTTCATTAAAAAGAGTGCATGCAGGCATATTCATGCTTGCATGCCCTCATTTTAATGAACAAAACAAAAGACCAAACCTGCTGAGTATTATCACATGATCTGTATTGGGAAAACAAAATGTACAAGCCGAAAAGGTCTATTAACTAAAGGCTCATTTACACTACAAAGAAAGTCTGGTTCGGATATATTAAAAAAGTGGTCTGGACCAATTCTTCTTTCCCGTTGACACAAATGAAAGTTAGGTTGGGCTCACGAAAAAAAGGGGCCCTAATTAAGGCCCCATTATCAGCAACCGTGCCTATTTTCGAAATCAGGGCTAGATTTTTACTGCAAACGGTTCGGAGTGGTTTTTTTTCTGGTTTTGAGCCCATAACGGCCTATGGTCCCAAAACCAGAGAAACACTGGTCCGGATCCATTTCATGAAAACCTGGTACGGATAGTTCACACAGCAAAAATACTTAAATTAGTGGGTTGTTTTCGTTGTAAAACGTATTACCGTGGTTACAGCGAATTTTCCATTAGCATGCTATTTTTAATAACTTAATTCTTTAGCAGCTTGACGGACAGATAATTCGTAAAGCAACTGAGATTTAAGTAAAAACTTGGGAAAACCTTTTGTTTATCCGATATCGGATACCGCAAACAACACGCGATGCAATGGTTCGAAATCGCGTGAAAATCTTACGGGAAACTCTGTAAAGGAGTATTTATTTGTCTCTATCTCTAATTTTTGTTTAAAAAGCGATTTCGAATCCCTTGTGGGAAACTTTCACTTGTAGCTGAAAAAAGTATTTTAAGATTGTCCTCAGTCGGAAATTCATAGTAGTGCTAGTATAAACAACTAAAAACAACGAATGTAAGATCCGTGCCATTTCAAATGAAAAACTGCCGAACCTGACCCTTGGTTTCCCCTCACGTGATAACCATATTTTTTACGAAGCGAAAGAAAACAAAATGTTTGCATAAGAATAAAGTTCAGTCCCCGGAGGATGTAAAGTAACATGCCACTTGACTTCCGCTCCCGTTTTCACCAATAACAGTCCACCTAAGGACGTCCATCAACTACCTCGAGTTGACCTTGCCTGCCTGCCGCGGAGTTTTTTAATAGCAGAGTCGCATATCCCAAGACGGCTTATGATCTCGAGAGCATCAAGCTGAAAGTGTTTTGTCCCCATAGCGTAGAGGTAAGGGTTCGTGAAGGAATTAATGGGATACACAAACACAAGAAAGAACTGAGCGGTACGAACGTTTATAAGCGCTTTTCCGTATATTGCTATGAGGCTCAAGAGCGCGATTGGAAACCAACAGGCAAAGTTTGTGATCACCAACATAGCCATTCGTTTGGCCACTCTCGTTTTAACTCGGTGACCGCTGTCCCCAGCGCCGGAAAGTCCAAGACTGCAGTACATTCTACCATAACAGAACAGCACGAAGAAAAACGCTAATCCGTTGGTGGCCAAT
>OX421458.1:28863624-28893624 GCA_949126865.1 Montipora capitata | reverse complement strand
TGTCCTTCCAAACAAAAGTGTAGATTTGAAACAAGCAACGGAAACTCTTGCAACACTCCCCACGAAGGGATGCTTGTTATTCGAACGTGACCCCCTTCCCTCTAATCCCTAGTCCGTAGTGCGCGCATGTGAAAATACAACTTACAGTATCTTAAGTTTCTTGTTCTTTTCAAATACTAAGCCTGGCAACTCCGCAATATTCGTCTCACCAATGTAACTGGAAATTAAAAGAATTAAAGTAAATGAAAGAATACACCATACTAGGCTTTTGTATTTTCTTTCTTTTTCTTCTCTACAATGGCTACGTCAAATGATCTATCAAAGGGAACCTCTATCCTCGATACTTGGCCTAGGAGTCAAACTTTTCCCGAGTAGATTTATTTATAGAACGCCTCCCAATTGGGAGATTCAGCACGCCCACTGTTGCAAAAGACAATAAAGGAAAGGAAAGGAGCTTTATTTAAGTGTCTGGTCATTCTAGCGCTGGAGCGCTAATTGGGGACTTCGTAAACTGAAATTAACAATTAACGCAAATCAAGTCAAATATTGGTTTTTGATGAGGGAAAACCGGAGTACCCGCACAGAAGAGGACCAAGAAACTCAATCCACACATGACGTCGAATCTGGGAATCGAACCCGGGCCACATTGATGGAAGGCGATTGCTCTCACCACTGCACCATCCCTGCACAATCAAACAAAGCTATCTCAGCCTCAAGGGAAATACGATAGTTTTCGCGGCAAAATACATTTACTTGGGAAAGGGTTGATTCGATGAATTAGTGGAAGTAGAGGCTCCCCTTGAGCTCCTGTCCATTCTGAACCGATAGCAGTGCATTTCGTATAAGGTACTAAACGCTTGTTGGTGTCACCGTGATAAATAGTGCAAAAAGAATATTAATAATACTGTCAGTCAATATATTGCAGCAAGATATGCCAACAGCTCTAATAGACTTCAATGCCGACTAAAAAGCAAACACGACAAAATACAATTCCCATCTACTATACTTACAGCGATTCAAGATTTGTGTACATTGCCAACGTTGCAACATCAAGCCTTTTGATTGGATTGCCTGTCATTTCCCTGAAGTTTTACAATAATATAATCAAACAAGAAAAATGTACATTAGCAAAAGTATACAACACAAATTAAAGGGAAACTCTACTCCTTTACAAAAGAAAGACTGACTTTAATCCGCCGAGATCTCTGTTTGCAACCAATTTTGTTTTTAAATTCCATGCGTCTGTTCAGTAATAGATCACAGGAGACGTTAAATTGTGGTAAGAACATCATTGACACTCGGTTATGGCCTCGTGTGCTACTTTCTTGTTCTGATCACATTTTGACGTCATCTGTGATCTATTACTCACGGGGGCGTAGCGTTCATATACGCACGTACGCCCGTGCGTACAGCTCAAATCCGGGAATCCTTATTCCATGGAGGCATTAATTTGTTTTAGTCATAAAATCGGGCCAAGTTTTTTACATTTCAAATGAAAGTAGTGTCTGTGTGTGAGCATTTCCAGTATCTTTTCATTAAACCATACAGGCCTGGCCAAACGGATCCAACATCATTCAATATTAAAGGAAGCACACAGCCGTGAGTCTGTTGAGTCTCAACAGCCTTTACGGTGGTTAATTTACCTTTATCAGTCAACTTGTTTGATAAAACCATTCTCTGCTAGCAAAGGTCTCTTTTCGTTTGCGTTCGCTGGGCTGACAAATAAGAGAAAAGAGACTTCTACCATGGGTCGAAACTAGGGGAAAGTTTTTGGATTCGCGCATATTCACATGAAAACCATTCGCGGATGTACAAATGTTTACACTAACTCGTTAAATCCGGTTACAAATCGCTATTTTATTACTCAAAATGGCATCCAAAGCCAAAATCAGAAAATACAGGCGCGTTAAACTAGACTGATAGTGAAGTGCAACTGTGACTCGGCGTCGTTCCATGTTACTCATCACAACAAGATTTTGAAGGCCTCGAGTGAGAGTCCATGAAGAGCAAATATGAGGACATATGAAGTGAATTTGTACGTTACGTAAGTATGACAAGAGAAAAGATTCAAGACAGACAACACCAGTCTTTTTTCTCGTACGAAACATCGCCAGCAAAATGCTGCAGATTCTGGTAACTCGGCCGCCATCTTGCAATCCAGAAGGATCGCGAGCGGGCTTAGACTATCCGGATTCGTGGGATACGTTGTTTACACAAACGAAAAGTTTCGGATTCAAAGTATTCGGATACAAAGTTTCCATTTTGGATTCCGGATTCGTGACGAATTTGGGAACCTTCCATGCCGGATTCATGTTTATTTGTTGGTTAACACCAAAACAAATCCTGTACTAAACCGTTCCTAAACTTTTGCTCTAGAGTAAACGTAGTCTCACTTTGATTCAACCACCGTCCATAACCTTGGACAGCACTCTTCAAACCGCATGCCCCATGATATGTTTGCTGACTGCGACTTGAGCCTGCTATGTCCCGCGCATTTCTTTATAGTAATTCCGCTGTGTGTTAATGAGCCCGCACAACACGAAGTATCACACGAGAATTCGGTCGCTAAGTAACTGCCGCACATGGTCGCACATGCTCAACACAGTGAGTTTGGACCGATGGCAAACGTCTCTTTTCCAGTACTCGTCAGCCCAGTGAAAAGAAAAGAAAAGAGATCTCTGCTAGAAGGGAAATACAACTAATTAATCGTGTTTTAAACATAGACTGTATGGAAACGAGCGAGCTATCGAGTAAAACCAAAGGACCCACTGATCTATAACAAACTGTGGTTCATTAATGAAACTTACAGATGCGTAATTTCTGTTTCTCTTCCAAACACGGGAAGCTCCAATAGCTGGTTATATTCCAGAGACCTGTGAAGCAAAAGATGAGCACAAAGGTCCACCAAATTCAGAGCTAATAGTAAACATCTAGCAGGAGAGAAACGTTGTTTTGGTCTTAATTTCAGGGAGGAAGCAGCCCTTAATTTTGAGGTATAAAATATCAGAGTTTTTCGTTCAAACCGAAAATAACAGACTTCAGGCAACAGAAATAAAAACTATACACCCTTTTAATAAGTCTAATATATGCCGTTTTCCGCTAATGACGTCAAACTCATGGTTTTAAAATTTATTCAGAAATGTACAAAGGCTTCAAACAAGAAAAGAAATCGGAAAAGTTTTAGGCCTTTGTACATTTCTAAATAAAATTTGAAAGCAAGAGTTCGACGTCATTAGCGGAAAACGGCATATATTAGACTTATATTAAAGGGGTGTATAGAAGCTGCTATAATATCAAATAATATCCTGCTTACAAGAGCAACTACACATCCCCTTAGGCGCTCCATCCACGTGAATGCGTCTTCATTTGAAAATGCATACTTTTCGATGAGTTTTCGCCTGTCATAATAGTTAATAGAGGGGCTGTTTTTGAAGCTCGGCAAACATCAAAGGAGCAAACAAAGCGAAGGCAAGATTTAGGTTGGAAAGTCCACGACCGTGCACAATCTTTTGTTTTGCGCTCATACACTATCCATGAATTACGTAACCAACACGTTTCTATTGGTTAGTTCCTCAGTACGGAGTAAACAACTATTGTGTTTTGCACACGGTCAAGGCCAAAAACGAGAACAAAAGCCTACAACAAAGAAATTTGTCCGGTTTCATAACAATTCCCCTGTATTAACTATGCTGTCATCCACCCTAAGACGCCCAAAAACGCTGATCAAAATGGAAACATTCGATAACGGTTTCAAAAGTGAAGAGTTTTGAGAACCTGACGCATCGTTTTCAAAACGCTCCAGTTTAAGTGTGGACAGGAGAAAACGGAGCCCATTGAAAACGATGACGTTTAAAAACGGTGACGGTGACTTATTAATTTCGATGAGGCTTTAGTTTCGTTTCGTCATGCTTGTGCTTCAATACCAATTAGGATGCCTCACACATGTGACGGAAACGCAGGCTGTTTACCTTTTACAAAAAAATTCGGAAATTTCGGTTGGAATGTAAATGGTAAGCCTATTTTGGTCTTCCCGAACGGAAAATTTCCGGAGATAAGGGGATTTCTTGAAAGAGAAATTTAATTTATCAAACGAGTTGATAAAGGTCGAATGGCCACCGTGAAAGATTTGGAAAGCTGACGTTTCGAGCGTTAGGTAGTCCAAAATTCCCAAACGGAATTTCCAAACGGAAAACGTGTTCACCATTTGCATTTCCCCATGATTTTGCCTCTCTCCAGACTCTCTCGGTAAACTTGAACGAATTGTGTAAATGGTACACACCGATCCCAACTGAATTTCCCATTCGGGAGTTTTTGCTTACCATTTTCACAAACCTAGTACCAACCGGTTTCTGCTTGAAAATGGTAAACAATTAACCGCAATCACCGGCAAAAGACAACACACTTGTTAATTAAAAAAGAATAGTAAATAAATCTAGTCCATTTCACCATTGACGTCAAAAATATCAAAGGGAATTTTTTTCGTTACTTACAAAGTAAGCAGGCTGCAGTTATCAAATGCCCAAGGAGTGATCGTTTTGATATTATTGCGATTCAAATTCCTTCAAAAACAAAACAAAAAAAAACATCAGCTGTGACAGGATAGAATCAATATTTGTTTTGCGTTTTCTACTTACAGCTGTTTCAGCTTCGTCAGACCTGAGAATGTATTCCTTTCTATATTTGTAATCAAATTGCGGTTCAGGTACCTGCCAAAAACGAAACTTTTCTTTTAATAGTGAATCAAATCAAAACTCCCGGATATGACCATATATAAGCCTGGCGACAAGAGGATTTGAACCTTTTCGTGCCTCCGCAAGCAAAGAAAAGATTTCCGGACGGGAGGATTGTTTCCCAAGGTATACAATGATTTTCGCAGCACTCAACTTAAACAAAGAGACACTCGCCAAGGAGACAAAGACTTCCTAAAAAATTGATACAGAGTTTCGTTTCTCTGCAAGCAAATTTTTCTTCCACGACAAATGCATGTGCATGCGAACGGGAATTCAGTTAGGTTTTGCGGAGGCCGCATAAAAGTCTGTTCTTCAAATATTATCAATTCTACTGTTACCCTATATCATCAGTGTTTTCAAGGTTAAAGACGAAAGAGGGAGATGGCTGGAGAAGGCAAGATTGGGTGAGATTGGGCAGCCAGCACTAATTGTTTCTCCAAGATGAGAGCTAAAATAAGTTGTTATTTCGGACTGAATTCTTTTTTATGTGCTGAATGTGAAACAAGTTCGTTTGTTCCTTGTAATTATAGAGGAATTGATTCTTGTTACTTACAGTTTCTCCAAGTTTTTTAGACATTTAAACATGTTTGAGTTAAGAGTTTCTATTTTGTTGCCAGAAAGCCACCTACAGGATTACAAACAAAAGAATATAAAAACATAATTCTCTGGGCAAAGTCCCTTTGACTTAAGCGTTCAGTGCTCTTGCTTAAGGATGGTGCCTACTAATTCAAAGGTATTTTTGCCCCGTTTTATGATTATGCAAGGAAATGTAGATCTCAACAAGTGCTATTGAAATCCAAAAAGAAAATTGGGGACAACCACGCATTTTTTAAAGATAATTGATGACTAATATTTGTAAAAAGCTATAAAATACAAAGCAATGTATAGCGTTCTTTCTCGAATTAAGGCTTGTATTAAAATTATCTCTCAAAAATGCATAGTTACCCCCAATTTTCTTTTGGGATACCAAGAGTACTTACTGAAATCTACTTTCTCCGGATAGTTTTAAACCGCGCAAAAACATCTCTGTATTAGTAAGCATCACCGATAGGAAACCCGTTTGTCTCGAGATGCGCAGAACGGATGCGCAATCACAATAGTAGGCACCGTCCTTAAGTGGCCTCATATACCATAAGCCTTTTTGAGACATCACTGCCAAGCCGGCCATATGCCTGACAACAACACCGGGAGATCCGTGCCTTGCTCTTATCAAATAGCGTGTTGGAACTTAAGAGTTTATGATCATGGGTTGTGAGACGCGGCCTATGGTTTACAGTCCTTATCCGAGAAAACTTGAAAGGGGTCTGACCATTTGCGGATGTAATTTACAAAGGTAGTACTTTCCCCTCAGTTATTTAAAGACCTTGAGAGTTAGTCCGGTCGCGACCTCCTGCAGATCCCGCTAGTTCGGTAGGTACTTGGTGTCTCTTTTTCTATTGTTTCTAATTTTTTTAAACAAGGTATAAAACGTTCAGTAATTATACAATTACCCTAACCTAACCCTAACGCTACCCTAACGCTCAACCCTTATCCTAACCCTGAAGGTTTTACCGTGTTTAGATAATTTTATGCAATAGATAACCACTAAATAACAAAATACACCTCGTATTTTCTGCTAGTTCGATGCTCAAGCAACTGACCCAGTCTGCACGGAGGCTCTCCGCGAATCGAAAAGCGCGCGATCAACAGCTGGGGAATTGGAGCGAGCACCAGTTCCCCAGCTGTTGACTGCGCGCCATTTGATGCACGGAGAGCCTGTTTGCAGTTTACCAACTGACCCATCCGATTAACGTCTTTTTTAAAACGAAAATCCGAAAGACATTTGTCAGGCAAAAGAAAATGACATCAAAATCACCAGTGTATTCAACTTGATATAGTTTCCCTCGAGTGATATCTCTAATAATTATAAAAGATTTGATGACGGGAACACATGAGCCCAATAAATTGACCTGCTTCCACCTGAGTTGCTTCATAGCTCAGGTGAAAGAGAACTGCACAAGTATCGCAGAGGTCCTGGCTTCGATTCGATTCCCATTGCTCAAATTGTGCATTTAAAAGTGCAAGGCTCACTTCACTCTTCGTCTGTAACCCGCACTTCATATATATATATATATATATATATATATATATATATATATATAAAAGCAGTGTACGGTTGGTTGACCTAACGATGAACTCCCAGTAAGAGGATCCACAGGATACAATGTCTCGACGCGAATTTGTAGTTAAGTGTACGTAAGGAAAAGCGACGAAGAGACAAACTCTTGACTGTTCTGGACGAAGTTTAACTATATATATATATAAGTGTAACTATATATATATATATAGATATATATATATATATAGTTACAGTTACAGGTAAGATAGACTACATTCCGTGGTCGACAAATTTGTTTCGTAGGACCGTGTCCCACTCTTCAGGATCGTAAAATGGTTACTATCACTACAGGATTACTGTTTTTACATGATGGTTTTTTATCCTACTACCCATGCACATACTTGTAAATTACGATTTTTAATTACAATTTCTTTAAGAGGAATTTGTAATCCTGTAGTGATAGTAACCATTTTACGATCCTGAAGAGTGGGACACGGTCCTACGAAACAAATTTGTCGACCACGGAATGTAGTCTATCTTACCCGTAACTGTAACTGTATGCACAGCTCTAGCTTCACTAGCTATTGAGCACTCTGCGAGGGCTTATTGCCAACTCACATTTAGTATTCAGTATATATATATATATATATATATATATAAGAGCAGTTTAAATGGGCTTCCTGAGCCAACGAAGGTGCCAGGCCACCAGAAGGATCCCGGAGAGATACGCAGTCCAAACCACGGCATGTAAAGATTGTATAAAAGTTAAAAGAGGCCAGTGGACGGACAACTCCTTACGAAGATTATAACTTATTCAACCCAAAAGGTGAAAGGGAAAATAACTGCGCACTCCAGTATGCTTCTTTGGTGATGAGTAAATTTTCAGTGTTCTCGGACGTACTGTTTTGAATTTGGTCAATACATTGAAATGTAAAGTCCGATAACACATGTGGGGTTCGGTTAAAATGTGAGGCAACTTCGCAAGTTTTTTTGTTAGTTTTCATAGACGATTTGTGATTTCTAAATCTAACTTTAAATTCGGTCGTGGTAGAACCGACATATTGGAGATTACACTTCTTGCAATGAACCAAATAAATAACATTCGCTGAATTGCACGAGAGTTTCTGCCGAACAAAATATGTTTTACCCGTTTGTGCGCTCGAGAAGGTTTGCGAGTTGACCAAGAAGTTCTTACAAAGATCGCATCTGGTTTTGTTACAAGTGGAACACCCCGCTGATGGCAATGTAATCGACTCTGGTGAGCCCTTTCTACACTTAGAAGGTGCCAGAATTTCTTTGAGGTTCTTAGACCTGCAGAAGGATGAAATTATGGAATTCGGTGGAAAAAGCTCCTTAAGTTTTGGCGATGAGAGCAAAAAATGAAAATGCTTTTTAATCAACCTATTAATAGACGGTAAATTAGGGTTATATGTAAGAACAAAAGGAAAAATCTTTTTGGAATCTCTGACTTTGGCTTGGAGTAAATCATTTCTAGGAATGCTCGCCGCTCTAGAAAATTCTCGTGAGACCAATTGAATAAAAGACAAGAATTCCATTCAAAAAATCGCATCCACTATACTTGACTTTAGCGGACTTAAGGCAAGTTGTTGCATACTTCTTAAGGTGTTTTTTAACACTGAATTTTTTAAAAAGTCCTTTTGTATGCTCTAGATAGTTATAAGTGTTAATTGTGGTTATTTCAGTGTTCAGGGGCCCCCTTCGGGGATTCCTATTGTTTTCTTTGAATTTCTTATGTAACCGGTTTTTATTCATTGTTGTAAAACCCTATTTAAGTTGTAGATTTTTCTACCGACTCTTTTGTAACTGAAGAAGGTCGAGAGACCGAAACGTTTTATAGAATTTTAAATTTTTTTATAGTTTTTAAACCAAAAGTTGTCCATTTTCGGCTTCATTTTTAACCAGTTTTTTATCATCTACCGAATCAGGACTGTGAATCCTTGTGATCCTTTTGGTTGGCATCTTTGTTGGCTCAGGAAGCACTCATAACCGTCTATATATATATATATATATATATATATATATATATATATATATATATATATATATATATATATATATATATATATATATATATATATATATATATATATATACAACAACAACGGCGGTCATCGGTTAACATTCGCGGGTAACAGTGCACTGTTACCCTCTGACGTCATAGATTTTGCACTGTTGCCCGCTCAGAGACTTTTGGCGGGAAACAGTTTTATAGTTAGATGTCATGTGACCTCAAAGTAACCACTGAGGGCACGCGCTGCTGGGGGCAAAAACTCAGGTATATAAAAATAAGTTGCCCGCTCAGAGACTTTTGGCGGGAAACAGTTTTATAGTTAGATGTCATGTGACCTCAAAGTAACCACTGAGGGCGCGCGCTGCTGGGGGGAAAAAACTCAGGTATATAAAAATAATAATGATAATATTTTCCCACCAAGCTTTAAGTTTCTCTGATCTTTTGCCTCTTTTTCTCAAATGACCTATCCAAACGTCTTTTCTTTTTTCCTTTTTCCTTGACTTTTTAGATTTCTTTAATTATTTCTCTTATTCTTTGTGGTCTTTTTCCATTTTGTTTCTTTATATCTTAAATGAAATCTCATTTTCTTTTTCTTGAGAAAATACCCATTTTGAGTATGTCAAAACTGACGCGTCTTTTTCTCTAATCACAGAGATGGTATATGAGTCTCTATCGCATTTTTATACTTACAATTCTGTAATGATTTCTGTTTTACTGCATGGTTCCGACCAGAAAGTCTTGCAGCCTTTGTCGGTAAGACTACTATAAAACATAAGAAAAGAAAACAAATCATAGCTCTACAACGACGATGATATAAATTTATTATCAATGCACGAGATAGTAAGCTTTCTGATCAAACAGGGGTCTAGCGGATAAACACATTTACAGGATGTTATAGCTGTGTTTACTGAAGTGTAAAAAGCAGTTTTTCGATTTCCTCAATAGCCCTTACGCGTGATGACGTCTGACTAGCTAAAATCACCACCAAGCCTCGAATTCGAAAGTCAATTTTGTAAATTTTGGCTTGGGCTTAATACCAAAGGAGCGAAGTTGTAAAGAAAACCCACGTGCGAACAGTATTGCACGTCCAAATGATGTGAATAATTTTGTGCAAACGAGGCTTGGTGGTGAAGTTAGCTAGTCAGATGTCATCATGCATAAGGCCCATTGTCCATAACCACTCTTACTTGACTCAGCACCCGCGTATTTTCGTACTAAGCGTCGGCTGTATTTGCTTTGCGTTGTGATTGATTTATTTTATTGCCTGCTTCCACTGCAATTGGTCGAAGTAATTACACTTTGTTAATCTCAGCCAATCACAGTCAAGAGCAAATTAAACCAATCATGACTTGCTCGCGCGTATTTTCTGTCGATTTTAATTCGTGCAGTAGCCCTACTGATGTTTCGCTAATGCGCTTAACACGATGATCGCTGCTTCTGTAACAGAAGATAGCCATCTCTTCAAAATTTTAGGGGTAAAAGCTTTGTTTTTGTGTTTGTCTGGTTTTTTAAATCTGACAGCTTACCACTTTAAGGTTGAGTAAAGTGAACATGGGATCGAGGCTACCCCACTCTTACAAACTCTCTTGAAAATGTCACATACCAAAGATCTTACTTAAGCCTATAGCTAATCTTATCCTGGTGTATATAGCACCTTGAGAGGAAACGAAACTGTTAGTCGAAAGCAATAACCTTTTTAATTATCCACTCAATGTGAAACCGGAAACGTTTGGTGTCGTAAAATAATCAGAGTTTCCTTAGCCTTCAAAGGTAAGGAGACACTTACAAACCGTCCTTAAATTACATCCTCTGTGCAAAGAAAATGCGGCCGGAAACGCCCGCAACAAAGATGAAGTTCTCAGTGGCTGTCTACAGGTATAATATGTTAAAAAGTCACATTGATGAGAGCCGAGAACAGATGCATATGTAAGTACCATGCTCAGCGCGTTTTATTTGAATGGTCACTCTTCAGGAGTTTGTCCACAGGCTCAAAAGTTAGAACAGAGCGAAAGAAACGCAATTCTCGATAACTTTCATTTGAATGGTCACAATTTCAGGATTTCGCCCACCGGCTATGAAATGAAAACCACACATGTACAGCATAATCAACAGCACCACAGGAAAATCCGCCGGAGTAGCTTATATTTGAATGGTCGTGCTTTTCGGATCTCACCCACAAAGTAAAAAATTAGAAACACCTTGCACCCTATCTATATGCACCCTGAACAACAGAAGAGGACATCTCAGTGATATTACATTTAAATAGCCATTTTCAAAAACCCTGGACCGGATTTCTCCAAAAACTTCGACAAAAGTTGGAGTCACCTCTCATCCAGCTACAGTGAGGACACTGTTGAAAAAACTCGACAGCAAAAAAAGCTGATCAATAGGTTTTTTCGAAATGATTACACTTTGGAATTTAATTTCACTTGTACACCGCAAACGTAAAATTCAAATGCAATGTGGGTCCTGTATACAGATAAATCCCTTGTTTTCGGGATTTTTATAAAGCTATTAAATACGCTGGAAAAGATGCTCACAATATGCACAAAATATTTTCTCTTTTAACTAGTGTACAGATTGAAATGTCGTATATTTTTGCGACTTGTGCAATAATTTACGTAGAATCGTCCATAACAAGACTGATGAATTATCTGATTTCCAAATGTACACAGGAAAAAGCAGTGTAAAAATTGTGACAGTTTGTAGATGACCTATGAGCAAAAAGCCAATTTTAAAGAAATTAACGTGTTATCATTACTATTTTACTTATATCGTGTAATCGTTCTTGCACGTTAATCGCACAATAGCAAGTGTCTTTGGGTAATATTTACTTTCTGCGTCGAACTCTGATGTGATAGCTAGAATTAGCAAGCCGCACAAAATGCTAACGACATCAAGTAATCTGTTTCCAGCATCGGTGACAACTATTTCAATCTGTAAATATACAAAGACCTTTATGCTTTAAACTTTAACACCCTTCATAAATACGGGATTTTGTTTACAGGTGATGTGTGATCATAGCTGATCATACTTAGTACATCGATATGTATATGATTATTATACACATAATACTTACACTATGGGCGAATTAACTTCCATATGCTCTGCAACAGAGCAGTTTGTGATCGCTTGGGCGGATGCAAATATGGCTAAAATCGGCAGAAGCGTGAATGCGAGCAACATCTCATTCGTATCCGCTAGATTCCCGTGGGCGAGGAGAAATGTCGAAGCACCTGAGAAAACACACAGATGTGATCGTTAAGAACATCAAACTGTAAATTCATAAACATGTACTTTTGAGATGTATGTTTACTTATGATTCAAATAGCGCGTAAATCAAATGCATGATTTGATAGTCAAGAGGCCAAATTATAGCCTCAAGAGATGAATATCTTGCCACACTGATCGTTCTATTTTTGTACGCATTAGTTAACGTATTCAATCTTGTTCTATTGAGATTGTGAAGGACCTTTCATAAGAACTCTTTGAAAAACAAAAGGCAATTCATTAGCATGTATAAAGCCTCTGTTAATGCTTGCACGCTTTAAAATATTAAAACAAATTCTAACTTACCTTTTGGATTGATTCCAAATCCTGGGCTACAACGATTGTCATGACAAATTAAACTCCTGCTAATTGATTTTGCTAGGAAATTACTTTCCTTGTGGGATATTTTCGAATCACTGTGGCTGCGAAAATCATTGTCGGTACTTTACTGTAAAATGCAAATTAAAGGACAAAAAACAAAAAGGGGACGACAATCGAATCAATATTGGGTATTTTTCAATCAAACACTGCCTACACTTGAGCGTTGGTCTTCTCCGGTATCTAGATGTTTGTAAAGGAAGTAACTTCCTGTTCGAAAATTAAAACTCGACGAGATTTAAGAACGTAAATGCAGCCCCGTTGCTCAGAGGAATTTCAAAACACAATTACAGTACTCAGACAAAGCCTTGCCTTATCACATACTTCTAAAAATAAACAAGAATACCATCAGTTGCGCAAACCCGGTTTATTTACACTTACGACTTACAGCGGAGTCGGATCGGTCTGAACTAATTCTACTCTGTTGTTAAAGAAGGTAAGTGTGAAGTGAGAACAGTCACTGTTAAACCGACTTTTCAGGAGTTTAAGAAGCTGATGCTCTCTTCTTTCCAAAGAGGTCGAAATAATGTGTTAAATTTCGCAAACCAAAACTGTGAAGTACGAGTTTCTCTAAGTTTTTCTCGGGAGAAATCATGCTATTCCTTCGTTGAGCAAACCCCAGTCTGCGCGCATCAGTAAAGAACAGTTTACTTTCCAAAACTTAACCCGAGTTTCAGACACTGCCTGAATATGTGAACACCTGGTTGACTTGGAGAGTTGGTCAAGCTATTCAGCTACAAAGCGAGGGGAATTATGATCTTAACATTCGACTGTGCAAGTCTAATCATCATGCATATTTGATGACGTTCGCCTAGCTTTTTTGCTCAAACATTCCACGCAACCATAGTGTTTCATGAACAACTGAATTGCTGTGGGGCTCATACTTTTAAGGTGACACTTCAGGTGCGATCTGAAAGGCCAGCAAGAAGTTGTCAGCGATATGTGTCTGACCAGCGCACAACACTAGACAATATTATTTCCTGATCACTCCACTGAAAAACAACACGAAGAACAAAGCCAAGCGAAACAAGAAAAAAAAAGGAAAAATAATTTTAGATGCACCGTACAAATGAAGTTAAGAAAATGCAATGCAATGACTAAAAAAAAGAACAGAAAAAAAATGCTAGAAAAAGCGGGAAGTTAAAACACAAATAACGTCACTCCCTCTCCCTCTTCCTCTCTCCCTCCCCCTCTTAATCTCTCCCCCCTCCCCCTCTTAATCTCTCCCCCCTCCCCCTCTTAATCTCTCCCCCCTCCCCCTCTTAATCTCTCCCCCTTCCCCTCTTAATCTCTCCCCCCTCCCCGTCTTAATCTCTCTCTTGATTACCAAATGGAGCACGTACAAATGATAGACTGCTTCACTCCATCCTACACACTAAAAATTAAAGTGTAATGTTACGAACGCGAAAATGTAAAATTACACCTTGTTACTGTGTAAACTATTACACCAAAAAAATCTTCTAAAATTACTCTATATGTAGGGTATTTTTACACCTTGTTACTGTGTAAACTATTACACCAAAATAATCTTCTAAAATTACTCTATATGTAGGGTATTTTTACTCTTTTTAAAGGATAAAAGTTTATGCGTTTTATTAAGGATAAAATTACGCAGTTGGAAGTGTACTTTTACACCAATTTTAATAGTAAAAGGCCGATTAATCTAAACCATGTTAGAGTGGTTTTTTAACTCATTCAGTTGTGGGCTTACAAATAGCTATTCATAAATATGATATACTGGGCCGAACAAACTGTCCTCAGGGCTTATTTATTTGTACGTAGTTCTCATTGCAGTCTGGCTCAATTTGTTACACTCTAGTTTAAGTATGAATATATCAACGTTTCGAAGACATTCGAAGATGTATCTCTGGTGTCATTCTCTGAGTGGCTTTCTCCCTCTGAACTGGGCGAATATACCGGATCATCCGAATCATCAGGAGAAAGAATTTCGTTCTCTTTTCCTTCGTCCGTTTCCTAAATAAGTTCAGGATGGTTGCGGGGAAAATGAGATTCAAAACTTGAAAAGAGTTTATAAGTCTTGCTGTACCCAGGCCTACCACAAATGACAAGAAAATTTGGGTCGTGCAAATGCCGACTACGAATGTGAGCCAGTACTGGTAGTTTTTTTAAGCTCCTAAAAATCTGGTTCGTAACAAGCATAGATGTCAGCTGCATGGTAAAATTCAAAAGGTTTGTTTCCGGTTACAAATGTCACTTCGAGCCATGTGATTGGCTGCGGTATTTACGTCTTTTGACAAAAATTTCCGGTCAAAAAGGCGGCATAATTCTCCGCCAATCAAGATGCATTATTGAATAGCGATAAAGAAACTTGATGACCCTCTTTGTATTCCTTTTCATTCGGCCAGTCTTTGGAGAAGGATTTTGAATATTTGGAGGTCCTGTTTCTTGCGTTATTTTAAATTCAATGGCTGCTCATGGATGCTCAGATGTTAAACTATGGACAGTAGAGGAAGTAGGCGAATGGCTTACCAGTTTAGGCGCCCCGTACAACAAATATGCTGAATCCTTTCGTGGTGAGTAAACTGTGTTCATTACTTCTATTGTTAAGTTTTGAGGGTCATGATGTTCTCATCGTTCTTTGGTGCGTATTGTAGTCGATCCAAGTGTTTTTGGATAGACTACAATTCGCACCAAAGGACGATGTATTAAAATACATAAAAAAGTACAAGCTGTTTTCTGTTACGTTGAAAACGAAAGAATTGTTGCAGTGTTTTGACGTTCCTTAGATTTGAGACACAAATGGAAGGCACTGTTAGCTCGTTATGTCACCCAAATCAAGACCTTGGGTCCCGGCGACGGTCAGTTAGAATACTTCTCCCGGAAAATGATATGCCGGCGCGCAGAATAGGTGAAATCTACCTAACTTCATAAACATAATGTTGTGGTATTTGTTCGTTGGCGAGGCGACCGCAACTTCCCGCCTTATAATTTAATATAAATATATGTTTCTTTCATGCATGGAAATTGATGAGGAATTCTTTGCTTGGCCTCTTGGAAAGTTATACGGGTAGTGATTTGGGAGCATAACTTATTCCGTAATTCGTAATGTTGGACCAAAATTGAAGATTATGAGGAAAATTGATTTTCTCGCGCGACAACAGCGCCAGGTAAGTGTAAAGGACTGGTACTACCCATGACTCACCAGGGGCGTGATATTACAAAAATGGCGGCTGTTTTTTACTGAGATTTGTTTAGAGAAAGACATACGTGTCACGAAGTGAAAACATTCGTGTAAGGCTAAATAGAAGAGAACTTCATGAGTAACCCATTGCTGAACTTGCAATAATAATATTATTGTTCAATTCTTAGTTCGTTTGTTCCGGTTCGGTTTCGTTTTCCAATCGGTTTTTTCCCAGTCGGTCACCACACAGGCTAAATGTAAAGTGTTGTTCAGTGGAATTGGACTGATTTTATTCAAATTGGCTCTTTGATTCAGGAAAGCAATGAATTTGAGAATAAAGAAATTAATAGAGCTGTGCAAGGTTAGATTACAATTCAGCACAAATATCCCTAGAAGATTTTAGTGTAAGGTCTCCATTTCTTCTTACTGATGAAGATACACCTATTTATTCCTCAGCAACATAGTGCGGCCAGCCAGTCAACTACAGACAACCACTAGCAACACTTCAGTCTGAAGCGAAAGACACTTGACAGGTAAGAACTGTTCACTCCACGTTGTATTCCTGTCCTTATTAGGCTAGTAATGCTATGGCAACAGTTTTTCCTTTGTTTGAATTATTTAAGTGGAGGTTACCCTTTTTTTTCTATAAGTTTAAGTCAAATCTGAACTTCCTACAGTTGTATGTCATTAATTCAATGAAGATGGTCAGGATTTAGGTTATTTTAGGGTTAATGATGAAATGGAAGTAGTAGAATACAGTGGAGAACAAGAAAGAATTATGGACAGCTATAACTTCCTTATGTAATCTTTATTCTTTTGGTCTTCAAGTTTTTTTCTGGCGGTGTGTTTTTGTCATTATACATTTTCATGTAACTTGTAAAGTAGATCTAACCATTCAGTTAATTTAGTTGTTATAGTGTACTATGTAGTATAATTTCCATCTGAACTGGCGGGTGGCGCACCTCATACAGTTTGATGTAACTTGTAAAGTAGATCTAACCATTCAGTTAATTTAGTTGTTACAGTGTACTATGTAGTATAATTTCCATCTGAACTGGCGGGTGGCACACCTCATACAGTTTGATGTAACTTGTAAAGTAGATCTAACCATTCAGTTAATTTAGTTGTTATAGTGTACTATGTAGTATAATTTCCATCTGAACTGGCGGGTGGCGCACCTCATACAGTTTGATGTAACTTGTAAAGTAGATCTAACCATTCAGTTAATTTAGTTGTTATAGTGTACTATGTAGTATAATTTCCATCTGAACTGGCGGGTGGCGCACCTCATACAGTTTGATGTAACTTGTAAAGTAGATCTAACCATTCAGTTAATTTAGTTGTTATAGTGTACTATGTAGTATAATTTCCATCTGAACTGGCGGGTGGCGCACCTCATACAGTTTGATGTAACTTCTAAAGTAGATCTAACCATTCAGTTAATTTAGTTGTTATAGTGTACTATGTAGTATAATTTCTATCTGAACTGGCGGGTGGTGCACCTCATACAGTTTGATGTAACTTGTAAAGTAGATTTAACCATGCAGTTAATTTAGTTGTTATAGTGTACTATGTAGTATAATTTCCATCTGAATTGGCGGGTGGCGCACCTCATACAGTTTGATGTAACTTGTAAAGTAGATTTAACCATGCAGTTAATTTAGTTGTTATAGTGTACCATGTAGTGGCGCCCTTCATGCAGTTCGATGTAACTTGCACCTTTTATAATGTTTACAACATCTGTTTTTTTCCACTTCATTTTATATATGCAGGTTGTGCCTACTGAACAAGAACTGCCTGGGTTGAAGCAAGATTCTCCTCCATTTATCCTCATTGCTGGCAAACTCCATTGTTTTAAGACTTAAACTACACTTTAGAAGTTGGTGTAATAATACACACAAAAAACGGATAGCGGGGGTGGCAACAATTTTACACCATTTTTAAGTGTAGTCTTGCACTTTAATTTTTAGTTTGTTGTATTATTAAAACTTGCATTCTTGATATCATTTGGCCTTGTTTATTGATAATAATGATAATAACATGACTTTTTTCGGGAATATTGTTTATTTGCGCCCTTGTAGTGTCATTTGCGCGCGAGGGCCGCATGACACAAGGCCGGCGCAAATAAACAATATTCCCGAAAAAAGTCATGTTATTCCCGTATTAAAGAACTCATATACACTGTAGGCTGTTAGTTATCCAGAGTTGTGCGTTTTTTTTCTTAAGTTAGCAAGTGTAATTACGATTGAGTTTATATTACCCACTGTCGCGTGTAATTTTATTGATAAATAGATGTTAAATAAACATAATTACACTTCATATTGGGATTGAATTATACTTTTTTATCGTGTAATTTCAAGTTTTTTAGATGGGGTAGATCACTACACCGTCATACGGGGTAATCTTACCCTTCCTTTCTGATATTATTACCCTTGCTACATGTGTAATTTTACAAGTGCAAAGTTGTATAACACATTTTACACTACTTTGCGTTTAAATATACCATTCTTTTGAGAGTTAAACTACACCTTAGAAGTTGGTGTAATAATACACACAAAAAAACGGCTTGCCGGGCTGGCAACAATGGTACACCATTTTACAGTGTAATTTTACCCTTCCTTTCTGATATTATTACCCTTGCTACATGTGTAATTTTACAAGTGCAAAGTTGTATTACACACATTTTACACTACTTTGCGTATAAATTTACCGTCCTTTTGAGAGTTAAACTACACTTTAGAAGTTGGTGTAATAATACACACAAAAAAACGGCTTGCGGGGCTGGCAACAATTTTACACCATTTTTAAATGTAGTCTTACACTTTAATTTTTAGTGTGTAATGATAAAATATTAGCTTTAAATTTGAATCGATAACATTGAACAAACGGAAGGCAGCTGCTTATCTATGTTTATGTAGAAAACAATTAAGCCGTAATTACTCGCATGGCATGTTACGAGCGACAAGTTGGATGAAGCTTGATTCGAGTAATGAGGTCAACTTATCACTTTTGTAAATACTCCTTTCTTCGAAGCAGTTTTATATTCTTTTCTCAGTGATTTTTTGCGTAAGGTACAAAGCGTCTGGTAAAAGTTTGTATAGGTTTAATGTTTTTAGCTTCGAAAAATAGAACACCAAAAGTAGATAACCTTATGGACAAAAAAGTGACTTGCTATCGAATTCACCTGTCTGCTAAGGTCATACATTTGTTAACTATATTTTTACTACCCCTATTTAATTTATTTCATTACTATTTTTCTACTAACTAAAAATTATGGATTGTAAGGTACAAAACTAAGACTAATTAAGAACAAGACTTCTTTTAGTGCACTGAAATCGAATAACATTCAAATAACATTCAGAGTTCAAGAACAACATAAAGGCTTGCAGCGATATTTTGGAAATCGTGATAGCCTTTTTTTTATTAGATGGCGTTGGACCTGCTTATACCAAGATCCTTGAACAGTCATAGGGCGCTATTTGCCGTGATAACTACCCCGCTGAGCAATTGCAAAACACGCTATTCAATTCTCCGGTCTTGACATGAAATACAGTAAACACCCGCATATAAGAACACTTTTTTCAGGTTTAAGGCTAATCGTGTTCTTATTTGAGGGGTGCTTAGTGAGAAATCAGCCTGAAAGTGTTCTTAAAATGTTCTTAAAATTGGTTTCAGGAATACTCCAAATTATATACTACTAGAGGTTTAATTAACATACAATGCTGTTTCGTAATATATTTTATAGTTTGTAATGCTCCTGGACACCATAGTACTTTGATAAAAGTTACTTTACCGCGCACGAGTGGCTCAGTTGGTTGAGCACCGTGCTGCCATGCGGGAGGTCGGGAGTTCGACTCCGGCCGGACCAACACTCAGGGTCTTTAATTTCAATAACTGAGGAGAAAGTGCTGCCTTTGTAATTACATCCGCAAATGGTTAGACTTTCAAGTCTTCTCGGATAAACCGTAGGCCCCGTCTCACAAATATCTTCCATGTTCATTAGTTCCCTTGTGGGACGTTAAAGAACCCCCACACTATTCGAGAAGAGTAGGGGATGAAGTTCCCGGTGTGGAGGCTGTCCTCTGTGAGTATATGGGTGGGTGGGTATAACAGCTCCACATCAGCTAAATAGCTGCCAAAACTTCAACCCACTCAAACAAATAAATAACAAACAAACAAAAAAATTGTTTCCTTATCCTTATACCCTTTCCCTTTCTATTAACAACATGTTTTGTTTATCAGGCTGAATTTGTTCTTATTTATACGGTGCTTTTTTGGCCAAATGTCAGCCTGATGTTCTTAATCCACTTGTTCTTTTATGCGGGTGTTTACTGTAAAACACAAACAGCGGTGATGAACATGGCTGTTTGTGTTTTGCTTGTACTCAAGGCCAAGGTGGCTTAAGAGCAAGAGTATGATACAGTTTTTGACCAGTCTTGACATATTTTATGTTCCTGGGACATCACTCCTCTTCATAAACTAGTCCGACATGCATCGTTGATTAAAATAAGACACGAAGTCCTCTGACAGACATCGTGGTTGACGTGACTAGAAGTCGCAATGAGTTCTGGGAAACCGAAAAGCGACCTACAGATTCGATGGCTACGCCAACAAAAGCAACGATTTATTGCTTGTCTTTGACGAAAAAGCATATAACCTTGAAAAAAACTAAAAATAAGACAAACTTCCTTTCTTAAGGGTGCATCTCCACCGCATGTTTTGAACAGGGAATGTTTACCCAAGTTTTGTTTGAGTAGGAAATATATATATGGCAGTCACAGCGAAGACATAAAACATCGATCGGATTTTCGGTTGCAAAAAAAAAACTGACAGGTATTCTAAAGAGGGAGCTTACACTATGCATAAGACGATCCAGTTAATTTCAGAAAATATTCTCCTTTTTCTAAAATGGGACAAGTCATTGATTAAACACACCGAAGGTCGAATAAAATTGTGATTGTTTTGTTTGTAGTAAAACAAGGAAGATTAAGAATTCTGAGGTTTTTGAAAGTTGCATTATCCAGCGGTAGAATAATTTAGTTACCTGAAACAGCATTCTTTTGTTTCCTAGAGTCTGAAGGAAACAATGCATGCAGAAAGTTTTCGATGGCCACAACGCATTCATAAGTGACATTGCTCTCACACCACCTACCGCTGAATGTTCTGCCAAGAGACAATTAGTTAACCAGTTCAACTCCACTGCCAACTACGATTGGTTCGTGTCTCGAGCGCACGGAAGGTGGCTGACATTGAGCAAATAACAGAGCAAATAAGCGACAGCTGAGCAATAGTTTTTCCATAAAGCAAAATAAGTAAAGTAATCTTTTTTTCATAAAGCCGAGCAAAAATTAGCCAGAATTGACAAGTGCAAGCGGAGCCAGGATGCGACCTAATTTAGAATTATATTTTAGAAATTCATAATTTTGCTTGTTCAAATTTTTTTTGGGATTGTCTCTTACACTAACATTGAATACTCATGTCTAATCTTTTTTGTTTTCACCTTTGAAGACTAGAAATAAAAGAGGAAAAATTGAATCGAATTACTATCCATGATAAACCTAGGTGACCCCTTTTAAAACTCAAGACAGTTCAGTTGTGATTATATGAAACAGTAAAGTCGTCATATCTTTGGAGGCTCGGAGGGGTTTTCAGCTGAGCGTGCGCGCGTAAGCCACAAACACAATTCAAAATGGGTCACCAGAAATAAACAAATACCGCTAAATTCGCTCACCTTTCTTCTATTTACTGTATATATATGGAATATAGACATCTCCTATTCACGAAAACTACGAAAATTGTACACATATGGTTTAATGGTCACTTAAATCCGTTTGTGTTGGCCTGTAGCTCCACTCGCGCTTGCACTCGAAAGAGCGGGCGACGCACGCGTAAGTGCTGATCTTGTAACCCCTTAATTTTTTACCTGATTTTGCAACTTTACTCGTTTATATCTCTGCTTCCGGACGGCGAATTTTTTTTTCATTTTTTGCATGTTAGCTTAGATTAATTTGAATCGTTTGTCTTTCAAATTAAAAAAAAAATTATGTGGGTGAAAAAAAAAATATTGAGACATTAAAAAAAAAAAAGATTTTTCTGAAAAACTGACCTACAGATTTTGTTGAATTTTAAATATTTTAGAGATTATTTCTAACATTATCTGGTAATGCTGAATGGGAAGATTTCACCGTCCCGTTTTTTCAAAAAAAAAAATTCTTGATTTTAAGGCTCAAAGAAATGCATTATATCGTTTCCATGGCGATGTTATTTTGGAGGAAAATGTAATGTGAGAAATCTATGATGGGTACTTAATAACCTGGCCAAACTTCGTCTTGATATGATTACCCTAACTGTGTCTAAGGACAGAATATGTTTATTTGTTGAAAACAAGAGAAACTATTTCGAGCCTCCTTAATGTAAAACAAAGTAGTCGTTTTCCAGCAAAGCTCCGGCGAAGCCTTTTGAATGGTTCAACAGCGGTCGAGATATTTCGAATAAACTTAGCAAGGAAATTTCGACAGTCTGGCGATGTGCTGTAACACCACAAGAAACGTTCTTTTTAACTGTCCCGTTCTTTTCTGCACGGCCTTCGAGAAAATCCAGAAATCCGAAAGAGGGCTAATTGGACTTACGAAAAAATACGACACGAAAATCTTTACACGGTACAGTACTTAAATTCAGCTCAAAGGTTTTCTGCGGTTTCCAAGAGATTATGGAATTCAAGATGGCGGCTTTAAGAAGGCAGCTCTGTCATTTGAACGTTACGATACCACCAACTTGAAATACAAATACACTAAAATATTTCGAGGGACACTGGTTGGTAAAAATAACAAAGACGAAATCTCCCCCTCCCGTTTCCCCTCATAACAATAGAACATCTTCAGAAATCGGCTACCATAATCAGCTTTTTTTCCTTTATAACGCAAAAAACCGAACAATTTAAAGAAGGCGAAGTCTTCCACTTTCACGGACTCCTCGTGATAATAAGGAATCTTTAGAGTTTGGCTACTTTAAGGTTCAACATTTATTCAAACGGTTTCTATCCTAAGAACAGAATAACAATTGAGTAGCAAAGAAATTTTCTAAGATTTCCGTTTCACCAAAAGACTGATTCAAGAGAAACTGTAGAGCCACTTTTACTGTCCTCACCTAATTATCATGAAAATGGCAAACAAACGTTATAATAAATTGCATGCTTCAGGGTCAGATAAATGACATCTGCGAGAAAAAAACCTTTGATCACATAGACTATAATGACCGAATAGACCGAATGCAAAAATTAATGGCGACTAATAAATTACAATAATATCTTTTTTTGCTAAGTAGCTCGTTTTATTTACCTTTTCACATTACGGAGATAAAAGCAAAAATTTGTTGGTTGTCATTTCTGGATTCGGTCCATAGAAAGAAGAACAAGGTTGTACCGATTTAAGCAACCTTCAAGAGAGCATAGCTCACAGAAAACAAGCAAAAAAATACTGGGTAGTTAAATACTCAAATAACAAGACCCTTGGTCCTATAAAGCTCTGCAAATTTTCTAATTTTTAATTTCCGTATCAGCTTAACATCAACACCTGAATCAATAAAATTTCCGAAAAAGAAATGTTCTTACTGCCTTGATATTTGCTTTCCTTACAGGTTAATTTGAAGCTGTTTTCATTCGTGGTTTCCACATCGGTTGTTTCAATTAATTATCGTCTTCTACAAATGACCGCTAAAAAATTGCAGAAGTTACCAGCAAAAATCGTTCATTTCAAATGTTTCTTTTTCATCAAGTTCACAGAAAAGAAAGGTTTTCTTTATAACCGGCGCTAGGACGCTTCCACATTGTAAGAATACTGAATGAACATCTTTTGTTCAGAATATAAAAACCTCGTAAGAACATATTTGATCGCATTGCTTGTGCTGGAACAGGTGAAACAATTTTGACTTAAACACAAGAGAGCAAGAATGTTAGATACCTTTGGTGATCAGCAGAAAATGGCTCAGTGGTTCCCGTCTTCAGTAAATTGTGCTTGAAGGCCAGAGATATTGCTTCGCCGTATCCAAAGTTCAGAATACAGTTCAGAATAAACACAAAATCTGCATGAATTAGTTTCGTGAGTTGAAATATGCATGCGTTTGTAAACAAAATGCGGTGCTGCTTTAATTAACCATTTTATACCTTCAGGGAATCATCACCTAACTGCTGTAACCTCGACAAAAAGAATGAATATTCATCCTTCAGCTATAAGAGGATTTTCGAAAAAAAAATGGCTGAAACGAAAGTTTTGCTTTTTTCTGAATTCAAAGAGAAGGGGTTTCTAATTTCTGAAATCGATCAGTTTTATACCAGCTCCGATATTCGTCGCATTAGGCTTTTAAACACCTGTCTAAAAGCAGATATGGTTTCAAAGAGAATTGTTAATTTCACTACATAAACAGACAATACCAACAAAGAGGTTTCTAAATTTATAGAATGAATACGATTATTCCGTGAAAGACTTGAAAGCGGTTGTCCACGTTAAAATTTGGGGAAGATTATCGTTGTTGAATCTCTTCGATAAACAATCACAATCACCAATACTGAAGTCGGAACAAAACACAACCATCTAGCTTTCACGAGAGATAATCTGCCTGCTATTTATTTAAAACGAAATATATACATAAAATGAGAACTTCAGAGTGTAATTACCTTGCTAACGCTCTATTTAGATTAGTTTGTATTAATAACAGATGCATGTCCACCAAGACGTTATACTTTTGAATATATATTCACTGTCACTGACTTTTCAACTGTAGTTATTAAAGTCCCCTCAGAAAATAAGAGGTGCAGAAAATCTGGAAATAACAATTCAACATCTGAGGAGAATGAATCGACAAACCAAGTTCAAAATGACAGCCTCAGTGAATTTGTGAAAACAGTATAAACAACGGTTTCTCGTCCAAAACTGTTGAGTTAAAAATTCACAAAAGAAACTCACTTAACTGGATTAATTCGTAAGCCGGAAATGTTTAAACGCGGGACATTCATTTTTGGCCTTTTCGCATTAACGGCGTTTCCAGCCAGCGCAGACATGGATACATTTTTCATCTGTTTTAGGTTAAATAAAGAGCTGCGTTTTTGTGAATTCTGTTTGTGTGGGTTTTAACTTACTTGTGAGAGATGCGCGTAACTTACAAATCAAAAAGTATGCCCGAACCCGTGTTTCTAATTCCTTCAACAGTTCTCAAGTATGAAGTCACGTTACGCGCGAAACCGCCATCTTGGATCCGACATCTTGTTTTTCAATCGCTCCAACAACTGAAAGAATAAACTCTCACAAACGCACCTTTCCCTTCTTAGCCAGTCAAACAGCTGAATATATTAAATTGGTGTGTATGATAATTTCTTAAAACGACCTCAATTTTTCTTTCCAGTATATGAAAATTAATAGTTGCAGCATCGGACATATTCCACTCAGTTCGGTTTCTTTAAAAAAAAAGTAGCTTAATTAATTTAATAATCGGCGTAGGGTATTGCTAAACGTTAAATACCATTGAACACTCACCTGAGGTAAGACAGCTGATTCACTACCATAAAAATAACTTTCGATCCTACAACATACTGATCAAAAGGAGCTATCTAAAGAAAGATTTACTGTTTTTTTTTCGACCTTCAGTTTCCAATTAGTTGACTTTCATAACAAGAATGACTCGGTAGTTCGTATATAACACGACTGAAGTTAAGTTTTTGTTCACATTTCAACTTAATTGACCGTGAATCAGACAATTTTCTTAAGATTAATTTTAAATGAATGCAACTGGGTTGCATTTATTCAAGACCCAAAGTTTCGAAACTCTTCTTTAAAAACACTTTCCGCGGTATGTTATTCAGTCCTCGTCATATTTTCAATTACTCACATCAGTCATACAAGTATTAAAAACGAAATGTATTATTAGCTCAGGTGTAATCTTGACATAACACCAAATTCATATGACAGCCCAACAAAGAAATCCATAGTACTTTTTGGAGAATAAACGGTTCAATTTCTCGACCAGGTTGCTAACTATAATGCATGCCGATTAAATTTGAGACTGTGGCAAGACTCCGTGATAAAATGTTATTTTGAATATATATTGCCACTATTTTGACCTTTTTGCAGTAGGATGCTTGGAAAAAGGTAAGCCTCTTGAACTTATGCTGAGTACACTAGTACTGTTGCTGCAATCATGAAATGTGAGAATATGCGGCAGCAGTTCAATGTTCCATATGGCTTCAATTGATACCTGTGTGCTGCATGAATCATCTGCACAACCAGCAACCACAAAAAAGAAAAAATTGACAGAAATGTTAATAAGGGGTTCCGACAAACCATAAGAATACGTTTCAGGAATTCTTTCCCATATGTCATGCTGTTAGTTCTTAAATTATTTCTAACCAGTAGAATTTCAAGCAGTGAAAAAATATTTGCGTCGCATAGCGTTGCCTGAAAGAAGCAATGTTTGACTTTTGTTGAATTAAAAAAAAAATTTCCCTCGGTGTACCTGTATCAACACTTGAGTTTCACTGCTCTCATGAAGGCGTTCAGTACCATAAAGATGGGCGGCGAAAACCTTATCTGTGCCCAACTGTACTGACGGTTTTAGAATTTCTTGTTGGTGCAATTCGCGTACTTTCATTCAATGGCCAAAGAAAAATGGAAAATTTTCTTTTCAAATATAATAAATAAGCAATCCAAAGTCCTCGATCTAGCGTGATTCTTTCCGAATTTTGGTGAAATATATTTTATGATAATGATCAAAGAACAACTCCTACTCACTTCTTATTAAGATTAGCATATCAACAACACATTTCAACAACTGCTTGCATTCTAAATTAGCCAATCGTAACGCGAGAAGCATTAGATATTTATCACTGAAACGTGTGCTTATTTAAACACACGTTATTTAAAACTAGTTCGGTTCGGATTCATTAGTGAATTTTTCAATATTTGTACACTTGTTTTCAGCTGGAGAAACAAAGGAACAGATGGAAGCGAAGCATTCCTCTTCAGTGAAATTGTATTGTCCTCAAGTTGTTCTCCCTCCAATTTAAAATGTTTTACAAATGTCACAGCTGAAAGCAGGTTAATTTTGCAAATGAAACTGGAACTGAGTTTATGAAACTAAAACATTGACGTTCATGGAAAAACAAACGAGCAAATGGAGGCGAAGCACTCCTGTTCAATGATGTCTTATTGTGCTCAAGTTGTTGTCCCTCCAATTTTAAAGAAGTCTTACAAATGTCACAGCTGAAGGTGTGTTAATTTTGGAAATGAAACTGGGACTGAGTTTATGAACTAAAACGTTAACTAAAAAAGTTAAAAAAAACGTTCTCTGGTTGAAAATTTAAAAACACTGAGCTTTCGATTGCCAGTCTGCAATCTTTAAAGATTGCAGACTGGCAATCGAAAGCTCAGTGTTTTTAAATTTTCAACCAGAGAACGTCTTTTTAACTTTTTTAATTATGCCACCTGGTTACTCATCGATTTTTAAAACGTTGACGTTCACGACCAGCTTTGTACCTGAAAATTGTTCACAAAAAAGCTCTGTCAAAGATTAAGATGATTGGTTTAAAACAGGGAACAACATTAATTCAGGCCCTGTCCACACATATCCGGAACTTTTGAGAATCCGCAACTTTTTATTGGAAAGTTTTGAATTCGCAAAGAATTGGAAGGCCTTATCCAGATATTTTCAAATTCGATGACGTTCTAAACTTAGATCCAGTCTTTACCGCGTAAATATTCAACATGGCCGCTGAACGAAAATGCTATGCGCGTGGACGGTCAAATTCGATTTGCATACTTAACGAGTGGAGTGGAAAGTTTTTAAATCCGCACATGAAAAGTTGGGCATTCAATATATTCGGATAAATGTGGACGGGGCCTCAGTTGTGAAGCATGAGGAGCAAGAAGATCTCAAATTGCTAACCAAAAAGGGAGCATCTTCCTAAACGTTGCCAATGTTCCAAAATTTTGGCTAACAATTTGTTTGTCAACATGTTTAAGCGTTTAGCATTCCCCGTTGAATAACGATGAGACAATATTTATGGTTGGACGAATTTTGGACGGAATTTGTTTCATTAAAAATTTCGAGCAAAATGTAGGTGCAAGCGAAACTGAGATATTAGAACGTTGTTGGCATATCAATAACCAACTGGCATCAAGTACCTAAACCCAAATCCGCTCCGCATGCAGGCCAACATAAATGCAAATATGTGGGATGTATTTACCCATGTGTTCCGAGCATCGCTACCTAGCGCTGCCAAATGATGCCCAGCAATATCTCAGCAATGTTGCAGACCCACTGGGCTCGCAACATGAACCTCGTTTTATTAGCCAGCAAACTGAAGGTCTTCACTCACTTCATCATGATCAGTAGTTTGATAGGCCTATAAAGAGTTATTACTTTTTCACGTAACTGTGTATCGCATGAGCAAATTTATAAACCGTTCAGTTGTTAATCATGATTTTGTAAGGTCCACTACCCTGAAAGAAAATAAGAAATTTCCCGTCTCAAGCCTGCTGTGAATTCAATTCATTCAAGATAAACATTTTTGTTACCTTTGTGAAGTTTAGTCGACCTAAAAACTTAGTTTCAGAACTGACCAATTTGGACTTACCTCGACCGAACGTGTAGGAAATTAAACGTTAATATCACCCCCAAAACACCCCAAAATCCCGGTTTATGAAGGTTGCTTCTTCACACAATCACTGCCTTTCACAAACCAATGCCATCCAGTTTCGACAGTTTCACCGAAATCAACCGCTCTTAAGCCATGGCTTGGATGCCGAGCTGGACTACATTTACATTTATCGATTTCCGATATGCCAATTTATCGACCTAATCAACCGACTAGTCTTAATATAGTGTATCGAAATACAACCATGTTCTAATAAAGGTAATTTACGTATACTCTATATAAGGAAATAGAAAGAGACACCAGTCGGGAAAATTGGATGATTTCTAAATTAGCATTCTAGCTAATTGATTATGAATTTAACGCCGCTCTAGAAGATACTAAGAGGAAAAAACACAGTCGTGGGAAATTGAAAACATTAATGGAGATGTCTGTCTTGAGACTTTCAATACTTTTTGTTTTGGACTAATCAACTCCAGTAGCTTCCAGAATTTCAGTCATCAACGGAACTGACCCGGCCAGCCGAATCCTCGATGTAACGAGATGCTTCTGTGAAGCATACACTGGGTTGCCTGTGGTACGTGCTACAGAAAATCAGAAGCCACTGAATTGTGTGGTATTGAAATACAGCATTCCAGTCTCTGAAGAACAACAAATAAAGGAGAAGCGAGAAACATTGGCTTCTGGGCTGACAAGTTGATAATTTTCAAGTTCCCTCACAACTTCTTTTTACCACAAGTGTGCCCTCTGAGCATCTGATAGCTTTCTAATACTAAAGTTCACTGAAGTTAAGCCCTGCCGGGCGGGGTTAGTGTTTGGATGGGAGACCAAAACAATGTAGCCCTCTGAAAACAGAAGCATCGGACCGAAAATACTATTAACTCTAACAAATGCGAACTCAGCAAGGTACAGATCTTGTTAGCTTGCTTTATGCAAAACAAATATTGATGAAAAAGCAAATAACTATTGATACACAGTTTTCAGAAAGAGCAGAAGGAAGTTTCCCGAACGGTCGATCGAGAATAAAATATTTACGACATCAAAACAACATTAATTTTGAACCGTGAATACAGAATATAAAAAGTTACGATCAGCGACAAACATTTTCGGAGATTTTTGCTACGTTCAAGTAAATTGCAAAATAGAAAGTGACATGGCCGGAATTCAGCGGGCGCCGTGATTAAGTTACCGAGGCATGTTTACTCGCCAAACAGTGAAGCATCTGTGTCAAATGATGGCAAGATACCGGGTTTTTGTAAGTTTCTTTTTCTGTCAAGTGTTATAAAGTTTGACAATGAAATGAGCGAAGTCAAAACAAAGATCACAATCGCCCAACTCTTATTTATGCAAAGTCAAAATTTACTCTCCAAGACGCGTACGACGTTATTTATCACCAGGTAATTCCATCATTTTGGAAATAGCAGCTACTTTATTATTCATCTGCGTCACAAGTTTTCACTGATTTTGGGGCTCATTTTGTTGAAACTCAAGCACGCTTCCAACAGGCCTGTGAACCCTTCCTGCTTACAGAGCAATACTAAAACACTTCTCCCATATCACATTTGAACCTTAAGCTCGAAAATTCAATACACAACATGATATTATAATTCACAAAGGCAGAAAATACCACAGAATCCTTTTCCAGCGAAAATTTTATTGAAACAAACAACATATTTGCTCTTAGAGGCGAAAACCTCTTCCTATTTCATT
>OX421458.1:28836124-28858624 GCA_949126865.1 Montipora capitata | reverse complement strand
TATTATAGCAAGTCCTTTATAGTTTCGATGTAGTTTGATAACTGGCTATATATGGCAAAGTTAAAAAGTGGACCGCAAAGTAGCAGCCCCTGACTGTCCTACTTTAGTGGCCACACGGGAAAGGACAGCAACATAGCAGCCCTTGTCTGACCTACGGAGCTGTCAGGACGTACGAAATACAGGAGAAGGACTTTCAAACTTAAGTCAATTGGCATTGATACTTTCAGATCTAAGGTAAACCTTAAAGGCGTCGGATTTCCATCGACCAAGAGCCCTAACTTGCGCATCAGAAAAACCCTTGTCGGCAGCGTGACACGCGCCCCCGATGCGAAAACTGTGATTTTTGTACCGACTAAGGTCTAAACCGCAATAATGGAGACAACGCTGAAGCTCGGTATTAAATTGATAGACAGTAATAGGTGTCTGATCAGAATTACAAAAAAGAGGGCCAGGTCGAGTACCTCGCACCTCGCAGTACTTAAGAAGGCTTTTAACCGGGCAAAAGATGACAGAATCATCCCGAGTAATTAGGATATCAAATGGCCGGTGGTCAGGATTATGTTTATAATCAGTGATAGTGATCTTAGCCGTGCATGGGTCGCCATCACGCAATAAAATTTGCAGATCTCGGTATTGGACAACTGAACACGCAAAACGGGTGCTCTTGGTCGAAAGCTCGCCAATTCGGAAAAGTCCATAAAAAGCAGTAAGAAACATGGCCGAAAATAGAGTGCGTTGAAAAGCCGAAGAGTTAGTGTATTCGAGGGACCGGACGAGCTCATGCAACACTGGTCTTGTGATGGGCAAACGAATATCTGAATGTCTTTGACGACTTAAGGCTGTCAATAATTTTTGTATCAAAAACGATTTGGTTGGATCACAAAATCCTCCGAGTTTGTGAGCGTAAGAAATGGCAGAAAGATGTAAAGTTATCGTAGAATAAGCCAATTTTCGGAAAGAAAGATATGAAATATAAAGGGGGAGACAGACAGGAGATAATGGCAACGTGGGGTTAGGGGACCCGTAAAATTGAGCATAAAATTGACGAAAGACGGCCCACGCGCGTTGATACGATCTCTGGGATCCTTTAGTTAATGCTGAGCTCAACAAGCCACTCAAGTTAGAGACCAACTCTTGGGCAGTAGGTTGTCGGGCACTGTAGTTGGATTCTGGTCTACATCCGGTGAGAGTTCCTTGAACTTTGCTACCTGACAACGTGAAATGTAATCGGCGCGAGTATTGTAAAACCCGGGAATGTGTTTTGCGTGAAATAATACATTGTGTCTGAGGCAACTTAGCACTAAATCCCTGATCAACACCATAATACTCTGATGTTTGGACGTCTGCTTATTGATAATGTCAACAACGGCAGCGTTATCAGTAAAGAATATTACACACTTATCAGCCATTAAATGTCCCCAAATGTGTATCGCGAGGACAATAGGAAATAACTCTAAAACTGCAATGTTTAAAAACTAGATAAAAATGCGGCGAACGCCGAAATGTGATAAAAATATGTACAAAAGTGTAAAAAGTGCTAAAAATATATGGAGTAATGAACGGTAGCTAGAGAAAACAATAGACAAAAAATAATCACAAGAACTGTTCTAAACAAATAATTTGGCGCGGATAGAGTCACACTGTGTAACATCGAGAAACAGCTGGAAACAGAAAACAAGATGCCCGCCTTTTACAAGCGCTATGTTGATGACACCCTTAGCGCAATGCCTGATGTTGAAGCAGCTATAGATTTCTTAACGACACTAAACAACAGTCACCCTTCTATTGATTTCACAATGGAGCTCGAAGAAAATGGCAGACTACCCTTTCTTGGAATGAACGTAATCAGGAATGGATGCTACCTGAACACAACGGTGTACCGAAAACCAACTGACACCGGACTGTTGTTACATTATCACAGCCACGTTGACGCGAGATATAAACGGTCACTGATAAATACCATGCTTAACCGTGCGTTTAAGCTCTCGTCTACATGGAAGGCCTTTCACGAGGAATGTGAACGCCTCAAAGAGATCTTTTCCCGTCTGTGTTATCCTGAAGATCATGTGCAGTCCACCATCCGCCTTTTCGTTGATTCAAAAGTTTCCGAGGAATCACGCACCCACGTTGATGAGAAGCGTGGGGACCCAATCAGAGTCCAAGGACCAGAGTTCAAGGACCAAAAATCTGCGAACGCCGTACGGAGACAACTTGCCGACCTAAGCCGTAAGATCAGTGCGGATATTACCCCTATCTACACGAGCAAAAAGATCAAAGAAGAGATCCGGGTCCGTGAAGAGAAGCCACCCCTTGTAAGCCAACAGTGCGTTGTGTACCAATTCAAGTGTGACCTGTGCGACGCAGGTTATGTCGGATATACCTGCCGGCACCTTCACCAGCGCATTGAAGAGCACAAAGGGGCAACCATCGGCGACCATCTGAGAGAGAAACATGCATTGGAACCTAACAACATCGCAAAGAGTTTTAGAATCCTGAGAAAGTGCCAGAACAAGTTTGATTGTCTTGTTTTTGAAATGCTTTTTATAAAAGAACTGAAACCATCGCTAAACAAACAGTGTGACTCTATCCGCGCCAAATTATTTGTTTAGAACAGTTCTTGTAATTATTTTTTGTCTATTGTTTTCTCTAGCTACCGTTCATTACTCCATATATTTTTAGCACTTTTTACACTTTTGTACATATTTTTATCACATTTCGGCGTTCGCCGCATTTTTATCTAGTTTTTACATATTTATGCTAATTCCTAAAACTTTTAACTGCAATGTTATAAGATTTCCACGTAACCGGCCATTCGCCGCCGAACCAGTGCTTACCAAAGACAGCCCCGAAGCCTATTGAGCCCGCTGCATCGGTATAAAGCTCAAGGGTATGCGACGTTTCCCATGTATCTTCGAGGAAAAATGATTTACCGTTGAACTCGTCTAAAAACCGCATCCACAAAAGGAGATCCTGTTTCGAGCCTTTACATAAACGAATATGGTGGTGTGGCTGTCGGACGCCCTTGGTAAGATCGATCAGGCGACGAAGAAAAGCACGGCCCGGGACAATAACTTGACAAGTGAAATTTAGTAAGCCTATTAAAGATTGAAGTTCTTTTAGCTTCACTGTGCGACGTTTATAAAAATTGTGCAAGAGCATGCGGCATTTTTGAAGCTTTTCATCAGGTAGACGCGCTTCTCTTCTCACCGAATCAAGGGTAATGCCTGCAAATTGCAATACTGTGTCAGGGCCTACGGTTTTTTCCGGAGCAAGAGGTACTCCTAGATGATGGCATAAAGAAATAAACTTGCCCAAGTCGGCCTCGCACCGGTCTTTGGTTTTAGCAATAAACAAAAAATCGTCTAATATGTGCAAAACAGATGAGGCACCCAGGCGATGAATAGACAACCACTCCAATGCGGTACTAAAAGCTTCAAGAATGTTGCATGAAGAAGAAAGACCCATGGGGAGGCACCGGTCAAAGTAATACAAGTTATCGAACTTCATACCTAGCAAGGAATAGTCGGCAGGATGAATGGGTATAATACGAAAAGCCGACTTGATGTCGGTTTTAGCCAAAAAACAACCTTCCCCGGTGGCTTTAATGGCTGTGATCGCATCACTAACGGATGCGTATTTGACAGAGGAACAATAGTCAGGAATAGCATCATTAACCGAATTTCCTTTGGGATAGGATAAATGATGAATCAAACGAAATTCAGACGGGTCTTTCTTGGGTACAACGCCCAAGGGAGACGTACGAAAGTTCGCAAAAGGGGGAGTTTTAAAAGGACCCACAATTCGGCCTGCGTCGCATTCCTTGCGCAATTTCATTCTAGCAATTTCCGGTTGGGCGAGGACACTTTTGAGATTAGGAGATTGAAAAGGAAGCCGATCACCAACAAAATTAACAAGAAATCCACAACGGAAACCATCGACAAGAAAATGCTTTTTGTTTTGCTCATAACAGTGTAAGAGGCATTCAAGCCTGTCCACCCTTACGGGGGTTACTGGCGGGCTGTGAAGGGCCTGATACTTGAGTAGAGTTTCCTTTTGGTTTAACTCCACTATACCGCTGTTGAGGGGTTTGTACTGAGCATTGAATTGCTGGGTGCTTTGCTCCACATTTATAGCAAACGTGTTCGAACTGACACCCTTGGCAGTGTTTTCCGGCATGAAATGTCCAACACGTGCCTCGTGGGAAAAAATTCGAACGAAAACGCTGGCGTGTCGAGGTTTGGGGCTTATTGGGGATCGACTGTGATCTCCGAAAATTAGCTGAGGCCCTCAACCAAAGTTCCCAATGTATTTGATCCCATGGATATTTATCGGGTGCAGATTGCCTCAGATAACGAAATTGTTTGTCATACCAGAGCCAATCCCCGTTCGACAAAGCAATGTCACGGACTACCTCGCAATACTTCATCAACTGCGGGGTTTCACTCTGGTATCGCTCAGTATAGACCGAGACAAAAATGTTAAACGCCGAAACCCACTGTTGTATGTTGGAAACCTTCTTTGTAGCGTGATACGGCTCAAGGGTCAGCCGCGGCTGCTTTGATAGCCCAGAGGAGGGGGTCATCGATAACGCATACTTATCGATTTGAGGGGTGGATGCTAATAAGGCCCCAAATTCCACATATTCGTTAGCCCAAATTTTAGCTTTAATTTTGGAACCCACCCGGGAACTAAGATTTACTGACACGCTAGTAAAAATTTGTTTAGGTTGCACATGGTCGGGACCCAGAAGCAGAGAATCATTTCTTGTACCTGCACCGGTGAGGCTACTGACATGGCTGCTCACAGCTGAAGTGACGCTATCTGAAGACAGGTCGGCTTGAGACTGGCCTGCGAATGTGGTTTCAATCGACGTGCTGTCCTCAAACGTGTTTTGTCTCAAGATCTCGGTGAGACTGTCCTTAGATAATGCTGTTTTCACCGCTTCCGAGATGGCCGTCGATATGGTGGCGGAGAGAGCGTTTACGTCCAAGGAGACCAAACCGGGGTTGTTATTAGTTTGTTCAGGGAGAGGTGGCACCGTTGCAGTCAGCTCTGATGTCCGCACTCGCTTAGAACGTGTTTGGCGGCCTGTCCTTGATGGCTGTGTCGGACGCTTCCTAGGAGGCATGACTTATCGATAACAGATAAAATTAGGTAATTAAATACTATGGAATGCTGTTTGATGTCGAAAGAAAATTGATAAGAAGGAATACGGCGTAAGATGACAAGATGAAATTCCACCCTAAATTTTTGGTCACAGTTGAGGTGGGGCAGTTCCACAGGTTTTCCTTAAATCTGGTTTATGAGCAATGATATGTAACCGGATGAAAAAGAGAAAAGGAGAAAAAAGCCAAGTTCCCAAAAACAATGCATTACCGCCTGTGCCGAGTGCATTGGACCACTCGTAAAGAGGCGGTCAAAGAATTGTACACTCATATGGCAGGAGTAAGCATATAATAAATTATCGCCAAAGCCATAAATGCACGTTGGACGTGCCAAACATGGTTCAAAGGAACCGAACAAGCACAGCCATTGCTCGTGGGAGTAAAACCCAACAGCAAACAACAAACAGGGGCTGTTAAAACAAACAACAACTGACAATTCGGCTTGGCTTAAAACAAAACGGAACTGGCAAATCTTAAGACAGTAAAATAAAAACCATAAAATGCCTGGGCAAGGTGGGCAGTATAGATAAGAAGTTGTTTCAAATTTGTTACATAGCTGAAATTTGCCCAATGTGCGGCTATAACGATTGTAGGCAACGTAGAACTGCCCCCCTCAAACTACGATAGAGCTTGTACTGACCAATGCCGTTTAAATGTATCCCGTCATGGGCCATAAAATTAGTTTTTGCTCTCCAAAACCCTTTATGGCTCCAGAACATTGCATAGGGGATGGGCTCTAGCACTACTTTTAAATACCGATTTAAGAGGATTACGTTCTTGTTAAAGGTAGGAGCCCCCGTTCGATAAATAGTTTGACAGACACATACACATTTGACTTTAAGCGAATCATGGAGGGACCTGGTAAGGTCTTCAATTGCTGAGCCAACGCTCACCGGAGAAAGGTGGCTTAAGTCGTTAGTTCCTAGCTGTAAGATAACTATGTCAGGCTTGAACCGTGCAACCACAGAAAGATCAAATTGAACAGTCTTAAGGACTGTTCTTCCCCCGACCCCGTGCCATTTTAACTCTATGTCTTCGAGAATATTCAAGTTAGCATCGAGAGCAGCATTCCGCCCTAAATATTCGCGTAAACGGCGAATAAAGGAATGGCCAAGTATCAAAACACGTGTTGCCGACATATCACCGCCTGGGAAACAGTGTTGTAAACTGAGGGCGAAAGAGGGAACAAAATAGTCCAAAGTAAAAACAGGTACTTGCCTGAAAGTTCTTGGAACTAGTGTAGGAAAAAATGTTTTCTTCGCGAGATACCAACGGTACGAGGGCCAAAGGAAGAAGGGCGAATTGCTCCAGAGAAATATCTTTTATCCTCTAGGGAACGCCCCCCTTTATTTCCAGTGGTGATACTTGACACATACCAGGCTTACGGATTAATGCTTGACCGTCATGGCTCGACATAAATAACATTATGCGTGCACAGAATGTTTGGTTATATCTAACAAGCGCGAATGGATTGATTGTTTTATTAAAGACGCCCACAAATTATGGATAAATCTTCCTACTGTATTTTGTAAAAACGACAAAACTGGTGCGTACAGGTACTGATACTTGTAGAGCATGGTATAATAGCTCATACATATAACATGACGGCTAAGCCAATCAAAACTCTAGAATTACATTAGTCAATGATCTAGTTTTTAATAAAGGGTATACAATGGTATGCAAGGGTGTCCAAGTGGATGTATGGGTATACAAGGGTATACAGAGGTATACAAGGGTTTATATAGGTATACACGCAAGGTATACAGAGGTATACGAGGGTTTATATAGGTATACAATGGTATATAGAGGTACACAGGGGTATGTTTGGGTATACGAGCGTGTATAGAGGTATACGGTCTACAGGGGTATACAAGGGCACACAGGGGATAGCATATAGGTACACTAAGGTTATAGAGAGGTGAGGTATACAAGAGTATATAGTTTTGGATACCTTAAGTATTTGTTTAATTATTAAACGTTGGCGATGCATGTGAAATTTCGAAGAGAAAATAAGCAATGGTAAAATCTTTTTTTTTTTCATGATACAAACACTTTCTTGAGCTTTTTTCAAGCAAAGTTGATGTCAAACATTTCGTTTTGGGATTCAAATTTTTTATTAAGTGGGAATAGAGGTACCATGGAAAATCTAAGTGATAATTTTAGAAATATGGCGACTTATGATTTTTTTGCAAACTTCAATGAAACGTCACCTCAATTCGCGACTTGCACGTTTCGTTATCACGTTATGCACGTTACATCATCGATAGTCAATACTGTGATGGCGATGAGGAAACATGACTGTTATCTTTTTCTAGCAAGTTTTTGGGTTGTTGCAAGGCAACGATTCTTGAGGAAATGCGGGATTTACCTTGTGAGACACATTATATGGGTGCTTTCGCGTCATAGAACTAATTGTCAGTGCGAATTAGACCGGGTTTCATTTGAGTTTAGCAAGTAACGTTTTCATCACTGTTGGTGGTTACCTAAGACAACGCGCTGCACTTTATTGTCCAATCATTTACACCAGGTGCATGCCAATCCCACGTTGAGCGCCGGTTACATGGATTTCCTGCCAAGAAAATTGCTGGAGAATTGCTTTGATTATGGTCACAACGATGTCAATAAGTAACTTTGGAAAACCGGAACCAACAGTTTCTCGTCCGTATCTGAGAAGACTAAAAGTAGATAGAGTCACCATTTGCAGTTGTTATTTTCATGACAAATCTTTCTTCTTGCTCGTTTGAAATCCCCTAATGTTGGTCCGGCCGGGTTTTGACTCGGCGACCTCCCTCTGTTGTTTGCCAAACAACAAAAAACAAAACTCATATTGTACATGTTCAGCTTCAGTGGTTTTATTTTTCCCGTTTTAGCGTCTAGTGTATTTATCAGAATGTTACTTCTTGAAACTGCTTTTGCGCATGTTCACTTTTGCACACTACATACCCCGTTACCGTGTGAGAGCTTATGGACCCCTGTCTTAACATTTTTATTTAACGACGTCGTCGACGAAGATTCTCTTGATTTGATTCAATAACGTTGCCTTGAGCACCTACTTCTTTAACGGAGCTTTTGACTGGTTGTGTAACGCACTTGTACTGTCGACAGCTACATGCTTTGATGATGGCAAACTTAGCACTACGAGGTTTACCATTTGGACATTCCAAAATCACAGTTTCAACTTGGGTCAAATGCGGCTGACAGCAACTACAAATGGTTTCATAGCCAACATCTCCATAGGTTGCTCTGGTGACAGAATAATCGCAGTATCCTATACATTTTGTATGTTGGTATGTCTTGTTAGACACGCAATTATCCTTGTCTCGTACTTTATCCCAACTAGTTGTAACGACTTTACATGATGCTCCTTCAGAAGAGATATTATAATTTGGCTTCGGTTCTGTGTGAGAGAACAATAAACATTGCTTTTAGTCCTTCACTCCCAAGCAGAGAAGAGAACCAGCAAACTCAACCCACGTGTGACGCCGGATCACATTGGTGGATTCTCCCAATAAATAAATGTAAAAGCCCGTAGGGATAATCGCTAATTATCCAAGAGGCCTAAACGGGCGGAAATTTATATTCTTTGTTTATCTGTCAATTATCCGTTTACAAAGCTTCTACATGTTCTACCTGCAAATCCGGCATAGTTGGTTGGAAATACAAGGTGTTCGAAGAATTTTAAGGAGGAAGTGGGGATCTACTTTATTGAACATATCTACAAGCTGCAATTCCGCATTTGTGTCGAACATTTTGTAACTGGTCTGGGATGAGGGTCCGTTACAGCATTTGGTTTCGACAGTGCAAGGCGTTTAATGTGGACGCTTGAAATAACAACAACAACAACAATAATAATAATAATAATAATAATAACAATAGCAATAATAATAATAATAATAATAATAATAATAATAATAATAATAATTGTCACGGCTAATCGCCGTTGCAACTCAACAGCAACGACGCAGGTCAACATGGTCGAACCTGAAGCATACTAATATTTCTATAATTCTAATATTTCTGTAATTCATTGCAAAGTAGTATCCTATAATGCAATGGTCGCAGGGTTTTATGGCCCAAGAACGTCTGGCAGCAATATAATAACTCACCACAAGGAGGGCAGCAGTCTTTGTTTTTGGCAGGTGGACGTTGGAAACCCTGCACAAAAAGAAAGTAAAGATGTAAAAAATACTGAGATTGGTGATAAAAATGAATGAAGCAAACGCAACAATAAGCACAACACAGCTCAGAAGAATAAAACATTAGTAATATATAGATTTAACGAGGCCTAAAGGCGGAGCTCTCGGGTTATTTATTCTTGTAATAAGTTAACCACGCTTGAGCCTGCGATCTAATCAAAGCCCAGTACCTGGAAAGCGGTCAAGATTTTAAAAGCTGACCTCGATGAGCTCTAGATTTGAGGCCACAACATGGACACTTGATACTGGTCGGCGGATACCTTGTTTTGACATCTGTCAATTGACAATAACATGGATGTCCAATATCAAAGTTGTACGCCATAAACTAGCTGGAGTATGGCCGCCATGTTGGGCACAAGTATACAAGTATTGATTATCATTATTAAGTTTAATAATACTTTGTCATGCTAATACAAGTAAAAAAAAAAGTACAGAAGATACAAAAAGCGCATGACTGGAGAATAATTGGGGGAAACTAAATTCCCATACAAAGAATATTCTCCAATATTAAACATTTTAAAAAATTAAGAAGTAAAATTTACATGCGGTCCAAAGCTAGCCTAATTAAATTGCATACTAAAATTGACACTTAAAATTATAAAATAAAATTTCAATACTGCGCAAAGCTAATCTAAATAAATTACATATTATTATTATTATTATTATTATTATTATTATTATTATTATTATTATTCGATTCTCTCCAGTTGTTGGGTGTTCTACTGGGTAATGTTTATTGTGTCTCAGCAACTCCCCGTGTCTGAGACACAACACTTCCGCAACAGGTGAGCAGTTCCAAGAATGGCCGATATTATTATTATTATTATTATTATTATTATTATTATTATTATTATTATTATTATTATTATTATTAAATTAACTTTGTGTTTCGTTGTCTTAAAAAAATTTGTTTCTCTTTGTTTTGTCTAAACTGCAGTGTCAAACGCAGTTGGGCATGCAAAGCCCCGCCAAAATACGCTGGTTGCACCACAGAGTTTTACATTGGCATACACAATCTTCAACTGCTATGTAACTCTGTGAGGTAAGACAATGTGAAATCACCGTGTGGAAAGCACTCGAGAACATAAAAACTATTTAGCTTCTCTTGTGCTCTCCAAACGGCCATAGTGTAGCAGGACTCGATCTGTGCAGCCGCTTGAGCCAATAGAAAGCAGATGCAAAATGCATGTCCAACGTGGCCAAAGATCTATCGTCATGCCATCTTTATCATCATCATCATCATTTCTCCTTTGCGCCAGTAGGCGCATAAGACCCGCCTCTCAAAATCCCGCCGTTAAACATGTACTGACGTGACCAGCAACCTCTAACAAACTACGTCATCAATGACTAACACACAAACACCATAGCAACTCCAACCATATTTGGCGAACCGTGAAAACAATGGTTTGCTGCTATTCTTTGAGCCGCAGCAAACAATAATATTTCCCTTGTGACTTCGAAAAAACGGGGTTCAACTGTATTTACTTACACACGCTCGTCGTCGACACTGTTGTTGTCGGTGTTGGCGTGATGGTACTGAGCAGGGATGTGGTCGTGTAACTTTTGAGAGAGCTCGTCGAGACAAAACTGATAAAACATGCGAAATAAATTCCGTTAGAACTACTTGTCAAAACAAGCCCACGATAATTATACTCAACCGATCGCTCGCTTCATCTCGAAACTCAGATATCACCAGAAATGACAGTAATTATCACGAAGTGTCCTCTTGCTCTTCTCCCCAACTTCAACATCATTCGCGTCTGAAAATATAGCCAATAGTCCAGTTTCAAGTCCTCCATGACCGCTGAATAAATCACTGAGGACGCATTTTTACAAGTTAAGCCTCTTTACTTCTTCACTGCTCTGCCTGCTCTCCTTCAAATTTCAGACACATTCCTGCCGGTATTTGTGAATAAATTCACTTCAGATGGAGGCTAACCCCGTAAAATGAGTCCTCGGTGTTTTAATTCAGTGGTCATAGAGAACTTGAAACAGGACTATTAGCGTTAGTGTCCCCCAGACTCCGGTCCTCAAGTGATGAGAAACAGCTGCCATTTACCTCTACCACATAAAAAAAAAACGCTAACCCTTACACTTAAGTTATTGCTAGAAATGGGTAGCAAATTGAAAGGGACATGTCATCCTGGATATCAAAATTTAGGCCTTTGTCTAATTACGTACATTTCCGGACGTACGTGTCGAACTAACAAGAAGACAAACGATGAAGGCAACGTAACTGTAAGAAGACCTTACAATGCAGGAAAAGCAAAAATCGTCCATGAAGGGTTACAAAAAAATTGTGTTAGTTATGAACAAACTCATCACTGCCCTTGAATGACCCTAAAAAGATAAATACCTTTTACTAACAGAGTTCGAGGTCCGTACTTAGTTCTTATTAGGGAGCTTATGTAACAGGACGGCTGGAAGACTCAGGACGGCAGAATGACGAAAAAATGTCGCGTAAGATTGGGGTTGCACAGTCTCGAGCGACATTTTTCGTCATTCTGCCGTCCTGAGTCTTCCAGCCGTCCTGTTGCATAAGCTCCCTATTAACCAAGCAGGAAGTGTGTATGGCAGAATCTTGACCGACATCGTGAGTACAGACCGAGGTCAAGATTCTCCCATACAGACTGACTAAGCTCGGTTAATAAGATGTTTATTACATGGCAAACAAGAACAATTTAAATTGTTTAATGTAACTGGTTTGTACTAACTACCCTTTTGCTTGCGAACCGTGACAAGTGGCGATGAGCTGAAATTGATTCTGCTAAAGTTTCCTCGTCCTCCTTACCTTTTTTTCTCGTCATGCTTTTTGCCACTTTCATAAATTCGTATTGGCAGAAGAAATTACTCAACATTTTTGCATTTTAGTTTGCAACTTTCTAACTGCAAAACATTATCAGTCTACATGCCGGTCTAGATGGGAAAATCTAGACTGTGATCAATATCAATTTCAGCCAATCAAATTCGTTAATTTGGTAGCCCCCAGTCCTTGTGAGACAGAGCCATTTATTAATATAAGTTACGGACCGTATTTTTTCCCATGGATTTGTGGCGCGCTCGCCTTACGCTTGCGACATAATTGTCGATGTTTCTCTTGAGTAATGACATACTTCTGTTGATATCTGTTTATTTAAATTTCCAAGTTCGTCTTTCCTTCATTCAACTAAATAGTCGCATAAACGTAAACAGTTGTCTTTGAAACCTGGTAACTTAAGCGGCTAGCACTACATAAGCAAAGGGGCACTGCTGAGGAGTACGTTTTGTGGAAATGATCCTAATTCCACTCAGTGGACCATAAAATGCAAAGGTCGCTTCAGTCGTCATGCAGTCCTTCGTTTAATACAGGGGTTTAGTTTGATACGACAGAGACGACCATATGGAACCAGGCTTTCAAGTTATCGAACCATCTATAGCCCACTACTAGTATATAACACAACAGTGAATAACTATAGTGCTTTCTGCGCATTCTGATTGGCTAGTTCGGAGGTGAATACCAAGTAGTATTCACCTCTGAGCAAACAGACAAAAACAAAATGGCTTCCCGAATACCTTCAGTTACAATTTTACATCAGTGTCAGTGACGGTGATGGATATTTACTTCACCCCGCATATCCACCACTTTTCACTTCCACTTCAGTGAATAATTGTTTAGTTGACTCTCTAGAAATATTCATGTACAGGCTAGTAAAGATTAAACGAATTGCAACAAACACAACAGAGCAGCATATAATCCACCGTACTACAAATAAAAATAACATGAGCCATACTAATATATCTGAGAAATTCAAACCTCAAAGAAGGTGTTGTAAATAAACTTGAGCTATACATACTCCTCGACACACTCGTAGGAGCGGAGGACGATTGAGTTGATGTAGTTGGTGTAGACAAAGTCGAACTCGTGTAACTTGAAGAGTAGCTACTCCGGCTTGTACTAGAAAATGTCGAGAAACTAGTTGTAGTTGGTGTGGACAAACTGAAACTCGACGTGCTGGACGATGTGCTGGTCGACACACTACTGGATACTGAGGTGGATGAGCTTGTTGTGGTCGAAGTAGAAACACTGGAGCTCGTGTAACGTGAAGTGGAACTACTTAGACTTGTAGCGGAGAACGTCGAAAAACTAGTTGTAGTTGGTGTGGACAAACTGAAACTCGACGTGCTGGACGATGTGCTGCTCGACACACTACTGGATACTGAGGTTGATGAGCTTATCGTAGTTGAAGTAGGAACACTAGAGCTCGTGTAACTTGACGTGGAACTACTTAGACTTGTAGTGGAGAACGTCGAAAAACTAGTTGTAGTTGGTGTGGACAAGCTGAAACTCGACGTGCTTGGCGATGTGCTGCTTGACACACTACTTGTTACTGAGGTGGACGAGGTGATCGTGGTTGGAGTGGAAACACTGGAACTGGTGTAACTTGAAGAGTAACTACTAAGGCTTGTACTAGAAAATGTCGAGAAACTAGTTGTAGTTGGTGTGGACAAGCTGAAACTCGACGTGCTGGACGATGTGCTGCTCGACACACTACTGGATACTGAGGTTGACGAGCTTTTCGTGGTTGAAGTAGAAACACTGGAGCTTGTGTAACTTGAAGTGGAACTACTTAGACTTGTAGTGGAGAACGTCGAAAAACTAGTTGTAGTTGGTGTGGACAAGCTAAAACTTGACGTGCTGGACGATGTACTGCTTGACACACTACTTGTTACTGAGGTGGACGAGGTTGTCGTGCTTGGAGTAGACACACTAGAACTTGTGTAACTTGAAGAGTAACTACTCAGGCTTGCACTAAAAAACGTCGAGAAACTAGTTGTAGTTGGTGTGGACAAACTGAAACTCGACGTGCTGGACGATGTGCTGCTCGACACACTACTGGATACTGAGGTTGATGAGCTTATCGTAGTTGAAGTAGGAACACTAGAGCTCGTGTAACTTGACGTGGAACTACTTAGACTTGTAGTGGAGAACGTCGAAAAACTAGTTGTAGTTGGTGTGGACAAGCTGAAACTCGACGTGCTTGGCGATGTGCTGCTTGACACACTACTGGATACTGAGGTAGACGAGGTTGTCGTGGTTGGAGTGGAAGCAGTGGAGCTCGTGTAACTTGAAGTGGAACTACTTAGACTTGTAGTGGAGAACGTCGAAAAACTAGTTGTAGTTGGCGTGGACAAGCTGAAACTCGACGTGCTCGGCGATCTGCTGCTCGACACACTAATGGAAACTGAGGTGGATGAGGTTGTCGTAGTTGGAGTAGAAACACTAGAACTCCTGTAACTAGTTGTAGTTGGTGTGGACGAAATGAAACTGAAACTGGTAGTAGGTGACGTGGAAGTTGACGTGCTCGGAGATGTACTGCTTGAGACACTTGTTGTGAGTGACGATGTAGTTGGTGTGGAAACACTGGAAATCGATGTGCTGAAGGATGTACTGCTATACACACTAGAGCTGACCGATGTGGAAGATGTTGTTTTCGAGGACACACTTGAGCTATACGAGCTTGAGGACGAGTATTTTGAACTAGGAAAACCAAACCATACAAATGTTAGTTTTCTTTAGCAATTTAGCATGATGCTTGGCATAGCATAACTAGAATTTTGGGGAAGGTTTGATCCTCTCTTCATTTTTCTTTTGTTGTTTTACTTTCTATCGTCAATATGTTGTAAGAGGGATCAACAGCTTGTCCTGAAATCAAACTTTTTATTTGAACGGTAATTAAGAAATCTTTCTTGATTTCTTATAAGTAAAGGTTTCTTTAAAACGATTTGAACTAAAAACTAACGGCAAAAAGTATGTAAAGTATGAAAATGTAAAAGAGGGGTGTTCAAAAACATGCAGGAATAACATCATTACTAATGATTTTAAAATACCAATCAATTAAATGTGACCTGTGTGATGCAGGTTAAGTTGGTTACACGCAGCTGCATTTGTATCAACACGTAGAGAAGCACAAGAATGCGTCTTCCTCTATTGGAAAACATTTCCGTATGAAAAAGTCTTATGTGCCCAATGATCTTACCGAGAATTTTACCATTTTAAAAAAGTGCAAGAACAAGTGTGCCTGTCTCATTTATGAAATGTTTTTTATTAATGAACCGAGACCCATTGTCCAAAACCTTTTTAATCATTCCTAATTATGTTATTCTTGCTTTTTTTTTAACAACTCTTTTTTACATTTTCATACTTTACATAATTTTACTTCTTTGTTTTATATTTATACCTATGCAAAAAGTTTTATCTTCACTTTTAGCTTGATAATGACAAAACTAAGTTCGGTCAAAACGCCGAGTCTTTTTACCCTTTTTTTCTTAATTTCATTCTGATATTTGTTGCATAAAGATAACTTACATATTTTGCAATGGTGAAGATTAGTAAGTGGACTAAGTAGATATCTTTTCCACACTCAACCAATTTACCACTTATAGAAACAATCAAATGGCTTGTGATTTTAACAAGAGAGGGATTAATGCAGACTTCAAGTATTTCTTAAGCCCCAAACTTTCCAGAATTCTAAGAAATAGAAACTCAGCGAAAATATTTTAGCACATTGTGTTGTGCTACAAGATGCTTTATATTTTCCTTCATGCAGTCATTTGAATTATTTTATTTTAAATGAATATCACATCCTTTCTTCTCTTTAAAGTTTATAAAGGTCAGTGCAGAAATGATGCTAATGATTCAAACCAAATAATCAGTCTTACTCCATTCTGTATTCATTTCACGCCCTTTTATTCATCCAAAAAAGTCCCTTTCTCCCTTAACACACTATTGAATCCCATGTTAAGCTCATAACCTGCTGGGTGACACTCTTGATGTCCGTGTCGGTGGTTTTAAAGTAGGCCGTCCCCTACTTGAAGAACCAATGGTGTGTCGAGTTCCTGTAGAGCCGGTCGAGCTGGAAGAGAAATATATCCCCGTGCTTCTTTGTGAAATCGACTGATATGACGACGACGAAGTGCTGGTCCTAAAAAGGAAATTCTTGTTAAGTTTGGTAAAAGCACAGTCAGCTGAGAAACAAACGTCACTTTTCAACCTTGTTCAAAGTGATAGAATCTTCCTCGCCGATACAAACTGGGAATTCATCCAAACTTTTATAGCACAAAATAATGAAAATCATCCCAACCAATCCATTACTTCAATGCCATCATGACCACCATCACTACCATCATCAAGTTTTTCAACATTTTTTCATTATTATGAAACTACACCTTATTACGAAATTAACATCTTCTTTAATCATGCTAACTCTCAAAACTACCATCAGCCCATTGTCTTTCTTTCATTTTAATTTAATGCTGATATTGCTGATAAGACCCATGACAGGACCAAGCACTGAACAACCGACAGTAAGCTCAACAATCCATTGAAACCTCCAGTAAAGCATATTTATCTGCTGTTTTACAGGTTATGGTACCGGTGTAGTGTGATTGAGGATTGGAAATTGTTTGTTTTGTAATGAATCCACTCTTTGATTTTTGTTGGCAGGAGCTGATCCCAAGTCAGTGGTTTGTGCTTTTTTTAAACAAGGACTCTGTTCAAAGGGGGACAAATGCAAATTCTCACACGATATTTCTCTGGAGAGAAAAGGAGAGAAGAGAAGTATTTATGTTGATTCCCGGGATGTCGAAGGTACTGACTGTTTTTTCTGCATCACTGTTCATGAGCAGAGGTTGCAATAAATTTGAAGTCAGCAGTTGTTCTGAGGGGAGTAACTGGCCGTATCAACAAGGGGCCTAATGGTTCCTTTCTCTCAACAAAGTGGCTATTCATACAGGACCAATGATTATTACAGGTTCAATAACTAGGGTTGTAGCTAAGAATAAATTCATCCACTTGAAGGTTCTATTGAGGCGGCAAGTTCATGCTCTGAGCATCAAAGGGACCTGGAAACAAGATTGTTCCCAGTGTCTCGCAACACCAGGCATTCTTCAAGATGGCGAAAACGGCGAAAGAAAAGACAAGCACAATAATACTTAAAACAATGCTTTCATTTCATTTTGTTCCAGTATCGATAAATTCTAGTGATAATTTCGTATACTAACAGAAATTCCGTTTTTTTGTTAACGCATCGAATGACTGTTAACCTTTGTAGGGAATAATTTGCAAACTTCTCAGTCACTTCAATCGACAGCCAAAACTCAATGGCAATCACCCCTTTCTGAAGCGGCGATTCTCACCTGAAAGCTGCAAGGTTTTCAGATTTTTTTTATCAATGCCAGATAAATTTTTTTGTCACTATTCAGCAAAGCAAGTGTTTTTTTTTTTGGTCTGTCATAGATACCATGGATAAATGGGATCAAAATAAATTGGAAGAGGTTATTGAGAAAAAAACATGGTGAAAAAGGAAAACCAGTGGGAAAAACAGATATAGTAAGTTAAGATATAGCAAGCTAAGTATATCCCATACACCTTATTCCAAATTGGCTGCCATTTTAGTATTCTTTTGTTTGATTGCAAATTGGCCCTTTTAGCCTCGTTCGAGTTTAAATATCCTTTTGAATTTTACGTTTGAAAGCGAGGTCAAGATGGCCAATTTGCAAGGAAACAAAAGAATACTAAAATGGCGGCCATTTTGGAATAAGGTGTATTAAAAGACTTTTAATTGCTGTCCTTATGATGTCTCTCATCACCTTAGTAATCCTTACTATGCCTCTTGAATTTTATTCAAGATGTGTCAGCAATAAATATTTAACAATAATTCCATTTGCGTTTGTTGGATATAAGATGGCACATATATAGCGCCAAGTTGGCTATAACCAGTCTCATATCCAACAAGCGCAAATGGAATAATTGTTTTATTAAATTCCTTTAACTCCAAAAATTTGGAAGTACGAAATACGAGTGAAAAAAGCAAGAAATTCCAAGCGAAATCCAAAAATCTCGATGAAGAAAGGGTGTTGTGTAATACCTTGTCGTCAGACAGACTTAGGCTCATGAATGAAGGGGTAGTTTCTAAAGAAACTATGGTGCTGCGTCGGTGGGGAAGTAGTATACAAAGATTTGGTTTTATCAATGGAGTTGATAATGTAAATTGGCCACCGTACAGAGATTCTAAAAGCTGACGTTTCGAGCGTTAGCCCTTCGTTGGATTCGCTCTGACGAAGGGCTAACGCTCGAAACGTCAGCTTTTAGAATCTCTGTACGGTGGCCAATTTACATTATCAACTCCGTTGATAAAACCAAATCTTTGTAGACTTAGGCTCATCACAAAAACATTTCTTGCCCTTTTCCGTACTATACTTCTAAACGCCAGAATTGATCCAAACTTTCCGCAAGAATGGTTTTTTTTTTTCATTTTTGGCTTTATTCAAAGCAATCCTTAACACAATCATTTACTACATAAGGTCAAACTAAGGTACAGTATATGAGCTGATAACGAGATTGAGTGAACCAATCAGAGCACGCACTCCTCACATGCCCCAGGATGCCCCCCCCCCCCCCCCCCCGGTTGACGAGTAAAATAATCTGGCATTAGACAGAGTAAAATCTGTTAAGTATCGCTCTCAGGGTTCAATGGGTTAGACATAAGAGCATTTGTAAACGATGTCAATATTAATCAATTTTTTCTAAAAATTATGCAAATGGTGCGGGATTTGTATTTTAGGTTTGCAAGTTTTTCTTGGAGGCTCTTGAAAAGAATTTGTATGGATGGTTTTGGAATTGCCCTAATGGTGCCAAGTGTATCTACAGACATGCTCTGCCGCCAGGCTTTGTGCTAAAAAAGAAACAAGAAAAGGAGAGTAAAGAAGAAATATCAATTGAAGAATTTATAGAAACAGAGGTATGTGAAATGGTAATAAATAAAAATTGTTGAAGTGCCTCAAGAATTTTGTATTTTCTCTTCTTAAACATGAAGATGCACTATAAAAGGTGTGATGCTTGAGGCACATGCAAATGATTTATCAATCAAACATGGATGCAACCGAGCTCTTTGATAAATTGTGCAATACATGTTAAAAAAACCCCTTATGGTAATGTGCCCATAATATGTCATTAAAATTAGTATTCTCTGTCTTTCTTTCTTTTCATCCTGAGTCCCTTTTTCTTGCGCTTGAAGTATCTATTAGGGCTTCTGTCTCTGTGTTGCTGTTTGTTAATCACGATCTTGGATAATTAATCAGTTGTGCTTTAATGAATTCGAACAAAAGCAGTGCGTGAAGCCACACCTTTTATAGTGCGTTTTTGTGTTTAAAACGTAGATGAGCATGTCAAAATTTTGATTGATTTATTTTTTTCACTATGATTCACGATTTTTTTGGTTTTGCTTGCAGAGGTCAAAGCTTGGGGAGAACCTAACCAAATTAACATTAGAAACTTTCTTAAAGTGGAAGAAAAGAAAGGTAAGCCCTTTAATAATAATAATAATAATAATAATAATAATAATAATAATGACAATGACAATGACAATGACAATGACAATGACAATGACAATGACAATGACAATGACAATGACAATGACAATGACAAGGACAAGGACAAGGACAAGGACAAGGACAAGGACAAGGACAAGGACAAGGACAAGGACAAGGACAAGGACAAGGACAAGGACAAGGACAAGGACAAGGACAAGGACAAGGACAAGGACAATGACAATAACAATAACAATAAGCTTGTTAGCCCTCATTGTAATTTTAAAACTAAGTACACAAATACGACCTGACATGTACAGTATAGTACACCTGACTTTTTATTGTGTGCTTATGTGCTGGCAGTTAAAAGAGAAGACAGACAAATTTGAGGCAGAGCAGGCAAAGAAAAAGGCTGAATTTAAATCAGGAAAAGTTATTGGAAGAGTAAGTACAATGCATAGTGTTTTTTTTGTGTGTGTTTTGCTGTTATAAAAACACTACATCAATTTATCGGAGCGTAGGTGCCATAAATGTAGCGCGAGGGGAGGCTGCCCTCTCCTCAGCAGCAAGAAGGTCACCATGGCAACTGAGCTACAGTTCACAGTTTACTTACTTAATATGGGTGGGTGGGAAAAGAAACAAGCAAGTGAAAAAGCAACTTGAGCCAAAGCACATTACATTGCCCCCTCCCTGGAAACCCCCCTCCCCCCCCCCCCCCAAAAAAAAAAAAAAATCCCAGGCAAGATCACTGCATTGGCTTGTTAGAAAATGTTATTCCATCAATGTTTTTTTACCTTCCAACAATCATATCCGAGTGAGAAATCAAAAGAAGGGTCCTTTCCCATGTTTTGTGACTACAGTGAAACCTCTAGATTAAGCGACCACCCTCTGGGTAACGGCTAGTGGCCGCTTAATGGAGGTTGGCCGCTTGATAGATGTTTGTCAACAATTAGAAACGTCACTTTACTCTAAAACAAACACCTCGCACCGAACGAAAATACAGTACTATTAGAAAAAACAAATTCTCCTCAAAATGTTGAGATTAGGTTCTCCCAACTTAACACGAACAATCTAAACTATGGTGTAAACTGAGGTGATTTTATGACCGGAAAAGGCGGCAATGTCTGTAACTGAGGCGTTGCATTACGGGTCCATAATTAATTTTAAAAATTCTTGCAAGAAAGTCTGTTGCTGAAAATCCAAAAGTGTATTAAAACTCTTGGTGACCACTTAATAGAGGTGAAAACAATGGAGGTTTGATTTACAATATTATTCTACAGTTATTTCGAGGCTTTTATTACTGGAGGTTCCACTGTATTTTGCTGTAGGTCAGTGGTAGGGAAGTGTTCATGTTCAAACCCGAGTTGGCCGAAGATGACGCCGAAGATGATGAAGCTACAGAAGATATGAGTGTATACAGACATAACGATGATGATGATGATAATGATGAGGTCAGAGAGTATTCGTTGGCGTTTGGATATCAAATACGTACCTCTTCCGTAGCAAAATTATGACTAGTTCAATTTTTTCCACATTGGCCAAAAATGAACTGGAGACTTTAATGGAGAATTAACCTACAATGCTACCCGAGAAACTGAGTAGCAAGATAATTTATTATCTAGATCTCCCACCTTTGAATCAAGCGGCAAAAGCATACATAAAAATTTAGCCGGCTGTGCTGTCAAGTATGGCCTACTGAAGTAAACCATCCATGGTGGTGTACTGGTTGAGTTGTGTAGTATTGCGTTTTATGGACTCTTTTTTTTCATTTTTAAGCAACAGTTTGAGCGTTAAATGCCGCATAAACCTATGCAATGGTTTGTCGTTGGTTTTCAGACAGATAGAGTCGGCTGTTGCTTGTCATGAAAGCTTGAAAATTCTCTTATTCTAACTAAAGTATCTTTTTGAGGACGTTGCTCGATATGTGTAGATAACTGGCAACGAATGAGCTGCAATCGAACAAGTTTGATTTTTGGTAAAACACAATTTTTATCCCGACGTTTGCGGTGCTAAATCTCTCTGGTATTTCGGTCTCTTTGTCACACTTTTTCTGTCCTTCCCTCACTTTTCGCTGAGCTCTGCCCCGCTACCCACCGCTTACGATGAAACTCGCCATTTTGGGTAACTGCAGAGAAGGACAATGCTTGTATGCCAAAGGTTGTTATCATTTTCAGGATGAAAAAGGAATAACTAAAGCAAAAGAAATCACCTTAGAACAAATGTCATTTGCCGCAAGTGAAGCAGATGGAACCGGCACAGTTGATAAGTCTAGCAGTGCTGCAGAGCGATTAAAACATAATGAAACCACGAGCACGACCAGTCCACAAGACAGACAGGTAAATAAATGAAACAGCTTACAGATGGTGTTCAACGTAAATCTTGTCCTTAAACTGCTCCTGTGATAATAAAATCACTTCCTTTTTTTTCTTCAGATAGCTTAACACCTGACTGGATTTTGGATTTCACGGTCCGCCATTACTCACGTTCAAAACTGACCGATAGGACCTCAGAGGGTTGGATCCAAGGAAAAGTGACGTCAAAGGCTCACTAGCTTTTCAGCTTGTGAATGCAGCTAATTATATATGCAAAACGCGAGTTTAAAAGTCTGAAAGCCCTGTGGCGTACACAGGTATTTGCATTCTTAAACCTTTAACGTCATTTTCTCCTCGATCTAGCTCTCTCGAGATCTTAAAGCTGGTAATGGCGGACCATTAAATTGGAACTGAACTCCAGTTAAGATGAACAGGTGCCTTTTTGAAATCAAAACTTTGGTCTCTTAGTGTTTAGTTGCG
>OX421458.1:28832512-28835924 GCA_949126865.1 Montipora capitata | reverse complement strand
GTGTTTAGTTGCGTACTACATTGTTATTGCGCATACGTTCTGCACATTTCGAGATACTCGAATTTCCTATGGGTGATGCTTATTAATACAGGGATATTTTTGCGCCGTTTAAAACTATCCGGAGAAAGTAGATCTTAGTAAGTACTCATGGTATCCAAAAAAGAAAATTGGGGGTAACCATGCATTTTTGAGAGATAATTAAGCTTCAATTTGGAAAAGAACGCCATACATTGCTTTGTATTTTAAAGCTTTTTACAATTATTATTCATCAATTATCATTTTTAAAATGCGTGGTTACCCCCAATTTTCTTTTTGGATTTCAATAACACTTATAGACCGATTTCATAAATGGCCGCCAAAAACGTATTCTTTTGTTTATGTGCTAATTAGACTCACTAGCCTCGTTTGCATGGACAAAATACAATAGAAATGTCGTTCGAGAGCGAGGCTAGTGAGTCCAATTAGTACATAAACAAAAGAATACATTTTTGGCCCTCATTTATGCAATCGGTCTATTAAGATCTACATTTCCGGCAGAATCATAAACCGGGGCAAAAATACCTTTGAATTAGTAGGCACCGTCCTTAACTTAGTTTTGAAATCCAAAGAAAAATAAGAATTGATTTTTTGGTCACAGGCGCACTTTAAGCTTGTTGCAGTTTGTAGTAACGACAGCTCATTAGAAGAGCTCAGGTGCCCGTTTCTCGAAAGTTCCGAAAACTTTCCGGGCCCGAAAAGCCATTTGTGAACCTGCCAACCGCTTGTTTTGGAAAGCCGATATTTTAATATGTTTTCAAGGTAACAAAAAGCAAACTGAGTGTAAAGTTTGACGACTTAAATCCTCTCCGTTCTTGAGATACAGAGGGAATTGTGACACCCGAAAATGGCCCCGTAAAGTTTCGGGACTTTCGAGAAACGGGGCCCTGATCCGAAAATGCAAAAAATGTAGATGCACGTGGATCTAAATAAGCGTCATAAAATGTCCCGTCGCTCTTCTCCCCAACTTCAGGATCACTCATTGTTGGAGCAAAGAGAATTAACGTCACAGAGTGTCCTCTAAACCCCTTTCCTCGAGTAAAGAGAAACAGCAAGCTTTCCCCCAATCTAAAAATAACGCATACCCAAACGTTAACCTTAATTGTCTCAAATTGGAAGATAGCATCCAGACTTCAAGGAACGTGGTGTTCGTCAAAATTCGACGTGCGTCTTATCAGCCGCATGCATTTATGGACCGAAATGAGTTAATTTGATGGTGCCCCGCACTGGTATCGCGGAGGTTCGAACACCGTTAAAGACCTGTAAGTTTAAGACTAATGTTATTATTTCCTAATCCACTGATATTTCTACTGATTCAGGCGCCCGACACAACTGAAGTTGTTGAAAATGGCCTGGATGAAGCTTGCGGGGGGAGCGATGTTCCTCTCGAGGATAGAGCAGGATTAGTAAATGGAATACCAATCGAGGAAAGTCTATTTCAAGAGGACGATATTGATGACTTAGAACTTGATGATCTCGAAATTGTTGATTAATGCTTGACAAGTTAATAATATAACAATTTTCGTACGAATGACTGGAAACAAAACTCTATATTATAATCTCTATAAAGTATCATGATAAATATATTTCTTAAATAATAACAGGAACCCGTTTCTTGAAAGTCCCGGTAACTTTTCGGACCTGAAAAGCCGTTTGCGAAACTGGAATTGCGTCTGTTACCATGGTCTTTAGAAAACAAAAGGCAAAGTGATTGCAGAGGTAATTGTGACACCCGAAAACGGCTCCAAACATTTCGGGACTTTCAGACCCGAAAACAACCTTGTACAAGATTATAGACGGGACGCAACGGGATAGGAATTCTCAGTATCTTTTTTTGACTGATTAAATGATCATGCTTTTGGATTTAAGCCATTGGCTCAAATCATCTAAGATCTTTAGAGTGGTAGGTTGTGATTGTCATCTCTGTGTAAGGACGATTGAAACCCATTTGACAGAACTAACGGCCAGACCGGGCATTTGGAAAGACTAACTCCACATCGCCTTCAAATTAACACACTTTCGAGGATGATTTTTACCACAATTGCTTGTGATCTCGCGATGTAATTGGCTAATAAGAGTCTAGACAACGCTGCTCGCGTCAACTTTCTCTTGTTGTAATAGCCAATAAGAAACTCTGATTTTGTGAAATAAACCAATCAGGCTGTGCCTCTTAAATCCGCAACATTTTGACCACTATAGTGACCAATATCAGTGTCAGTGACAGTACAAACAACGCTAATATACTCCAGAAGAATGCGAGGAGGCATCATGCAAGTTGCATTTTCTTTGCAAACTGACGGATCTGGCCTGCGAGTTCTGACAAAAGGAAAGCGCCCTAAGACAAAAATAATCTCCTGCTACCTGCCAATAGACCTTTTCGGCTTGTACATTTTGTTTTCCCAATACAGATCATGTGATAATACTCAGGAGGCTTGGTCCTTTGTTTTGTTCATTAAAAAGAGTGCATGCAGGCATATTCATGCTTGCATGCCCTCATTTTAATGAACAAAACAAAAGACCAAACCTGCTGAGTATTATCACATGATCTGTATTGGGAAAACAAAATGTACAAGCCGAAAAGGTCTATTAACTAAAGGCTCATTTACACTGCAAAGAAAGTCTGGTTCGGATATATTAAAAAAGTGGTTTGGACCAATTTTTCTTTATCCCGTTGACACAAATGAAAGTTAGGTTGGGCTCACGAAAAAAAGGGACCTTACTTAAGGCCCCATTATCAGCAACCGTGCCGATTTTCGGAATCCGGACTAGACTTTTACTGCAAAGGGTTCGGAGTGGTTTTTTTCCGGTTTTGGGCCCATAACGGCCTATGGTCCCAAAACCAGAGAAACACTGGTCTGGATCCATTTCATGAAAACCTGGTACGGATGGTTCACACAGCAAAAATATGTGGTCCGGACACAGGTTTTTGTGTAGTGTAAATGTGGCTTGTCAGTTGTGAACTTAAATTAGTGGGTTGTTTTCGTTGTAAAACGTATTCCCGTGGTTGCAGCGAATTTGCCATTAGCATGCTATTTTTAATAACTTAATTCTTTAGCAGCTTGACGGACAGATAATTCGTAAAGCAACTGAGATTTAAGTAAAAACTTGGGAAAACCTTTTGTTTATCCGATATCGGATACTGCAAACAACACGCGATGCAATGGTTCGAAATCGCGTGAAAATCTTACGGGAAACTCTGTAAAGGAGTATTTATTTGTCTCTATCTCTAAATTTTGTTTAAAAAGCGATTTCGAATCCCTTGTGGGAAACTTTCACTTGTAGCTGAAAAAAGTATTTTAAGATTGTCCTCAGTCGGAAATTAGTACTAGTATAAACAACTAAAAACAACGAATGTAAGATCCGTGCCATTTCAAAT
>OX421458.1:28820012-28827512 GCA_949126865.1 Montipora capitata | reverse complement strand
GGAAAACCGGAGTACCCGCAGAGAAGAGGACCAAGAAACTCAATCCACACATGACGTCGAATCTGGGAATCGAACCCGGGCCACATTGATGGAAGGCGATTGCTCTCACCACTGCGCCATCCCTTCACAATCAAACAAAGCTATCTCAGCCTCAAGGGAAATACGATACTTTTCGCGGCAAAATACATTTACTTGGGAAAGGGTTGATTCGATGAATTAGTGGAATTAGAGGCTCCCCTTGAGCTCCTGTCCATTCTGAACCGATAGCAGTGCATTTCGTATAAAGTACTAAACGCTTGTTGGTGTCACCCTGATAAATAGTGCAAAAAGAATATTAATAATACTGTCAGTCAATATATTTCAGCAAGATATGACAACAGCTCTAATAGACTTCAATGCCGACTAAAAAGCAAACACGACAAAATACAATTCCCATCTACTACTTACAGCCATTCAATATTTGTGTACATTGCCAACGTTGCAACATCAAGCTTTTTGATTGGATTGCCTGTCATTTCCCTGAAGTTTTACAATAATATAATCAAACAAGAAAAATGTACATTAGCAAAAGTATACAATACAAATTAAAGGGAAACTCTACTCCTTTACAAAAGAAAAACTGACTTTAATCCGCGGAGATCTCTGTTTGCAACCAATTTTGTTTTTAAATTCCATGCGTCTGTTCAGTAATAGATCACAGGAGACGTTAAATTGTGGTAAGAACATCATTGACACTCGGTTATGGCCTCGTGTGCTACTTTCTTGTTCTGATCACATTTTGACGTCATCTGTGATCTATTACTCACGGGGGCGTAGCGTTCATATACGCACGTACGCCCGCGCGTACAGCTCAAATCCGGGAATCCTTATTCCATGGAGGCATTAATTTTTTTTAGTCATAAAATCGGGCCAAGTTTTTTACATTTCAAATTAAAGTAGTGTCTGTGTGTGAGTATTTCCAGTATCTTTTCATTAACCCACACAGGCCTGGCCAAACGGATCCAACATCATCCAACATTAAAGCAAGCACACAGCCGTGCGTCTGTTGAGTCTCAACAGCCTTTACGGTGGTTGATTTACCTTTATCAGTCAACTCGTTTGATAAAACCATCCTCTTCTAGCAAAGGTCTCTTTTCGTTTGCATTCGCTGGGCTGACCAATAAGAGAAAAGAGACTTCTACCATGGGTCGAAACTAGGGGAAAAGTTTTTGGCTTCGTGCATGTTTACATGAAAACCATTGGGTATGGGTATGGGTATGGTATCTTTATTTAAACACGGTATTTCCTTCAGGTATACATTTACATTGAAGTATGGAAAAAGTAACTTCCTAACTAATCTAAAAACTAAGTTAAAAACTAAAATAATAAAAAAGAAAACACCTGCTTTTCAAGGAGGCCGTGTGTAAAAAAAAACAGAATATCGCTAATTAAATTATTTGTCAATCGAAATTTGTGTCTCTTAATTTTCCCTTAAATATACTAGGGGATGTCAATCGCCGCACCTCCAGAGGCAAGCCATTCCATAACACACTTCCGCTATAAAAAAGACTTCTTTTATAAAATTCAGTACGGGGTTGCGGAACAGCGAGCTTGTATTCATTCTCCCTAAGGTTATAGCTAGTTAAATCGCAGCGACGAACAAAACGCGAACAAAACCATTCGATGATGTACAAATGTTTACACTAACTCGTTCAATCCGGTTACAAATCGCTGTTTTATTACTCAAAATGGCATCCAAAGCCAAAATCAGAAAATACAGGCGCGTTAAACTAGACTTATAGTGAAGTGGAACTGTGACTCGGAGTCGTTCGATGTTACTCATCACAACAAGATTCTGAAGGCCTCGAGTGAGAGTCCATGAAGAGCAAATATGAGGACATATGAAGTGAATTTGTACGTTACGTGAGTATGACGAGAGAAAAGATTCCCGGCACACAACACCAGTCTTTTTTCTCGTAAGAAAAATCGCCAGCAAAATGCTGTAGATTCTGGTAACTCGGCCGCCATCTTGCAATCCAGAAGAATCGCGAGCGGGCTTAGACTATCCGGATTCGTGGGATACGTTCTTTACACAAACGAAAAGTTTCGGATTCAAAGTATTCGGATACAAAGTTTCCATTTTGGATTCCGGATTCGTGACGAATTTGGGAACCTTTCATACTGGATTCATGTTTGTTTGTTGGTTAACACCAAAACGAATCCTGTACTAAACCGTTCCTAAACTTTTGCTGTAGAGTAAACGTAGTCTCACTTTGATTCAACCACCGTCCACAACCTTGGACGGCACTCTTCAAACCGCATGCCCCATGATATGTTTGCTGACTGTGACTTGAGCTTGCTATGTCCCGCGCATTCCTTTATAGTAATTCCGCTGTTGTTACGTGAGCCCGCACAACACGAAGTATCACACGAGGATTCGGTCGCTAAGTAACTTTCCCGCACATGGTCGCGCATGGTCGCACATGCTCAACACAGTGAGTTTCGACCGATGGCAAACGTCTCTTTTCCAGTATTCGTCAGCCCAGCAAAAATAAAAGAAAAGAGATCTCTGCTAGAAGGCAAATACAACTAATTAATCGTCTTTTAAACACAGACTGTATGGAAACGATAACTCCGACCCAAAGGAGAGATAATGGAGATGTAAGATCTAAGTACTGACACTCTAGCGAGCTATCGAGTAAAACCAAAGGACCCACTGATCCATGACAAACTGTGGTTCATTAATGAAACTTACAGGGACGTAATTTCTGTTTTTCTTCCAAACACGGGAAGCTCCAATAGCTGGTTATATTCCAGAGACCTGTGAAGCAAAACATGAGCTCAAAGGTCCACCAAATTCAGAGCTAATAGTAAACATCTAGCAGGAGAGAAACGTTCTTTTGGTCTTAATTTGAGGGAGGAAGCAGCCCTTAATTTTGAGGTATAAAGTATCACAGTTTTTCGCTCAAACCGAAAATAAGAGACTTCAGGCAACAGCAATAAAAACTATAGAAGCTGCCATAATATCAAATAATATCCTGCTTACAAGAGCAACTACACACCCCCTTGGGCGCCCCATCCACGTGAATGCAGTATGGCCCAGTGGTTAGGGCGCTTGCCTTGAGATCCCGAGATCCCGGGTTCAAGACCCGCTCTGACCACTCGCTGAATTTGTTCCTGGTAGTCCCTGTTGCAACTTCCCAGCTGCACTTGTAAATAGCGAAACTGGTTTGCCTCCGGCCAGTTGGGATTCTTAACAGTTGTTACTGTTCTGTTCTGTTGTTTCGTTGTGTTTCATTGGCCCTGAAAAGCCCCATTGGGGAGCGATTAATTTAGTATGTAATGCAATGCGTCTTCATTTGAAAACGCATACTTTTCGATGAGTTTTCGCCTGTCATCCACCCTAAGACGCCCGAAAACGCTGATCAAAATGGAGACATTCGAAAACGGTTTCAAAAGTGAAGAGTTTTGAGAACCTGACGCATCGTTTTCAAAACGCTCCAGTTTAAGTGTGGACATGAAAAAACGGAGCCCAATGAAAACGATGACGTTTAAAAACGGTGACGGTGACTTATTAATTTCGATGAGGATTTAGTTTCGCTTGTGCTTCAATACCAGTTAGGATGCCTCACACATGTGACGGAAACGCAGGCTGTTTACCATTTACCAAAAAAATCCCGAAATTTCGGTTAGGATGTAAACGGTAAGCCTATTTTGGTCTTCCCAAACGGAAATTTTCCGGAGAAAACGGGATTTCTTGAAAGGTAGTCCAAAATTCCCAAACGGAATTTCCAAACAGAAAACGTGTTCACCATTTGCATTCCCCCATGATTTTGCCTCTGTCCAGACTCTCTCGGTAAACTTGAACGAATTGTGTAAATGGTACACACCGATCCCAACTGAATTTCCCATTCGGGAGTTTTTGCTTACCATTTTCACAAACCTAGTACCAACCGGTTTCTGCTTGAAAATGGTAAACAATAGACCTCTTTACCTTGTACATTTTGTTTTCCCATTTCAGACCACGTGATGATACTCTAGGGAAAACTTTCTTTTAAATGTCGTCCTATGCACGTGAATATGTACGCATAACTTATGAAAAAACAAAAGGAAAATTCCCTTGAGAACATCACGTGGTCTGAAATGGGAAAAGAAAACGTACAAGCTAAAGAGGTCTATTAACCGCAATCACCGGCAAAAGACAACACACTTGTTAATTAAAAAAGAATAGTAAATAAATCTAATCCATTTCACCATTGACGTCAAAAATATCAAAGGGAATTTTTTTCGTTACTTACAAAGTAAGCAGGCTGCAGTTATCAAATGCCCAAGGAGTTATCGTTTTGATATTATTGCGATTCAAATTCCTTCAAAAACAAAACAAAAAAAAACATCAGCTGTGACAGGATAGGTTTTTTTCGTTAATAACTGCGAATCAATATTTGTTTTGCGTTTTCTACTTACAGCTGTTTCAGCTTCGTCAGACCTGAGAATGTATTCCTTTCTATCTTTGTGATCAAATTATGCTTCAGGTACCTGCCAAAAACGAAACTTTTCTTTTAATAGTGAATCAAATCAAAACTCCCGGATATGACCATATATAAGCCTGGCGACAAGAGGATTTGAACCTTTTCGTGCCTCCGCAAGCAAAGAAAAGATTTCCGGACGGGAGGATTGTTTCCCAAGGTATACAATTATTTTCGCACCACTCACAAACGAAAAGTTTCGGATTCAAAGTATTCGGATACAAAGTTTCCATTTTGGATTCCGGATTCGTGACGAATTTGGGAACCTTTCATACTGGATTCATGTTTGTTTGTTGATTAACACCAAAAGGAATCCTGTACTAAACCGTTCCTAAACTTTTGCTGTAGAGTAAACGTAGTCTCACTTTGATTCAACCACCGTCCACAACCTTGGACGGCACTCTTCAAACCGCATGCCCCATGATATGTTTGCTGACTGTGACTTGAGCCTGCTATGTCCCGCGCATTCCTTTATAGTAATTCCGCTGTTGTTACGTGAGCCCGCACAACACGAAGTATCACACGAGGATTCGGTCGCTAAGTAACTGCCGCACATGGTCGTGCATGGTCGCACATGCTCAACACAGTGAGTTTCGACCGATAGCAAACGTCTCTTTTCCAGTACTCGTCAGCCCAGCGAAAATAAAAGAAAAGAGCTCTGTGCTAGAAGGCAAATACAACTAATTAATCGTCTTTTAAACACAGACTGTATGGAAACGATAACTCCGACCCAAAGGAGAGATAATGGAGATGTAAGATCTAAGTACTGACACTCTAGCGAGCTATCGAGTAAAACCAAAGGACCCACTGATCCATGACAAACTGTGGTTCATTAATGAAACTTACAGGGACGTAATTTCTGTTTTTCTTCCAAACACGGGAAGCTCCAATAGCTGGTTATATTCCAGAGACCTGTGAAGCAAAACATGAGCTCAAAGGTCCACCAAATTCAGAGCTAATAGTAAACATCTAGCAGGAGAGAAACGTTCTTTTGGTCTTAATTTGAGGGAGGAAGCAGCCCTTAATTTTGAGGTATAAAGTATCACAGTTTTTCGCTCAAACCGAAAATAAGAGACTTCAGGCAACAGCAATAAAAACTATAGAAGCTGCCATAATATCAAATAATATCCTGCTTACAAGAGCAACTACACACCCCCTTGGGCGCCCCATCCACGTGAATGCAGTATGGCCCAGTGGTTAGGGCGCTTGCCTTGAGATCCCGAGATCCCGGGTTCAAGACCCGCTCTGACCACTCGCTGAATTTGTTCCTGGTAGTCCCTGTTGCAACTTCCCAGCTGCACTTGTAAATAGCCAACTGGTTTGCCTCCGGGATTCTTAACAGTTGTTGTTATTGTTCTTTTCTGTTATTCGTTGTGTTTCATTGGCCCTGAAAAGCCCCATTGGGGAACGATCAATTTAGTATGTAATGTAATGCGTCTTCATTTGAAAACGCATACTTTTCGATGAGTTTTCGCCTGTCATCCACCCTAAGACGCCCGAAAACGCTGATCAAAATGGAGACATTCGAAAACGGTTTCAAAAGTGAAGAGTTTTGAGAACCTGACGCATCGTTTTCAAAACGCTCCAGTTTAGGTGTGGACATGAAAAAACGGAGCCCAATGAAAAAGATGACGTTTAAAAACGGTGACGGTGACTTAATAATTTCTATGAGGCTTTAGTTTTGTTTGTGCTTCAATACCAGTTAGGATGCCTCACACATGTGACGGAAACGCAGGCTGTTTACCATTTACCAAAAAAATCCCGAAATTTCGGTTGGGGTGTAAATGGTAAGCCTATTTTGGTCTTCCCAAACGGAAATTTTCCGGAGAAAACGGGATTTCTTGAAAGGTAGTCCAAAATTCCCAAACGGAATTTCCAAACAGAAAACGTGTTCACCATTTGCATTCCCCCATGATTTTGCCTCTCTCCAGACTCTCTCGGTAAACTTGAACGAATTGTGTAAATGGTACACACCGATCTTAATTGAATTTCCCATTCGGGAGTTTTTGCTTACCATTTTCACAAACCTAGTACCAACCGGTTTCTGCTTGTAAATGGTAAACAACCTCAATCCATTTCACCATTGACGTCAAAAATATCAAAGGGAATTTTTTTTCGTTACTTACAAAGTAATCAGGCTGCAGTTATCAAATGCCCAAGGAGTGATCGTTTTGATACGATTGCCATTCAAATTCCTTCAAAAACAAAAACAAAACAAAAAACATCAGCTGTGACAGGATAGGCTTTTTTCGTTAATAATTGCGAATCAATATTTGTTTTGCGTTTTCTACTTACAGCTGTTTCAGCTTCGTCAGACCTGAGAATGTATTCCTTTCTATCTTTGTGATCAAATTATGCTTCAGGTACCTGCCAAAAACGAAACTTTTCTTTTAATAGTGAATCAAATCAAAACTCCCGGATATGACCATATATAAGCCTGGCGACAAGAGGATTTGAACCTTTTCGTGCCTCCGCAAGCAAAGAAAAGATTTCCGGACGGGAGGATTGTTTCCCAAGGTATACAATGATTTTCGCAGCACTCAACTTAAACAAAGAGACACTCGCCAAGGAGAAAAAGACTTCCTAAAAAATTGATACAGAGTTTCGTTTCTCTGGAAGCAAATTTTTCTTCCACAACAAATGCATGTGCATGTTCTTCAAATATTAACAATTCTATTGTTACCCTGTATCATCAGTGTTTTCAAGGTTAAAGGCGAAAGAGTGAGATGGCTGAAGGAGGCAAGATTGGGCGATTGGAAGAGTTTTGAGAACCTGACGCATCGTTTTCAAAACGCTCCAGTTTAGGTGTGGACATGAAAAAACGGAGCCCAATGAAAAAGATGACGTTTAAAAACGGTGACGGTGACTTATTAATTTCTATGAGGCTTTAGTTTTGTTTGTGCTTCAATACCAGTTAGGATGCCTCACACATGTGACGGAAACGCAGGCTGTTTACCATTTACCAAAAAAATCCCGAAATTTCGGTTGGGATGTA
>OX421458.1:28792512-28810012 GCA_949126865.1 Montipora capitata | reverse complement strand
TAATTTTTACAAAGATCGCATTTCTTATTGCATTTAGAACAACCCCCATTTTCTTCTCTTGGATTTCTACAAGAGGTTACCTGAAATTTGGATGGCGCTAACAACTCCTTAAGATTTTTTGTTCTACGATAAGCGGGGAAAATTGACTTGGACGGAAAAATTTCTTTGACTTCTGGTGAAGACTGCAATAGATAAAAGTGATTTTTAATGACTTTTTGGATATCTGGCAAAATTGGATTGTAGTCAAGCACCAGTGGAAAAACTTTCTTATCTGGTTTGACCTTTTTGCTCAAAAGTTCAGATCTTGATATACTGAGAGCTTTGTCGAACTGTTTATCGACAAGCTCCGCCGGATAATTTTGAGATTTCAAATATCCTTTGTATTCTTTACACCTATTTTGAAGAAAGTCGTTAGTAGAACAATTGCGTTTGATTCTTAAAGCTACCCCAAAGGGGACGACTGCTCTTTTGCAATGTGAGGGATGTGAACTCGAAAAAGGTAGATAGAGATGGCTATCGGTGGGTTTAGCATAAACATCAGTGCTAATAAACCCGTTACAAAAATGCAACGTGAGATCAAGGACATTCAAATGACTTTCGGAGTAAACCAATTCGAATTTAATAGTAGGGTACAAATCATTGATATAATCAGTGAATTCCAATAATTTAGGTAAACCCTGAGTCCAGAGGTCAAAAATATCGTCCCTGTATCTCCACCAAAGCATAGGTCTCAAGCTACCCTCAAATTTGGCTTTCTCGTCGATGATGCCCATCGCTAGATCTGCATAACTGCAGGCGTTTTTCGGTCCCATGGCCGTACCGTGTTTTTGAACAAAGCTCTGACCAGCAAACTGGCAATTATTTACCCTGAGACAAATTTCAATGGCTTCAACTAAGCAATCAGTGGAAGGAATATTATCAGATCTGGAATTAAGTGCCTTTCTAACTGCTGAAATACCTAGATTGTTGTCAATGTTTGGAAACATTGACACTACATCCCAAGACACAAGGAGGGACCCCTCAGGGAATGGGCCTTTTGCATTCAAATCTTCTAATTTGTTGATAAAATCCGTGGAATCCTTCACAAAGGATGGAAGACTCTGTGAAAGAGGTTTGAGGTAGAATTCTGTGAAGGCAGAAAGCCGTTCAATTGCTGTACCGCAACAGGATGTAATAAGCCGAAGTGGGTTGTCACGTTTGTGTGTTTTGACATTCCCAAATGCCACTCCCGGTTTTGGTTCCAGATTTACAACCCACGTAGCAATCTCCTGGCTAATCTGCCCCTCAGAAAACCACTTTCGACTCCATTCCTTAACCACTTCAAAATGGTCAAGTGTTGGGTCGGAATCTACGCTGTCATAATGCAAATCATTATTAAGCTGCCCTAGTATCTTATTTTGGTATTCTTGTTGACTGAGGACAACGAACCTAGAACCTTTATCTTGAATTCTTATAACATGTTCACTAGATTTAAGAGACCTTAAAGCTAACCTTTCTTCTCTCGTAAGATTGTCCTTGGTAGTTCTTAGATTAGCAGGCTTAAGGATGTCGTTCTTCACATTGTTGAGGAACACTTCTACCTCCGGGAAACTGGATTTTGGAGGCATCCATTGGGAAGCTGATGGAATCGCTGGAAATCGGTCGTCCACCCCGCGGGGGTTGTCTTCAGCATTTCTGCCGTGGAAGAAAACGGCAAGGCGGATTCTCCTTTCAAATTTATCTATGTCATCAGTCACCTTTTGCCAATTGACATCCTTAGGCACAGGACAAAATGCTGGTCCTTTCTTCAGGAGAGAGCGTTCCGCATCTGTTAGTTCAGAAGAAGTTAGATTAATAGGATTCAGGTCCGGCAAGTTGATCTCTGTTGTTATATACACCCTTGTCGCTACCATCGTTTCCGGCTGGAGCTCCTATATTCCTTTGGGCAATTCTTTCAAACCGCCGCGTTTTCCTTCTCGTGTTGCTAGGTTGTACGGTTCGATCTACTGGTAATGGATGAAGGGGTGTGGCCAACGAGTACTTATGGCGTGCTTTCTTTTTCAAATCAATCTCCAGTGCTACCATCCGTTCTTTAACCTGTTTCCAAATGGTTTTAACAGCAGTTTCCTCATAATCACGAAGGAGGTGATCGCGCTGGATATGAAGTTTTTTGTTCCGCTGCATCCAGCATAACCGTATTCCTAAAGGTCTTATGTTAGCATTTGAACTTCAGTTGGTCAAGGAAAATGACAATCTACAAGACTCTTGTAAGCAGCATTTACACAATGCTTCCCTCAACATCTTAAAGGACATTTCTGCGGCAGCCTTGTCTAAGACCAAAGCCCTTCAGAGGGAACTTCATATCCAGCGCGATCACCTCCTTCGTGATTATGAGGAAACTGCTGTTAAAACCATTTGGAAACAGGTTAAAGAACGGATGGTAGCACTGGAGATTGATTTGAAAAAGAAAGCACGCCATAAGTACTCGTTGGCCACACCCCTTCATCCATTACCAGTAGATCGAACCGTACAACCTAGCAACACGAGAAGGAAAACGCGGCGGTTTGAAAGAATTGCCCAAAGGAATATAGGAGCTCCAGCCGGAAACGATGGTAGCGACAAGGGTGTATATAACAACAGAGATCAACTTGCCGGACCTGAATCCTATTAATCTAACTTCTTCTGAACTAACAGATGCGGAACGCTCTCTCCTGAAGAAAGGACCAGCATTTTGTCCTGTGCCTAAGGATGTCAATTGGCAAAAGGTGACTGATGACATAGATAAATTTGAAAGGAGAATCCGCCTTGCCGTTTTCTTCCACGGCAGAAATGCTGAAGACAACCCCCGCGGGGTGGACGACCGATTTCCAGCGATTCCATCAGCTTCCCAATGGATGCCTCCAAAATCCAGTTTCCCGGAGGTAGAAGTGTTCCTCAACAATGTGAAGAACGACATCCTTAAGCCTGCTAATCTAAGAACTACCAAGGACAATCTTACGAGAGAAGAAAGGTTAGCTTTAAGGTCTCTTAAATCTAGTGAACATGTTATAAGAATTCAAGATAAAGGTTCTAGGTTCGTTGTCCTCAGTCAACAAGAATACCAAAATAAGATACTAGGGCAGCTTAATAATGATTTGCATTATGACAGCGTAGATTCCGACCCAACACTTGACCATTTTGAAGTGGTTAAGGAATGGAGTCGAAAGTGGTTTTCTGAGGGGCAGATTAGCCAGGAGATTGCTACGTGGGTTGTAAATCTGGAACCAAAACCGGGAGTGGCATTTGGGAATGTCAAAACACACAAACGTGACAACCCACTTCATCCTGTTGCGGTACAGCAATTGAACGGCTTTCTGCCTTCACAGAATTCTACCTCAAACCTCTTTCACAGAGTCTTCCATCCTTTGTGAAGGATTCCACGGATTTTATCAACAAATTAGAAGATTTGAATGCAAAAGGCCCATTCCCTGAGGGGTCCCTCCTTGTGTCTTGGGATGTAGTGTCAATGTTTCCAAACATTGACAACAATCTAGGTATTTCAGCAGTTAGAAAGGCACTTAATTCCAGATCTGATAATATTCCTTCCACTGATTGCTTAGTTGAAGCCATTGAAATTTGTCTCAGGGTAAATAATTGCCAGTTTGCTGGTCAGAGCTTTGTTCAAAAACACGGTACGGCCATGGGACCGAAAAACGCCTGCAGTTATGCAGATCTAGCGATGGGCATCATCGACGAGAAAGCCAAATTTGAGGGTAGCTTGAGACCTATGCTTTGGTGGAGATACAGGGACGATATTTTTGACCTCTGGACTCAGGGTTTACCTAAATTATTGGAATTCACTGATTATATCAATGATTTGTACCCTACTATTAAATTCGAATTGGTTTACTCCGAAAGTCATTTGAATGTCCTTGATCTCACGTTGCATTTTTGTAACGGGTTTATTAGCACTGATGTTTATGCTAAACCCACCGATAGCCATCTCTATCTACCTTTTTCGAGTTCACATCCCTCACATTGCAAAAGAGCAGTCGTCCCCTTTGGGGTAGCTTTAAGAATCAAACGCAATTGTTCTACTAACGACTTTCTTCAAAATAGGTGTAAAGAATACAAAGGATATTTGAAATCTCAAAATTATCCGGCGGAGCTTGTCGATAAACAGTTCGACAAAGCTCTCAGTATATCAAGATCTGAACTTTTGAGCAAAAAGGTCAAACCAGATAAGAAAGTTTTTCCACTGGTGCTTGACTACAATCCAATTTTGCCAGATATCCAAAAAGTCATTAAAAATCACTTTTATCTATTGCAGTCTTCACCAGAAGTCAAAGAAATTTTTCCGTCCAAGTCAATTTTCCCCGCTTATCGTAGAACAAAAAATCTTAAGGAGTTGTTAGCGCCATCCAAATTTCAGGTAACCTCTTGTAGAAATCCAAGAGAAGAAAATGGGGGTTGTTCTAAATGCAATAAGAAATGCGATCTTTGTAAAAATTATCTAATTCAAGCTTCAAAATTTCGAAGTTCAGCTACTGGTCGTTATTATTCCATTCAACAAAAACTTTCTTGTTCATCGCAAAATGTTATTTATTTGGCCACTTGTGCCAAATGCAACCTGCAATATGTGGGCTCCACCTCGACTGAATTTAAAGTAAGATTCCGTAACCACAAGTCGAACATGCTGAAGAACAAAAGAACTTGTGAATTGGCTATCCACTATAATAACTCTGAACATGAAATTTCACAAATCAACTTCATCATTATCGAACAAATTAGGTCTTTTGAAAATTCTTTGCATCTTGAACAATTGTTACTCACTAGGGAGGCCTATTGGACTGCGCAATTATTTACCCTTAATCCTCATGGTCTTAATAAAAGGCAGGAATCTAGATCGAAACACCGCATTAATTACTACAATTGAGTAGTTGTGAGTTGACATTTTCCCAATACGATGCATTTTTATCGATATGTCACCTATAGTTCTTTATTTGTTTTTGATTGTTAAATCTATGTCACCTTGAAGTTTAGACCTTTGTTATAGTTCTTTATTTGTCTTTGATTGTCAAATCCATGTCACCTTGTAGCTTTGACCTTTGTTTTGTTTCGTTTCCTTAATTTCAATATTCCTGCTCTGTATATATAAGATGCTGTTTTCGTGATTTGCACTCATTGTAAATAGTTTTTTTAGTTTTTAATTTTTAACCTGAAGAAGGCCGAACGGCCGAAACGTCGTAGTAAACTTCGTCCAGAACAGTCAAGAGTTTGTCTCTTCGTCGCTTTTCCTTACGTACACTTAACTACAAATTCGCGTCGAGACATTGTATCCTATGGATCCTCTTACTGGGAGTTCATCGTTAAGTCAACTAATCGTACACTGCTTTTATATATATATATGTATATACAACAACAACGGCGGTCATCGGTTAACATTCGCGGGTAACAGTGCACTGTTACCCTCTGACGTCATAGATTTTGCACTGTTGCCCGCTCAGAGACTTTTGGCGGGAAACAGTTTTATAGTTAGATGTCATGTGACCTCAAAGTAACCACTGAGGGCACGCGCTGCTGGGGGAAAAAAACTCAGGTATATAAAAATAATAATGATAATATTTTCCCACCAAACTTTAAGTTTCTCTGATCTTTTGCCTCTTTTTCTCAAATGACCTATCCAAACGTCTTTTTTTTTCCTTTTTCCTTGACTTTTTAGATTTCTTTAATTATTTCTCTTATTCTTTCTGGTCTTTTTCCATTTTTTTCTTTATATCTTAAATGAATTCTTTTTCTTTTTCTTGAGAAAATACCCATTTTGAGTATGTCAAAACTGACGCGTCTTTTTCTCTAATCACAGAGATGGTATGAGTCTCTATCGCATTTTTATACTTACAATTCTGTAATGATTTCGGTTTTACTGCATGGTTCCGACCAGAAAGTCTTGCAGCCATTGTCGGTAAGATTACTATAAAACATAAGAAAAGAAAACAAATCATAGCTCTACAACGACGATGATATAAATTTATTATCAATGCACGAGATAGTAAGCTTTCTGATCAAACAGGGGTCTAGCGGATAAACATATTTACAGGATGTTATAGCTGTGTTTACTGAAGTGTAAAAAGCAGTTTTTCGATTTCCTCAATAGCCCTTACGCGTGATGACGTCTGACTAGCTGAAATCAACACCAAGCCTCGAATTCGAAAGTCAAACTTGTAAATTTTGGCTTGGGCTAAATACCAAAGGAGCGAAGTTGTAAAGAAAACCCACGTGCGAACAGTATTGCAAGTCCAAATGATGTGAATAATTTTGTGCAAACGAGGCTTGGTGGTAAAATTAGCTAGTCAGACGTCATCATACATAACGCCCATTCTCCATAACCACTCTTACTTGACTCAGCACCCGCGTATTTTCGTACTAAGCGTCGGCTGTATTTGCTTTGTGTTGTGATTGATTTATTTCATTGCCTGCTTCCACTGCAATTGGTCGAAGTAATTACACTTTGTTAATCTCAGCCAATCACAGTCAAGAGCAAATTAAACCAATCATGACTTGCTCGCGCGTATTTTCTGTCGATTTTAACTCGTGCAGTAGCCCTGCTGATGTTTCGCTAATTTGCTTAACACGATGATTGCTGCTTCTGTAACAGAAGATAGCCATCTCTTCAAAATTTTAGGGGTAAAAGCTTTGTTTTTGTGTTTGTCTGGTTTTTAAAATCTGACAGCTTACCACTTTAAGGTTGAGTAAAGTGAACATGGGATCGAGGCTACCCCACTCTTACAAACACTCTTGAAAATGTCACATGCCAAAGACCTTACTTAAGCCTATAGCTAATCTTATCCTGGTGTATATAGCACCTTTAAGAGGAAACGAAACTGTCTGTCGAAAGCAATGACCTTTTTAATTATCCACTCAATGTGAAACCGGAAACATTTGGTGTCGTAAAATAATCAGAGTTTCCTTAGCCTTCAAAGGTAAGGAGACACTTACAAACCGTCCTTAAATTACATCCTCTGTGCGAAGAAAATGCGGCCGGAAACGCCCGCAACAAAGATGAAGTTCTCAGTGGCTGTCTACAGGTATAATATGTTAAAAAGTCACATTGATGAGAGCCGAGAACAGAAGCATATGTAAGTACCATGCTCGGCGCGTTTCATTTGAATGGTCACTCTTCAGGAGTTCGTCCACAGGCTCAATAGTTAGAACACAGCGAAAGAAACGCAATTCTCGATAGCTTTCATTTGCATGATCACAATTTCAGGATTTCGCCCACCGGCTATGAAATGAAAACCACACATGTACAGCATAATCAACAGCACCACAGGAAAATCCGCCGGAGTAGCTTATATTTGAATGGTCATGCTTTTCGGATCTCACCCACAAAGTAAAAAATTAGAAACACCTTGCACCCTATCTATATGCACTCTGAACAACAGAAGAGGACATCTCAGTGATATTTGATTTAAATAGCCATTTTCAAAAACCCTGGACCAGATTTCTCCAAAAACTTCGACAAAAGTTGGAGTCACCTCTCATCCAGCTACAGTGAGGACACTGTTGAAAAACCTCGACAGCAAAAAAAGCTGATCAATAGGTTTTTTCGAAATGATTACACTTTGGAATTTAATTTCACTTGTACACCGCAAACGTAAAATTCAAATGCAATGTGGGTCTTGTATACAGATAAATCCCTTGTTTTCGGGATTTTTATAAAGCTATTAAATACGCTGGAAAAGATGCTTACAATATGCACAAAATATTTTCTCTTTTAACTAGTGTACAGATTGAAATGTCGTATATTTTTGCGACTTGTGCAATAATTTACGTAGAGTCGTCCACAACAAGAGTGATGAATTATCTGAATGAAGGGCTAGTTTCTAAAGAAACTGTGGTGCTGCGTCGGTGGGGAAGTAGTATACAAAAATTTGGTTTTATCAACGGAGTTGATAATGTAAATTGGCCACCGTACAGAGATTCTAAAAGCTAAGCTTTTAGAATCTCTGTACGGTGGCCAATTTACATTATCAACTCCGTTGATAAAACCAAATTTTTGATGAATTATCTGATTTCCAAATGTACACAGGAAAAAGCAGTGTAAAAATTGTGACAGTTTGTAGATGGCCTATGAGCAAAAAGCCAATTTTAAAGAAATTAACGTGTTATCATTACTATTTTACTTATATCGTGTAATCGTTCTTGCACGTTAATCGCACAATAGCAAGTGTCTTTGGGTAATATTTACTTTCTGCGTCGAACTCTGATGTGTTAGCTAGAATTAGTAAGCCGCACAAAATGCTAACGACATCAAGTAATCTGTTTCCAGCATCGGTGACAACTATTTCAATCTGTAAATATACAAAGACCTTTATGCTTTAAACTTTAAACACCCTTCATAAATACGGGATTTTGTTTACAGGTGATGTGTGATCATACTTAGTACATCGATATGTATATAATTATTATACACATAATACTTACACTATGGTCGAATTAACTTCCATATGCTCTGCAACAGAGCAGTTTGTGATCGCTTGGGCGGATGCAAATATGGCTAAAATCTGCAGAAGCGTGAATGCGAGCAACATCTCATTCGTATCCGCTAGATTCCCGTGGGCGAGGAGAAATGTCGAAGCACCTGAGAAAACACACAGATGTGATCGTTAAGAACATCAAACTGTAAATTCATAAACATGTACTTTTGAGATGTATGTTTACTTATGGTTCAAATAGCGCGTCAATCAACTGCATGATTTGATAGTCAAGAGGCCAAATTATAGCCTCAAGAGATGAATATCTTGCCACACTGATCGTTCTATTTTTATAGGCATTAGATAACGTATTCAATCTTGTTCCATTGAGATTGTGAAGGAGCTTTCATAAGAGCTCTTTGAAAAACAAAAGGCAATTCATTAGCATGTATAAGGCCTCTGTTAATGCTTGCACGCTTTACAATATTAAAACAAATTCTAACTTACCTTTTGGATTGATTCCGAATCCTGGGCTACAACGATTGTCATGACAAATTAAACTCCTGCTAATTGATTTTGCTAGGAAATTACTTTCTTTGTGGGATATTTTCGAATCACTGTGGCTAAGAAAACATTGTCGGTACTTTACTGTAAAATGCAAATGAAAGGACAAAAAACAAAAAGGGGACCACAATCGAATTAATATTGGGTATTTTTCAATCAAACACTGCCTACACTTTGAGCGTTGGTCTTCTCCGGTATTTAGATGTTTGTAAAGGAAGTAACTTCCTGTTCGAAAATTAAAACTCGACGAGATTTAAGAACGTAAATGCAGCCCCGTTGCTGGAATTTCAAAACACAATTACAGTACTCAGACAAAGCCTTGCCTTATCACATACACCAAAACTGTGAAGTACGAGTTTCTCTAAGTTTTTCTCGAGAGAAATCATGTTATTCCTTCGTTGAGCAAACCCCAGTCTGCGCGCATCAGTAAAGAACAGTTTACTTTCCAAAAATTAACCCGAGTTTCAGACACTGCCTGAATATGTGAACACCTGGTTGACTTGGAGAGTTGGTCAAGCTATTCAGCTACAAAGCGAGGGGAATTATGATCTTAACATTCGACTGTGCAAGTCTAATCATCATGCATATTTGATGACGTTCGCCTAGCTTTTTTGCTCAAACATTCCACGCAACCATAGTGTTTCATGAACAACTGAATTGCTGTGGGGCTCATACTTTTAAGGTGACACTTCAGGTGCGATCTGAAAGGCCAGCAAGAAGTTGTCAGCAATATGTGTCTGACCAGCGCACAACACTAGACAATATTATTTCCGATCACTCCACTGAAAAACAACACGAAGAACAAAGCCAAGCGAAACAAGAAAAAAAAGAAAAAATAATTTTAGATGCACCGTACAAATGAAGTTAAGAAAATGCAATGCAATGACTAAAAAAAAGAACAGAAAAAAATGCGAGAAAAAGCGGGAAGTTAAAACACAAATAACGTCACTACCTCTCCCTCTTCCTCTCCCCCTCTTAATCTCTCTCTTGATTACCGAATGGAGCACGTACAAATGATAGACTGCTTCACTCCATCCTAATGATAAAATATTAGCTTTAAATTTGAATCGATAACATTGAACAAACGGAAGGCAGCTGCTTATCTATGTTTATGTAGAAAACAATTAAGCCGTAATTACTCGCATGGCATGTTACGAGCGACAAGTTGGATGAAGCTTGATTCGAGTAATGAGGTCAACTTATCACTTTTGTAAATACTCCTTTCTTCGAAGCAGTTTTATATTCTTTTCTCAGTGATTTTTTGCGTAAGGTACAAAGCGTCTGGTAAAAGTTTGTATAGGTTTAATGTTTTTAGCTTCGAAAAATAGAACACCAAAAGTAGATAACCTTATGGACAAAAAAGTGACTTGCTATCGAATTCACCTGTCTGCTAAGGTCATTCATTTGTTAACTATATTTTTACTACCCCTATTTAATTTATTTCATTACTATTTTTCTACTCATTAAATATTATGGATTGTAAGGTACAAAACTAAGACTAATTAAGAACAAGACTTCTTTTAGTCCACTGAAATCGAATAACATTCAAATAACATTCAGAGTTCAAGAACGACATAAAGGCTTGCATCGATATTTTGGAAATCGTGATAGCCTTTTTTTAATTAGACGGCGTTGGACCTGCTTATACCAAGATCCTTGAACAGTCATAGGGCGCTATTTGCCGTGATAACTACCCCGCTGAGCAATTGCAAAACACGCTATTCAATTCTCCGGTCTTGACATGAAATAAAACACAAACAGCGGTGATGAACATGGCTGTTTGTGTTTTGCTTGTACTCAAGGCCAAGGTGGCTTAAGAGCAAGAATATGATACAGTTTTTGACCAGTCTTGACATATTTTATGTTCCTGGGACATCACTCCTCTTCGTAAACTAGTCCGACATGCATCGTTGATTAAAATAGGACACGAAGCCCTCTGACAGACATCGTGGTTGACGTGACTAGAAGTCGCAATGAGTCCTGGGAAACCGAAAAGCGACCTACAGATTCGATGGCTACGCCAACAAAAGCAACGATTTATTGCTTGTCTTTGACGAAAAAGCATATAACCTTGAAAAAAACTAAAAATAAGACAAACTTCCTTTCTTAAGGGTGCATCTCCACCGCATGTTTTGAACAGGGAATGTTTACCCAAGTTTTGTTTGAGTAGGAAATATATAATGGCAGTCACAGCGAAGACATAAAACATCGATCAGATTTTCGGTTGCAAAAAAAAAACTGACAGGTATTCTAAAGAGGGAGCTTACACTATGCATAAGACGATCCAGTTAATTTCAAAAAATATTCTCCTTTTTCTAAAATGGGACAAGTCATTGATTAAACACACCGAAGGTCGAATAAAATTGTGATTGTTCTGTTTGTAGTAAAACAAGGAAGATTAAGAATTCTGAGGTTTTTGAAAGTTGCATTATCCAGCGGTAGAATAATTTAGTTACCTGAAACAGCATTCTTTTCTTTCCTAGAGTCTGAAGGAAACAATGCATGCAGAAAGTTTTCGATGGCCACAACGCATTCATAAGTGACATTGCTCTCACACCACCTACCGCTGAATGTTCTGCCAAGAGACAATTTGTTAACCAGTTCAACTCCACTGCCAACTGCGATTGATTCGTGTCTCGAGCGCACGGAAGGTGGCTGACATTGAGCAAATAACAGAGCAAATAAGTGACTGCTGAGCAATAGTTTTTCCATAAAGCAAAATAAGTAAAGTAATCTTTTTTTCATAAAGCCGAGCAAAAATTAGCCAGAATTGACAAGTGCAAGCGGAGCCAGGATGCGACCTAATTTAGAATTATATTTTAGAAATTCATAGTTTTGCTTGTTCAAATTTTTTTTGGGATTGTCTCTTACACTAACATTGAATAAATCCGAGAAAACGAGCTATAATTGGACTCATGTCTAATCTTTTTTATTTTCACCTTTGAAGACTAGAAATAAAAGAGGAAAAATTGAATCGAATTACTATCCATGATAAACCTAGGTGACCCCTTTTAAAACTCAAGACAGTTCAGTTGTGATTATATGAAACAGTAAAGTCGTCATATCTTTGGAGGCTCGAAAGGGTTTTCAGCTGAGCGCGCGCGCGTAAGCCACAAACACAATTCGAAATGGGTCACCAGAAATAAACAAATACCGCTAAATTCGCTCACCTTTCTTCTATTTCCTGTATATATATGGAATATAGACATCTCCTATTCACGAAAACTACGAAAATTGTACACATACGGTTTAATGGTCACTTAAATCCGTTTGTGTTGGCTTGTAGCTCCACTCGTGCTTGCAGTCGAAAGAGCGGGCGACGCATGCGTAAGTGCTGATCTTGTAACCCCTTAATTTTTTTCCTGATTTTGCAACTTTACTCGTTTATATCTCTGCTTCCGGACGGCGAATTTTTTTTCATTTTTTGCATGTTAGCTTAGATTAATTTGAATCGTTTGTCTTTCAAATTAAAAAAAAATTATGTGGGTGAAAAAAAAAATTGAGACATTAAAAAAAAAAAGGTTTTTCTGAAAAACTGACCTACAGATTTTGTTGAATTTTAAATATTTTAGAGATTATTTCTAACATTATCTGGTAATGCTGAATGGGAAGATTTCACCGTCCCGTTTTTTCAAAAAAGAAAATTTCTTGATTTTAAGGCTCAAAGAAATGCATTATATCGTTTCCATGGCGATGTTATTTTGGAGGACAATGTAATGTGAGAAATCTATGATGGGTACTTAATAACCTGGCCAAATTTCGTCTCGATATGATTACCCTAACTGTGTCTAAGGACAGAATATGTTTATTTGTTGAAAACAAGAGAAATTATTTCGAGCCTCCTGTAAAACAAAGTAGTCGTTTTCCAGCAAAGCTCCGGCGAAGCCTTTTGAATGGTTCAACAGTGGTCGTAATACTTCGAATAAACTTAGCAAGGAAATTTCGACAGTCTGGCGATGTGCTGTAACACCACAAGAAACGTTCTTTTTAACTGTCCCGTTCTTTTCTGCACGGCCTTCGAGAAAATCCAGAAATCCGAAAGAGGGCTAATTGGACTTACGAAAAAATACGACACGAAAATCTTTACACGGTACAGTGCTTAAATTCAGCTCAAAGGTTTTCTGCGGTTTCCAAGAGATTATGGAATTCAAGATGGCGGCTTTAAGAAGGCAGCTCTGTCATTTGAACGTTACGATACCACCAACTTGAAATACAAATACATTAGAATATTTCGAGGGACACTGGTTGGTAAAAATAACAAAGACGAAATCTCCCCCTCCCGTTTCCCCTCATAACAATAGAACATCTTCAGAAATCGGCTACTATAATCAGCTTTTTTTCCTTTAGAACGCAAAAAACCGAACAATTTAAAGAAGGCGAAGTCTTCCACTTTCACGGACTCCTCGTGATAATAAGGAATCTTAAGAGTTTGGCTACTTTAAGGTTCAACATTTATTCAAACGGTTTCTATCCTAAGAACAGAATAACAATTGAGTAGCAAAGAAATTTTCTAAGATTTCCGTTTCACCAAAAGACTGATTCAAGAGAAACTGTAGAGCCACTTTTACCCTCCTCACCTAATTATCATGAAAATGGCAAACAAACGTTACAGTAAGAACATATTGATCGCCTTGCTTGTGCTGGAACAGGTGAAACAATTTTGACTTAAACACAAGTGAGCAATAATGTTAGATACCTTGGAATTTAAGTTCGTTTGGTGATCAGCAGAAAATGGCTCAGTGGTTCCCGTCTTCAGTAAATTGTGCTTGAAGGCCAGAGATATTGCTTCGCCGTATCCAAAGTTCAGAATAAAGTTCAGAATAAACACAAAATCTGCATGAATTAGTTTCGTGAGTTGAAATATGCATGCGTTTGTAAACAAAATGCGGTGCTGTAATTAACCATTTTATACCTTCAGGGAATCATCACCTAACTGCGGTAACCTCGACAAAAAGAATGAATATTCATCCTTCAGCTATAAGAGGATTTTCGAAATAAAATGGCTGAAACGAACGTTTTGCTTTTTTTCTGAATTCAAAGAGAAGGGTTTCTAATTTCTGAAATTGATCAGTTTTATACCAGCTCCGATATTCGTCGCATTAGGCTTTTAAACACCTGTCTAAAAGCAGATATGGTTTGAAAGAGAATTGTTAATTTCACTACATAAACAGACAATACCAACAAAGAGGTTTCTAAATTTATAGAATGAATACGATTATTCCGTGAAAGACTTGAAAGCGGTTGTCCACGTTAAAATTTGGGGAAGATTATCGTTGTTGAATCTCTTCGATAAACAATCACAATCACCAATACTGAAGTCGGAACAAAACCAGAAGCCCATCAGGGATGGGCTCCTGACAAAACACAATTTACGTATACTCTATATAAGGAAATAGAAAGAGACACCAGTCGGGAAAATTGGATGATAGCTAAATTAGCATTCCAGTTATGAATTACTGCTTTTCGTTTTAACGCCGCTCTAGAAGATACTAAGAGGAACAAACACAGTCGTGGGAAATTGAAAACATTAATGGAGATGTCTGTCTTGAGACTTTCAATACTTTTTGTTTTGGACTAATCAACTCCAGTAGCTTCCAGAATTTCAGTCATCAACGGAACTGACCCGGCCAGCCGAATCCTCGATGTAATTAATGATTAACTTCTATTTCGTCAACGTGGCCACGTAATCTTACGTATTCATGGTTAAAGCGGAGCCGGCCTACTATCGCTCAGACAAAAATGTTCAGCAAACGAAATCTTCTCGAAAAAAAAAATCGTCAGTTTCATGACACGGGCCAATTGTGTGATGCCAGATTTCTTTGCTTTGTTCAATACAGATTATCGAATCGTTAATTAAACTGTCAAAGCAAAACAGTCGGCTCCGGATACATATCGTTTGTAAAATTTTTTTGGAAACTTGATCGATCAACACGGCAAGAGCATGCTCTTGTATCGAAGGGAAGGGAGTTGTGGAGGGTCGCTTAAGATTTCAAAATTGCTTTTGCTGTAAGCTAGCAAAAAAGCCATGAGGATCCACAGAGTCCCTCCAATATCTACCGGAACAAACAAACATAGAATAAGAACAGCGATCATTTGATCGGATCAAACGGTCACTATACTTGTTCCTGTTTCAGCTGTATGATTTCGACGGCAATATTTCTTCATTTGCAATATATTATTCACGATATTTTCGGTAGTGATACCACTTTTAGCCTCATGAATTGTTAATTACGGTTTTCTACATATCTACATAATATTTTGACATTTCGATATTGATATTGTTGATTTCTTTTTTCTAGAATCAGGGGCCACCCAACGAGTAATTTCGGTAAATATCTGTTCGGAAGGAAGGTCCGCTAGAATTTTCGAATATTTGGCGATCTTCGATTTTCGCGATTTTCGATCTTCGATTTCTAAATCATTTTTCTGGAACAGATTTCCTAGATATTTCGCATTTTCTGACAGATTTCCAAGACATTTCGCAACCGCACTGAAGAGGGCTAGAATTTTCGCAAAAAGGGGCCTAAACATTAAAGAGGGCTGGAATTTTCAAAATAGGCCTGAAACCCAAAACCATTTTATGCCTGTTGCGCTCTTTGCTTTTAAGATAAGCTGATTGCTTTGTACTGCATAGTGCTACCACTGATTTGTGTTTTCATTCGAAACCCGAGTACAACACGATCGTTAAACAATGCAGTTTGCATTGTTCTCACTAGCGAATATTCTTACGAAAGTTTTACAATTTTGTCTTTTGATTTGCAGGGCACGTGGAATCGTCGCTTTCTTTACCTCTAGTTAACTTAAAATCAATTTCCCACGCGATTTTACATGTAGGGTGGATATGGGCAGTCGTCACCGCCAAAAATACAAGCCTAGTTAATGGTTAAGAATAAACCGGAATGGTTTAATTGTCCTTTGTAGAACGGTTTATCAGAATTTGAAAAGATGTATTTAAAACACAAATGGACAAGTCACCCTTAGTGAAACGAGATGCTTCCGTGAAGCATACACTGGGTTGCGTGTGGTACGTGCTACAGAAAATCAGAAGGCACTGAATTGTGTGGTATTGAAATACAGCATTCCAGTCTCTGAAGAATAATAAATAAAAGAGAAGCGAGAAACATTGGCTTCTGGGCTGACATGTTGATAATTTTCAAGTTCCCTCACAACTTCTTTGCACCACAAGTGTGCCCTCTGAGCATCTGACAGCTTTGTAATACTAAACTTCACTGAAGTCAAGCCCTGTTCAACGGGGTTACTGTTAGGATGGGAGACCAAAACAATAAACCCGTCATAAAAAACAGAAGCATCTGACCGAAAATACAATTAACGCTAACAAATGCGAACTCAGCAAGGTACAGATTTTGTTAGCTTGCTTTATGCAAAACAAATATTGATGAAAAAGCAAATAACTATTGATACACAGTTTTTAGAAAGAGCAGAAGGAAGTTTCCAGGACGGTCGATCGAGAATGAAATATTTACGACATGAAAACAACATTAATCTTGAACCGTGAATATAGAATATAAAACGTTACGATCAGCGACAAACATTTTGGGAGATTTTTGCTACGTTCAAGTAAATTGCAAAATCGAAAGTGACATGGCCGGAATTCAGCGGGCGCCGTGATTAAGTTACCGCGGCATGTTTACTCGCCAAACAGTGAAGCATCTGTGTCAAATGATGGCAAGATACCGGGTTTTTGTAAGTTTCTTTTTCTGTCAAGTGTTATAAAGTTTGACAATGAAATGAGCGAAGTCAAAACAAAGATCCCAATTGCCCAACTCTTGTTTATGCAAAGTCAAAATTTACTCTCCAAGACGCGTACGACGTTATTTATCACCAGGTAATTCCATCATTTTGGAAATAGCAGCTACTTTATTATTCATCTGCGTCACAAGTTTTCACTGATTTTGGGGCTCATTTTGTTGAAACTCAAGCACGCTTCCAACAGGCCTGTGAACCCTTCCTGCTTACAGAGCAATACTAAAAAACTTCTCCCATATCACATTTCAACCCTAAGCTCGAAAATTCAATACACAACATGATATCATAATTCACAAAGGCAGAAAATACCATAGAATCCTTTTCGTCTCGACGGGCGAGAGATTGTTGTCGAAGTCCAGTACTCGTCGCTTTTGAGATTCCTGCCCAGTTTATCCAACTGACTTTCCATTATTGAGCTCCTTAAGGGTATATTTTGTTTAAGGATCCACTAAAACGCCATTCGCGTTACATGACTTTCGACGCCATTGCAGGCTAAGTTAATGATTCTACTGTGTCCACCAGAGAAATCTACACAGTTCCACTACCCTCTCGATCCTAAGAAAATACACGCAGAAGGCTCTATGCACAAAGACACCACTTACCAGGGGAGTGACAGGCAAGACTTTTACCGACACGGAAAAAAAAAAAATAAATAAATTAAAAAAAACGAGATGCTTCTGTGAAGCATACACTGGGTTGCCTGTGGTACGTGCTACAGAAAATCAGAAGGCACTGAA